>CM051269.1:8275648-8583833 GCA_027921565.1 Artemia sinica
CAATACATGTCTTCTCGGTTTTGTGTGGTCCTGAAAATCTAACGTATTTGTATGTGTTTTTGTCCTCTCTCACTCCTTATTGCCCTGTGTGTATGGGCGGGTTGTTCGCTTATTTCAATGCATGTCTTTCTCAGTTTGTGTGTCTGACATCTACGTATTTGTATGTGTTTTTGTCAATCTCACTCTTCGTTGCCTGTTTTTTTTGGGCGGGTGTTTGCATTATTCCAATGCATGTCTTTCTCAGTTTAGGTGCGTCTGAAATCTACGTTATTTGTATGTGTTTGTGTCTCTCTCACTCTTTGTACTGTACTGTGTGTCTGGGCGGGTGTTTGCTTATTCCAAATGCATTTATTTCTAGTTTTATGTGTCTGAATCTACGTATTATATGTGTTTTGTCTCCTAACTCGTTTGTCTGATTGTGTGTTGGTGGGTGTTTGCTTATTTCAATCGCATGTCTTACTCGGTTTGTGTGTCTGAATATACGTATATCTATGTGTTTTTGTCTCTCTCACTCTTTTTGCACTGGGTGTCTGGGTGGTCTTGCTTATTCCAAATGCACGTCTTTCTTGGTTTGTGCGTCTGAATCTATGTATTTTATGTGTTTTTTGTCTCTCTCACTCTTTTGTCTGTGTGTCTGGGCGGGTGTTTGCTTATTCCAATGCATTTCTTTCTCGGTTTATGTGTCTGAATCTACGTATTTATATGTGTTTTTGTCTCTCTCACTCTTTTGGCCTGTGTGTATGGGTGGTGTTTGCTTATTTCAATGCATGTCTTTCTCGGTTTGTGTGTCTGAATCTACGTATATCTATGTGTTTTCGTCTCTCTCACTGTTTTTGCCTGTGTGTCTGGGGTGGGGGTTTGCTTATTCAATGCATGCCTTTCTCGGTTTGTGTGGCTGAATCTACGTATTTGTATGTGTTTTTTGTCTCTCTCACTCTTTTTGCCTGTGTTTTTTGGCGGGTGTTGCTTATTCCAATGCATTTCTTTCTCGGTTTATGTGTCTGAATCTACGTATTTATATGTGTTTTTGTCTCTCTCACTATTTTTGCCTGTGTGTCTGGGTGGGTGTTTGCTTATTTCAATAGCATGTCTTTCTCAGTTTGTGTGTCTGAAAAACTACGTATTTATATGTGTTTTTTGTCTCTCTCACTCTTTTTGCCTGTGTGTCCTGGGCGGGTGTTTGCTTATTTCAATTGCATGTCTTTCTCGGTTTTGTGTGTCTGAATTACGTATATGGTATGTGTTGTTTTTGTCTCTCTCACTCTTTTTGCCTGTGGTCTGGGTGGGTCTTGCTTATTCCAGTGCATGTCTTTCTTGGTTTGTGCGTCGAATCTACGTATTTGTATGTGTTTTGTCTCTCTCACTCTTTTTGCCTGTGTGTCTGGGCGGGTGTTTGCTTATTTCAATGCATGTCTTTCTCGGTTTGTTTGTCTTGAATCTACGTATATGTATGTGTTTTTTGTCTCTCTCACTCTTTTTGCCTGTGTGTCTGGGTGGATCTTGCTTATTCCAATGCATGTCTTTCTGGTTTGTGCGTCTGAATCTACGTATTGTATGTGTTTTTTGTCTCTCTCACTGTTTTTTGACTGTGTGTCTGGGCGGTGTTTGTTTATTCCCAATGCATGTCTTCTCGGTTTGTGTGTCTGAATCTACGTATTTGTATGTGTTTTTGTCTCTTTCACTCTTTTTTGCCTGTGTGTCTATGTGTGAGTGTTTGCTTAATCCAATGCAAGTCTTTCTCCATTTGTGTGTCTGAGACTACGTTATTTATATGTGTTTTGTCTCTCTCACTCTTTTTTGCCTGTGTGTCTGGGCGGGTGTTTGCTTATTCCAATGCATGTCTTTTCTCGGCTGTGTGATGAATTACGTATTGTATGTGTTTTTTCTCTCTCACACTTTTTGTCTGTGTGTCTGGGCGGATGTTTGCTTATACCAATGCATGTCTTTTCTCGGTTTGTGTGTCTGAATCTACGTATTTGTATGTTTTTGTCTCTCTCACTCTTTTTGCTTGTGTGTCTAGGCGGGTGGTTGCTTTATTCCAATGCATGTCTTTCTCGGTTTATGCTGTCTGAATCTACGTATTTATATCGTGTTTTTGTCTCTCTCACTCTTTTTGCCTGTGTGTCTGTGTGAGTGTTTGCTTAATCCCAATGCACGTCTTTCTCCATTTGTCTGTCTGAGACTACGTATTTTATATGTGTTTTTGTCTCTCTCACTCTTTTTTGCTGTGTGTCTGGGCGGGTGTTTGCTTATTTCAAAATGCATGTCTTTTCTCGGTTTGTGTGACTGAATCTACGTATTTGTATGTGTTTTTTCTCTCTCACTCTTTTGTCTGTGTGTCTGGCGGTGTGTTGCTTATTGCAATGCATGTCTTTCTCGGTTTGTGTGGTCGAATCTACGTATTTGTATGTGGATTCGTAAGTCTTGCTCTTTTCGCCTGTGTGTTTGGGCAGGTGTTTGCTTATTCCAATGCATATGTCTTTCATCGCTTTGTATGTCTGGAATCTACGTATTTGTATATGTTCTTGTCTCTCACTCTTTTTGCCTGTGTGTCTTGGCGGGTGTTTGCTTATTCCAATGAATGTCTTTCTCGGTTTGTGTGTCTGAATCCTACGTATTTGTATGTGTTATTGTTTCTCTCACTCTTTTTTGCCTGTGTGTCCTGGTCGCGGTGTTTGCTTTATATCAAATGCATGTCTTTCTCGGTTTGTGTGTCTGGATCTACGGTATTTGTAATGTGTTTTTGTCTCCCCACTCTTTTTGCCTGTGTGTCCGGGCGGTGTGTTTGCTTATTCCAATGCAGGTATTTCTCGTTTGTGTGTCGAATCTACGTATTTGTATGTGTTTTTGTCTCTCTCTCTCACTCTTATTGTCCTGTTTGTCTGGGCGGGTGTTCGCTTATTTCAATGCATGTCTTTTCTCAGTTTGTGTGTCAAGGAATCTACGTATTTGTATGTGTTTTCGTCAATCTCAATCTTATTGCCCGAGTGTCTGGGTGGGTGTTTGGCTTATTCAATGCATGTCTTACTCGGGTTTGTGTGTCTGAATCTACGTATTTGTATGTGTTTATGTCTCTTTCACTCTATTTTTGTTTGTGTCTGGGCGGGTGTTTGCTTATTCCAATGCATGTCTTTCTCGGTTTGTGGTGTCTGAATCTACGTATCATTTGTATATGTTCTTGTCTCTCACTCTTTTTTCCTGTGTGTCTGGGCGGGTGTTTGCTGATTCCAATGCATGTCTTACTCGGTTGGTCTGTCTGAATCTACGTATTTATATGTGTTTTTGTGTGTCTCTCTCACTCTTTTTACCTTATGTCTGGGTGGGTGTTTGCTATTTCAATGCATGTCTTACTCGGTTTGTTTTGTTCTGAATCTACGTATTTGTATGTGTTTATGTCTCTTTCACTCTTTTTTTCTTTGTATCTGGGCGGGTGTTTGCTTATTGCAATGCATGTCTTTCTCGGTTTGTGTGTCTGAAAATCTACGTATTTGTTATATGTTCTTGTCTCTCACTCCTTTTTTTTTTTTTTTTTTTTTCCTGTGTGTCTCTGGGCGGGTGTTTGCTTATTCCAATGCATGTCTTTCTCGGTTTATGTGTCTGAATCTACATATTTTATAAGTGTTTTTGTCTCTCTCACTCTTTTTGTCTGAGTGTCTGGGTGGTTGTTTGCTGATTTCCAATGCATTGTCTTACTCGGTTTGTGTGTCTGAATCTACGTATTTGTATGTGTTTTTGTCTCTCTCACTCTTTTTGCCTGTGTGGTCTGTGCGGGTGTTTGCTTATTCCATTCATGCACGTCTTTCTCCTCTTTTTGTGTCTGAATCTACGTATTGTAATGTGTTTTTGGTTTCTCTCCCCTTTTTGCTTGTTTGTCTTTGCGGGTGTTTGCTTTATTCCAATGCATGTCTTTCTCGGTTTTTATGACTGAATCTGCGTATTTGTATGTGGTTTTTTCTCTTCTCACTCTTTTTGTCTGTGTGTCCGGGCGGATGTTTGCTTGAGTTCAATGCATGTCTTTCTCGGTTTATGTGTCTGAATCTACATATTTATATAGTGTTTTTGTCTCTCTCACCTTTTTTTGTCTGAGTGTCTGCCTGGTGGGTGTTTGCTGATTCCAATGCATGTCTTACTCGGTTTTGTGTGTCTGAATCTACGTATTTTGTATGTTTTTTTGTCTCTCTCACTCTTTTTGCCTGTGTGTGTCTGTTCGGGTGTTTGCTTATTCCATTGCACGTCTTTCTCCCTTTTTGTGTCTAAATCTACGTATTGTAATGTGTTTTTGTTTCTCTCACCCTTTTTGCTTGTTTGTCTTTGCGGGTGTTTGCTTATTCCAATGCAGTGTCTTTCTCGGTTTGTATGACCTGAATCTAAGTATTTGTATGTGTTTTTTTCGTCTCTCACTAATTTGTTGTGTGTTGGACGGGGCGGATGTTTGCTTATTCCAATGCATGTCTTTCTCGGGTTTGTGTGTCTGAATCTACGTATTTATTTGTATGTTTTTTGTCTCTCTCTCACTTTTTTGCTTGTGTGTCTAGGCGGGTGTTTGCTTATTCCAATGCATGTCTTTCTCGGTTTATGTGTGTCTGAATCTACGTATTTATATGTGTTTTTGTCTCTCTCACTCTTTTTGCCTGTGTGTCTGTGTGAGTGTTTGCTTAATCCAATGCACGTCTTTCTCCATTTGTGTGTCTGAGACTACGTATTTATATGTGTTTTGTCTCTCTCACTCTTTTTGCCTGTTTGTCTGGGCGGGTGTTTGCTTATTCCAATGCATGTCTTTCTCGGTTTGTGTGTCTGAATCTTACGTATTTGTATGTGTTTTTGTCTCTTTCACTATTTTTGCCTGTGTGTCTGTTGTGAGTGTTTGCTTAATCAATGCACGTCTTTCTCCATTTGTGTGTCTGAGACTACGTTATTTATATGTGTTTTTGTCTCTCTCACTCTTTTTGCCTGTGTGTCTGGGCGGGTGTTTGCTTATTCCAATGCATGTCTTTCTCGGTTTGTGTGACTGAATCTACGTATTTGTATGTGTTTTTTTCTCTCTCACTCTTTTTGTCTGTGTGTCTGGGCGGATGTTTGCTTATACCAATGCATGTCTTTCGCTCGGTTTGTGTGTCTGAATCTACGTATTTGTATGTTTTTTTGTCTCTCTCACTCTTTTTGCTTGTGTGTCTAGGCGGGTGTTTGCTTATTCCAATGCATGTCTTTCTCGGTTTATGTGTCTGAATCTACGTATTTATATGTGTTTTTGTCTCTCTCACTCTTTTTGCCTGTGTGTCTGTGTGTGAGTGTTTGCTTAATCCAATGCACGTCTTTCTCCATTTGTGTGTCTGAGACTACGTATTTTATATGTGTGTTTGTCTCTCTCACTCTTTTTGCCTGTGTGTCTGGGCGGATGTTTGCTTATTCCAATGCATGTCTTTCTCGGTTTGTGTGACTGAATCTACGTATTTGTATGTGTTTTTTTCTCTCTCACTCTTTTTGTCTGTGTGTCTGGGCGGGTGTTTGCTTATTGCAATGCATATCTTTCTCGGTTTGTGTGTCTGAATCTACGTATTTGTATGTGGATTCGTAAGTCTTGCTCTTTTCGCCTGTGTGTTTGGGCGGGTGTTTGCTTATTCCAATGCATGTCTTTCTCGGTTTGTATGTCTGAATCTACGTATTTGTATATGTTCTTGTCTCTCACTCTTTTTGCCTGTGTGTCTTGGCGGGTGTTTGCTTATTCCAATGAATGTCTTTCTCGGTTTGTGTGTCTGAATCTACGTATTTGTATGTGTTATTGTTTCTCTCACTTCTTTTTGCCTGTGTGTCTGGTCGGGTGTTTGCTTATATCAATGCATGTCTTTCTCGGTTTTGTGTGTCTGGATATACGTATTTGTATGTGTTTTTGTCTCCCTCACACTTTTTGCCTGTGTGTCCGGGCGGGTGTTTGCTTATTCCAATGCAGGTCTTTCTCGGTTTGTGTGTCTGAATCTACGTATTTGTATGTGTTTTTTTGTCTCTCTCTCTCACTCTTTTTGCCTGTGTGTCTGTTCGGGTGTTTGCTTATTACCATTGCACGTCTTTCTCCCTTTTTGTGTCTAAATCTACGTATTGTAATGTGTTTTGTTTCTCTCCCCCTTTTTGCTTGTTTGTCTTTGCGGGTGTTTGCTTATTCCAATGCATGTCTTTTCTCGGTTTGTATGACTGAATCTACGTATTTGTATGTGTTTTTTCTCTCTCACTCTTTTTTTGTCTGTGTGTCCGGGCGGATGTTTGCTTATTCCAATGCATGTCTTTCTCGGTTTGTGTGTCTGAATCTACGTATTTTATAAGTGTTTTTGTCTCTCTCACTCTTTTTACCTTTGTGTCTGGGTGGGTGTTTGCTGATTCCAATGCATGTCTTACTCGGTTTGTCTGTCTGAATCTACGTATTTATATGTGTTTTTGTCTCTCTCACTCTTTTTACCTTTGTGTCTGGGTGGGTGTTTGCTTATTTCAATGCATGTCTTACTCAGTTTGTTTGTCTGAATCTACGTATTTGTATGTGTTTATGTCTCTTTCACTCTTTTTTTCTTTGTGTCTGGGCGGGGGGTGTTTGCTTATTGCAATGCATGTCTTTCTCGGTTTGTGTGTCTGAATCTACGTATTTGTATATGTTCTTGTCTCTCACTCTTTTTTCCTGTGTGTCTGGGCGGGTGTTTGCTTATTCCAATGCATGTCTTTCTCGGTTTATGTGTCTGAATCTACATATTTATAAGTGTTCTTGTCTCTCACTCTTTTTGCCTGTGTGTCTTGGCGGGTGTTTGCTTATTCCAATGAATGTCTTTCTCGGTTTGTGTGTCTGATTCTACGTATTTGTATGTGTTATTGTTTCTCTCACTCTTTTTGCCTGTGTGTCTGGTCGGGTAAGTCTTGCTCTTTTCGCCTGTGTGTTTGGGCGGGTGTATTGTTTTTTTTGCTTATTCCAATGCATGTCTTTCTCGGTTTGTATGTTCTGAATCTACGTATTTGTATATGTTCTTGTCTCTCACTCTTTTTGCCTGTGTGTCTTGGCGGGTGTTTGCTTATTCCAATGAATGTCTTTCTCGGTGTGTGTGTCTGAATCTACGTATTTGTATGTGTTATTGTTTCTCTCACTCTTTTTGCCTGTGTGTCTGGTCGGGTGTTTGCTTATATCAATGCATGTCTTTCTCGGTTTGTGTGTCTGGATCTACGTATTTGTATGTGTTTTTGTCTCCCTCACACTTTTTGCCTGTGTGTCCGGGCGGGTGTTTGCTTATTCCAATGCAGGTCTTTCTCGGTTGTGTGTGTCTGAATTTACGTATTTGTATGTGTTTTTGTCTCTCTCTCTCACTCTTATTGCCTGTTTGTCTGGGCGGGTGTTCGCTTATTTCAATGCATGTCTTTCTCAGTTTGTGTGTCTGAATCTACGTATTTGTATGTGTTTTCGTCAATCTCACTCTTATTGCCTGAGTGTCTGGGTGGGTGTTGTGCTTATTCCAATGCATGTCTTACTCGGTTTGTGTGTCTGAATCTACGTATTTGTATGTGTTTATGTCTCTTTCACTCTTTTTGTCTTTGTGTCTGGGCGGGTGTTTGCTTATTCCAATGCATGTCTTTCTCGGTTTGTGTGTCTGAATCTACGTATTTGTATATGTTCTTGTCTCTCACTCTTTTTTTCCTGTGTGTCTGGGCGGGTGTTTGCTGATTCCAATGCATGTCTTACTCGGTTGGTCTGTCTGAATCTACGTATTTATATGTGTTTTTGTCTCTCTCACTCTTTTACCTTTATGTCTGGGTGGGTGTTTGCTTATTTCAATGCATGTCTTACTCGGTTTGTTTGTCTGAATCTACGTATTTGTATGTGTTTATGTCTCTTTCACTCTTTTTTTCTTTGTATCTGGGCGGGTGTTTGCTTATTGCAATGCATGTCTTTCTCGGTTTGTGTGTCTGAATCTACGTATTTGTATATGTTCTTGTCTCTCACTCTTTTTTCCTGTGTGTCTGGGCGGGTGTTTGCTTATTCCAATGCATGTCTTTCTCGGTTTATGTGTCTGAATCTACATATTTATAAGTGTTTTTGTCTCTCTCACTCTTTTTGTCTGAGTGTCTGGGTGGGTGTTTGCTGATTCCATGCATGTCTTACTCGGTTTGTGTGTCTGAATCTACGTATTTGTATGTGTTTTTTGTCTCTCTCACTCTTTTTGCTGTGTGTCTGTGCGGGTGTTTGCTTATTCCATTGCACGTCTTTCTCCCTTTTTGTGTCTGAATCTACGTATTGTAATGTGTTTTTGTTTCTCTCCCCCTTTTTGCTTGTTTGTCTTTGCGGGTGTTTGCTTATTCCAATGCATGTCTTTCTCGGTTTGTATGACTGAATCTACGTATTTGTATGTGTTTTTTCTCTCTCACTCTTTTTGTCTGTATGTCCGGGCGGATGTTTGCTTATTCCAATGCATGTCTTTCTCGGTTTATGTGTCTGAATCTACATATTTATAAGTGTTTTTGTCTCTCTCACTTTTTTGTCTGAGTGTCTGGGTGGGTGTTTGCTGATTCCAATGCATGTCTTACTCGGTTTGTGTGTCTGAATCTACGTATTTGTATGTGTTTTTGTCTCTCTCACTCTTTTTGCCTGTGTGTCTGTTCGGGTGTTTGCTTATTCCATTGCACGTCTTTCTCCCTTTTTGTGTCTAAATCTACGTATTGTAATGTGTTTTTGTTCTCTCTCCCCTTTTTGCTTGTTTGTCTTTGCGGGTGTTTGCTTATTCCAATGCATGTCTTTCTCGGTTTGTATGACTGAATCTACGTATTTGTATGTGTTTTTTCTCTCTCACTCTTTTTGTCTGTGTGTCCGGGCGGATGTTTGCTTATTCCAATGCATGTCTTTCTCGGTTTGTGTGTCTGAATCTACGTATATTTATAAGTGTTTTTGTCTCTCTCACTCTTTTTACCTTTGTGTCTGGGTGGGTGTTTTGCTGATTCCAATGCATGTCTTACTCGGTTTGTCTGTCTGAATCTACGTATTTATATGTGTTTTTGTCTCTCTCACTCTTTTTACCTTTGTGTCTGGGTGGGTGTTTGCTTATTTCAATGCATGTCTTACTCAGTTTGTTTGTCTGAATCTACGTATTTGTATGTGTTTATGTCTCTTTCACTCTTTTTTTCTTTGTGTCTGGGCGGGTGTTTGCTTATTGCAATGCATGTCTTTCTCGGTTTGTGTGTCTGAATCTACGTATTTGTATATGTTCTTGTCTCTCACTCTTTTTTCCTGTGTGTCTGGGCGGGTGTTTGCTTATTCCAATGCATGTCTTTCTCGGTTTATGTGTCTGAATCTACATATTTATAAGTGTTTTTTGTCTCTCTCACTCTTTTTGTCTGAGTGTCTGGGTGGGTGTTTGCTGATTCCAATGCATGTCTTACTCGGTTGTGTGTCTGAATCTACGTATTTGTATGTGTTTTTGTCTCTCTCACTCTTTTTGCCTGTGTGTCTGTGCGGGTGTTTGCTTATTCCATTGCACGTCTTTCTCCCTTTTTGTGTCTGAATCTACGTATTGTAATGTGTTTTTGTTTCTCTCCCCTTTTTGCTTGTTTGTCTTTGCGGGTGTTTGCTTATTCCAATGCATGTCTTTCTCGGTTTTGTATGACTGAATCTACGTATTTGTATGTGTTGTTTCTCTCTCACTCTTTTTGTCTGTGTGTCCGGGCGGATGTTTGCTTATTCCAATGCATGTCTTTCTCGGTTTGTGTGTCTGAATCTACGTACTTGTATGTGTTTTTGTCTCTCTCACTGTTTTTGCCTGTGTGTCTGGGCGGGTGTTTGCTTATTCCAGTGCATGTCTTTCTCGGTTTGTGTGACTGAATCTACGTATTTGTATGTGTTTTTTTTCTCTCTCACTCTTTTTGTCTGTGTGTCTGGGCGGATGTTTGCTTATTCCAATGCATGTCTTTCTCGGTTTGTGTATCTGAATCTACGTATTTGTATGTGTTTTTGTCTCTCTCACTCTTTTTGTCTGAGTGTCTGGGTGGGTGTTTGCTTAATTCCAATGCATGTTTTTCTCGGTTTGTGTGTCAGAATCTACGTATGTTTGTATGTTTTATGTCTCTTTCACTCTTTTTGTCTTTGTGTCTGGGCGGGCGTTTGCTTATTCCAATGCATGTCTTTCTCGGTTTGTATGTCTGAATCTACGTATTTGTATGTGTTTTCGTATGTCTCGCTCTCTTTTTGCCTGTGTGTTTGGGCGGGTGTTTGCTTATTCCAATGCATGTCTTTCTCGGTTTGTATGTCTGAATCTACGTATTTGTATATGTTCTTGTCTCTCACTCTTTTTGCCTGTGTGTGTCTTGGCGGGTGTTTGCTTATTCCAATGAATTTCTTTCTCGGTTTGTGTCTGAATCTACGTATTTGTATGTGTTATTGTTTCTCTCACTCTTTTTGCCTGTGTGTCTGGTCGGGTGTTTGCTTATATCAATGCATTTCTTTCTCGGTTTGTGTGTCTGGATCTACGTATTTGTATGTGTTTTTTGTCTCCCTCACTCTTTTTGCCTGTGTGTCCGGGCGGGTGTTTGCTTATTCCAATGCAGGTCTTTCTCGGTTTGTGTGTCTGAATCTACGTATTTGTATGTGTTTTTTGTCTCTCTCTCACTCTTATTGCCTGTGTGTCTGGGCGGGTGTTCGCTTATTTCAATGCATGTTTTTCTCAGTTTGTGTGTCTGAATTTACGTATTTGTATGTGTTTTCGTCAATCTCACTCTTATTGCCTGTGTGTCTGGGTGGGGGTTTGCTTATTCCAATGCATGTCTTCCTCGGTTTGAGTGTCTGAATCTACGTATTTGTATGGGTTTTTGTCTCTCTCACTCTTTTTGCCTGTGTGTCTGGGCGGGTGTTTGCTTATTCCAATGCTTGTCTTTCTCGGTTTGTGTGTCTGAATCTACGTATTTGTATGTGTTTTTGTCTCTCTAACTCTTTTTTGCCTGTGTGGCTGGGCGGGTGTTTTGCTTATTCCTATGCATGTCTTTCTCAAGTTTGTGTGCGTCTGAATCTACGTATTTATATGTGTGTTTTTGTCTCTTGCACTCTTTTTGCCTGTGTGTCTGGGTGGGTGTTTGCTTATTTCAATGCACGTCTTTCTCCATTTGTGTGTCTGAATCTACGTAATGGAATGTGTTTTGTGTCTCTCTCACTCTTTTTGCTTATGTGTCTTTGCGGGTGTTTGCTTATTCCAGTGCACGTCTTTCTCGGATTGTGTGACTGAATCTACGTATTTGTATGTGTTTTTTCTCTCTAACTCTTTTATCTGTGTATCTGGGCGGATGTTTGCTTATTCCAATGCATGTCTTTCTGGGTTTGTATGTCTGAATCTACGTATTTTTGTATGTGTTTTTGTCTCTCTCACTCTTTTTGCTTGTGTGTCTAGGCAGGTGTTTGCTTATTCCAATGCATGTCTTTCTCGGTTTATGTGTCTGAATCTACGTGTTTATAAGTGTTTTTTGTCTCTTTTCACTCTTTTTCACTCTATTTTTGTCTCTTTCACTCTATTTGTATGTGTTTTTATGTCTCTTTCACTCTTTTTGTCTTTGTGTCTGGGTTGGTGTTTGCTTATTTCAATGCATGTCTTTCTCGGTTTGTGTGTCTGAAACTACGTATTTATATGTGTGTTTCTGCCTCTCTCCACTCTTTCTGCCTGTGTGTCTGGGCGGGTGTTTGCTTATTTCAATGCATCTCTTTCTCGGTTTGTATGTCTGAATCTACGTATTTGTATGTGTTCTTGTCTCTCTCACTCTTTTTGCCTGTGTGTCTGGGCGGGTGTTTGCTTATTTCCATTGCACGTCTTTCTCCATTTTTGTGTCTGAATCTACGTATTTGTATGTGTTATTGTCTCTCTCACTCTTTTTGTCTGTGTGTCTGGGCGGATTCCAATGCATGTGTTTTTCGGTTTGTGTGTCTGAATCTACGTATTTGTATGTGTTTATGTCTCTCTCACTCTTTTTGCCTGTGTGTCTGGGTGGTGTGTTTGCTTATTCCAATTTATGTGTCTTTCTCGGTTTGTGTGCCTGAATCTACATATTTGTATATGTTTTTGTCTCTCTCACTCTTTTTGCCCGTGTGTTCGGGCGGGTGTTCGCTTATTCCAATGCATGTCTTTCTCGGTTTGTTGGTCTGAATTTACGTATTTGTATGTATTTTTGTCTCTCTCACTCTTTTTGCCTGTGTTTCTGGGCGGGTGTTTGCTTATTCCTATGCAAGTCTTTCTCGGTTTACGTGTCTGTATCTACGTATTTGTATGTGTTTTTGTCTCTCTCACTCTTTTTGGTTGTGTCTCAGGGCGGGTGTTTGCTTATTCCAATGCAGTTCTTTCTCGGTTTGTGTGTCTGAATCTACGTATTTGTATGTGCTTTGTCTCTTTCACTCTCTTTGCCTGTGTGTCTGGGTGGGTGTTTTGCTTCCAATTCCAATGCATGTCTTTTCTCGGTTTGTTTGTCTGAATATACGTATTTGTATGTGTTTTTGTCTCTCTCACTCTTTTTGTCTGTGTGTTTGGGAGGGTGTTTGCTTATTCCAATGCATGTCTTTCACGGTTTGTGTGTCTGAATCTACGTATTTGAATGTGATTTTGTCTCTCTCACTCTTTTTCTCTGTGTGTCTGGATGGATGATTGCTTATTCCAATGCATGTCTTTTCTCGGTTTTATGTGTCTGAATCTACGTATTTGTATGTGTTTATGTCTCTCTCACTCTTTTTGCCTGTGTGTCTGGGCGGCTGTTTGCTTATTCCAATGCATGTCTTTCTCGGATGTGTGTCTGAATTTCCGTATTTGTTTGTGTTTTTGTTTCTCTCACTCTTTTTGCCTGCGTGTCTGGGGCGGGTGTTTGCTTATTCCAATGCATGTCTTTCTCGGTTTGTGTGTCTGAATCTACGTATTTGTATGTGTTTTGTCTCTCTCACTTTTTTTGCCTGTGTGTTTGGGCGGGTGTTTGCTTATTCCAATGCATGTCTTTCTCGGTTTGTGGGTCTGAATGTACGGATTTTTATGTGTTTTTGTCTCTCTCACTCTTTTTGCCAGTGTTTCTGGGCAGGTGTTTGCTTATTCCTATGCATGTCTTTCTCGGTTTTGTGTGTCTGTATTTACTTATTTGCTTGTGTTTTTGTCTCTCTCACTCTTTTTGCCTGTATGTCTGGGCGGGGGTTCGCTTATTCCAATGCATGTCTTTCTCGGTTTGTCTGTCTGAATCTACGTAT
The DNA here is from genome assembly GCA_027921565.1 of Artemia sinica. Lineage (NCBI taxonomy): Eukaryota > Metazoa > Arthropoda > Branchiopoda > Anostraca > Artemiidae > Artemia > Artemia sinica. The sequence continues at coordinate 8,288,865 of CM051269.1, forward strand.
TTGTATGTGTTTTTGTCTCTCTCACTCTTATTGTTTGTTTGTCTGGGCGGGTGTTTGCTTATTCCAATGCATATCGTTCTCAGTTTGTGTTTCTGAATCTACATTATTGTATGTGTTTTTGTCTCTCTCACTCTTTTTGTCTGTGTGTTTGGTCGGGTGTTTGCTTATTCCAATGCATGTCTTTCACGGTTTGTGTGTCTGAATCTACGTATTTGAATGCTATTTTTGTCTCTCTCCCTCTTTTTCTCAGTGTGTCTGGGGTGGGTGATTGCTTATTCCAATGCATGTCTTTCTCGGTTTGTGTGTCTGAATCTACTTATTTGTATGTGTTTATGTCTCTCTCACTCTTTTTGCCTGTGTGTCTGGGCGGCTGTTTGCTTATTCCAATGCATGTCTTTCTCGGATTGTGTGTCTGAATTTACGTATTTGTTTGTGTTTTTTTTTTCTCTCACTCTTTTTGCCTGCGTGTCTGGGTGGGTGTTTGCTTATTCCAATGCATGTCTTTCTCGGTTTGCGTGTCTGAATCTACGTATTTGTATGTGTTTTTGTCTCTCTCACTTTTTTTTTTCCCTGTGTGTTTTGGCGGGTGTTTGCAAATTCCAATGCATGTCTTTCTCGGTTTGGGGTCTGAATATACGTATCTTTATGTGTTTTTGTCTCTCTCACTCTTTTTGCCAGTGTTTCTGGGCGGGTGTTTGCTTATTCCTATGCATGTCTTTCTCGGTTTGTGTGTCTGTATCTACGTATTTGCTTGTGTTTTTTGTCTCTCTCATTCTCTTTGCCTGTATGTATTCTGGGCGGGTGTTTGCTTATTCCAATGCATGTCTTTCTCGGTTTGTGTGTCTGAATCTACGTATTTTGTATGTGTTTTTGTCTCTCTCACTCTTTTTGTTTGTTTGTCTGGGCGTTTGTTTGCTTATTCCAATGCATATCGTTCTCAGTTTGTGTTTCTGAATCTACGTATTTGTATGTGCTATTGTCTCTCTCACTCTTTTGCTTGTGTGTCAGGGCGGGTGTTTGCTTATTCCAATGCATGTCTTTCTTGGTTTGTGTGTCTGAATCTACGTATTTGTATGTGTTTTTGTCTCTCTCACTCTTTTTGCCTGTTTGTCTGGGCGGGTGTTTTGCTTATTCCAATGCATGTCTTTCTCGGTTTGTGTGTCTGAATCTACGTAATTGTATGTGTTTTTGTCTCTCTCACTCTTTTTGTTTGTTTATCTGGGCGGGTGTTTGCTTATTTCAATGCATATCGTTCTCAGTTTGTGTTTCTGAATCTACGTATTTGTATGTGTTTTTTGTCTCTCTCACTCTTTTTGGTTGTGTCTCAGGGCGGGTGTTTGCTTATTCCAATGCAGTTCTTTCTCGGTTTGTGTGTCTGAATCTACGTATTTGTATGTGCTTTGTCTCTTTCACTCTCTTTGCCTGTGTGTCTGGGTGGGTGTTTGCTTATTCCAATGCATGTCTTTCTCGGTTTGTTTGTCTGAATATACGTATTTGTATGTGTTTTTGTCTCTCTCACTCTTTTGTCTGTGTGTTTGGGAGGGTGTTTGCTTATTCCAATGCATGTCTTTCACGGTTTGTGTGTCTGAATCTACGTATTTGAATGTGCTGATTTTGTCTCTCTCACTCTTTTTCTCTGTGTGTCCTGGATGGATGATTGCTTATTCCAATGCATGTCTTTCTCGGTTTTATGTGTCTGAAATCTACGTATTTGTATGTGTTTATGTCTCTCTCACTCTTTTTGCCTGTGTGTCTGGGCGGCTGTTTGCTTATTCCAATGCATGTCTTTCTCGGATTGTGTGTCTGAATTTCCGTATTTGTTTGTGTTTTTGTTTCTCTCACTCTTTTTGCCTGCGTGTCTGGGCGGGTGTTTGCTTATTCCAATGCATGTCTTTCTCGGTTTGTGTGTCTGAATCTACGTATTTGTATGTGTTTTTGTCTCTCTCACTTTTTTTGCCTGTGTGTTTGGGCGGGTGTTTGCTTATTCCAATGCATGTCTTTCTCGGTTTGTGGGTCTGAATGTACGGATTTTTATGTGTTTTTGTCTCTCTCACTCTTTTTGCCAGTGTTTCTGGGCAGGTGTTTGCTTATTCCTATGCATGTCTTTCTCGGTTGTGTGTCTGTATTTACTTATTTGCTTGTGTTTTTGTCTCTCTCACTCTTTTTGCCTGTATGTCTGGGCGGGGGTTCGCTTATTCCAATGCATGTCTTTCTCGGTTTGTCTGTCTGAATCTACGTATTTGTATGTGTTTTTGTCTCTCTCACTCTTATTGTTTGTTTGTCTGGGCGGGTGTTTGCTTATTCCAATGCATATCGTTCTCAGTTTTGTGTTTCTGAATCTACATATTTGTATGTGTTTTTGTCTCTCTCACTCTTTTTTGTCTGTGTGTTTGGTCGGGTGTTTGCTTATTCCAATGCATGTCTTTCACGTTTTGTGTGTCTGAATCTACGTATTTGAATGCTATTTTGTCTCTCTCCCTCTTTTTCTCAGTGTGTCTGGGTGGGTGATTGCTTATTCCAATGCATGTCTTTCTCGGTTCGTTGTGTGTCTGAATCTACTTATTTGTATGTGTTTATGTCTCTCTCACTCTTTTGCCTGTGTGTCTGGGCGGCTGTTTGCTTATTCCAAATGCATGTCTTTCTCGGATTGTGTGTCTGAATTTTACGTATTTGTTTGTGTTTTTGTTTCTCTCACTCTTTTTGCCTGCGTGTCTGGGTGGGTGTTTGCTTATTCCAATGCATGTCTTTCTCGGTTTGCGTGTCTGAATCTACGTATTTGTATGTGTTTTTGTCTCTCTCACTTTTTTTCCCTGTGTGTTTTGGCGGGTGTTTGCAAATTCCAATGCATGTCTTTCTCGGTTTGTGGGTCTGAATATACGTATCTTTATGTGTTTTTGTGTCTCTCTCACTCTTTTTGCCAGTGTTTCTGGGCGGGTGTTTGCTTATTCCTATGCATGTCTTTCTCGGTTTGTGTGTCTGTATCTACGTATTTGCTTGTGTTTTTGTCTCTCTCATTCTCTTTGCCTGTATGTCTGGGCGGGTGTTTTGCTTATTCCAATGCATGTCTTTCTCGGTTTGTGTGTCTGAATCTACGTATTTGTATGTGTTTTTGTCTCTCTCACTCTTTTTGTTTGTTTGTCTGGGCGTTTGTTTGCTTATTCCAATGCATATCGTTCTCAGTTTGTGTTTCTGAATCTACGTATTTGTATGTGCTATTGTCTCTCTCACTCTTTTTGCTTGTGTGTCAGGGCGGGTGTTTGCTTATTCCAATGCATGTCTTTCTTGGTTTGTGTGTCTGAATCTACGTATTTGTATGTGTTTTTTGTCTCTCTCACTCTTTTTGCCTGTTTGTCTGGGCGGGTGTTGTTTGCTTATTCCAATGCATGTCTTTCTCGGTTTTGTGTGTCTGAATCTACGTAATTGTATGTGTTTTTGTCTCTCTCACTCTTTTTGTTTGTTTATCTGGGCGGGTGTTTGCTTATTCCAATGCATATCGTTTCTCAGTTTGTGTTTCTGAATCTACGTATTTGTATGTGTTTTTGTCTCTCTCACTCTTTTTGCTTGTGTGTCAGGGCGGGTGTTTTGCTTATCCAATGCATGGCTTTCTTGGTTTGTGTGTCTGAATCTACGTATTTGTGTGTGTGTTTTTGTCTCTCTCACTCTTTTTGCCTGTTTTGTCTGGGCGGGTGTTTGCTTATTCCAATGCATGTCTTTCTCGGTTTGTGTGTCTGAATCTACGTATTGTATGTGTTTTGTCTCTCTCACTCTTTTTGTCTGTGTGTTTGGGCGGGTGTTAGCTTATTCCAATGCATGTCTTTCTCGGTTTGTTGGTCTGAATCTACGGATTTGTATGTGTATTTGTCTCTCTCACTCTTTTTGCCTGTGTTTTCTGGGTGGGTGTTTGCTTATTCCTATGCATGTCTTTCTCGGTTTGCGTGTCTGTATCTACGTATTTGTATGTGTTTTTGTCTCTCTCACTCTTTTTGCCTGTATATCTGGGCGGGTGTTTGCTTATTCCAATGCATGTCTTTCTAGGTTTGTGTGTCTGAATGTACGTATTTGTATGTGTTTTGTCTCTCTCACTCTTTTTGTCTGTGTGTCTGGGCGGGTGTTGGCTTATCCAATGCATGTGTTTCTCGGTTTGTGTGTCTGAATCTAAGTATTTGTATGTGTTTTTGTCTCTCTCACTCTTTTTGTCTGTGTGTTTTGGCGGGTTGTTTGCTTATTCCAATGCATGTATTTCACGGTTTGTGTGTCTGAATCTACGTATTTGAATGTGTTTTTGTCTCTCTCACTCTTTTTGTCTATGTGTCTGGATGGGTGTTTGCTGATTCCAATGCATGTCTTTCTCGGTTTGTGTGTCTGAATCTACGTATTTGCATGTGTTTTTGTCTCTTTCAGTCTTTTTACCTGTGTGTCTGGGTTGTTGTTTGCTTATTCCAATGCATGTCTTTCTCGGTTTTGTGTGTCTGAATCTACGTATTTGTATGTGTTTTTGTCTCTCTCACTGTTTCGCGATCTTCGCGAATGGTGCAATGACAAGACTTGTCAAACGAATTAGGCTACGTTCCATAAAAGAAATTAAGTAAGGCCCGTAACTTATAAATAGGTGTTGTGAAAACTAATTAAATTTAAACATATTGAGAATCAGCATTAAAGGCAATTCTTTTGATATGTATATGAAAAAAAAAAAATTTTTTGGGGGATAATAATAATAAAAAAAAATTTGTTTTGAAGAAATTTAAAAATAATTATAATGGGAAAGGCAGCGAGAGTTTACATGAATCGCGACATGTACAAGCTAGCTGTAATCCTGTTATAAATAGTAGAAGATATAATAGATTAAAACACTTACCAATAAGGATGATATATATAAACAAGAAGCCCTAGATAACACTCAAGAGAATGCCAACATAAAAAATAATCGTTGATGTTAGATGACAACTCCTTGCTACTGTTGCAGGTAACACATTACCTGCTGATACATCCTATCGTCAGCTTTTGGGTATTAGCATTCAACGGAAGGTCAAAAAAAGAAAGGCCTACTCTTCTTCTACTAATATCGTAAACCATATCTTGTCTACGTACCGAAACTGTTACATGTGTAAAAATATTGTGATAATAGACAGTGAAATTGCCAGAAAAATAAAAAGGGCCTTGGTAGACAAATATCATTATGGAATATAAAAGATGAATCGAAGAAAAAAAAAGTACACCACAAACGTTACTGCCATTGATCAAACAGTCAATGAACCAAAAAAAAATACCAAAAACGAAAAGCATATTGAGCCTGTCGATGACACACCAGTAAAAATTGTGTATGACTCAAATGGAATAATGATTATTCTACTGATTACGAACTAAGAGAAGACAATAACTACAATATCAAGAGAGAACATGGTAAAATATTTTATGGAACGGATTCAAAATGAGCATCCTTTGTCGGATATGTTTGATAAATTGACAAAATCTAAGTATCAAATTGAATAAATACTTTATCAACATCATTTGTCGGATATGACGGATAAAATTGACAAAATCTAAGTATCAGAGTGATTAAATGCTTTATCAGCATCCTTTGTTAGATATCTCGGATAAAATCTAAGTATCAGGGTGATTAAATTCTATATCAACATCCCTTTCTCGGATACATGGGATAAAATTTGATAAAATCTAAGTATCAGAGAGAATAAATGCTTTATGAACATCCACTAAAATGCATTATCAACATCATTTATCGGGTATATTGGATAAAATTGGCAAAATCTAAGTATCAGATTGATTAAATTCTATATCAACAACCTTTTCTCGAATACATGGATAAAATTGACAAAATCTAAGTATCGGATTGATTAAATTCTATGTCACCAACCCTTTCTCGAATACATGGAATAAAATTGAAAAAAATCTAAGCGTCAGAGTGAATAAATTTTTTTATATACCAACATCTATTGTCAGATACATCGAATATAATTGACAAAATCTAAGTAATAATTGACAAAATCAGAGTGAATAAATGCTTTATCAACATCCTTTGTCGAATATATCGGATAAAAGTGACAAAATCTAAGTACCAGAGTGAATAAATGTATTATCAACATCATTGTGTCGGATATGTCAGTTAAATTGACAGTGTTAAAATTGACATGTCGGATGAAATTGACAAAATCTAAGTGTAAGAGTGAATAATTTTTTTTCTCAACATCTTTTGTCAGATACATCGAATATAATTGACAAAATCTAAAGTGTTAGAGTGAATATTTTTTTGTCAACATCCTCTGTCAGATACATCGGATAAAATTGACAAAATCTAAGTATCAGACTGAATAAATGCTTTATCAACATTATTTGTCGGATATGTCGGACAAAATTTTTTTTATCAAGGAAAGATCTGAATGCGTTTAAGGTATGGTACGAATGGCTTGCAAAAACACGAAAATACTATCAGAATGAATAAATTCTTTATCAACATCCGTTGTTGGATATGTCACTATGAAAAAAAAAATTGTAAGCAAGTAACAAACTCTTTCTTGAACTCACCTCTTGGATAAAAAATACAGAAATTTAACTCAGGAAATTATGAAAAAAAATTGAACAAATTCATTATTAACATTCATTATCGATTGATGTCGCTTCCTAGACAGACAATACAGCAATTTCACAAAATCTAAGTATAGGAGTGATTAAATTCGATATCAACATCCATTTCTCGGATACATAGGAAAAAGTTGACAAAATCTAAGTGTTAGAGTGAATAATTTTTTTTTTATCAACATCTTTTGTCGGATACATTGGATAAAATTGACAGAATCTAATTGTCAGAGTGAATATTTTTTTTTATCAACATCCTTTGTAAGATACATAAAATAAAATTGACAAAATCTAAGTTTCAGAATGAATAAAAGCTTTAAAAACATCCTTTATCTGATATGTCGGATAAAATTGACAAAATCTAAGTATCAGAGTGACTAAATTCTATATCAACATCCTTTTCTCGGATACATAGGATAAAATTGACAAATTCTAAGTGTTAGACTGAATAAATTTTTATTCTCAACAACCTTTGCCAGATACATCGGATAAAATTGACAAAATCTAAGTATCAGAGTGAATAAATTCATTATCAACATCCTTTGTCGGATATGTCGGATAAAATTGACAAAATCTAAGTATCAGAGTGAATAATTTTTTTTTAAGAACATCCTTTGCCAGATACATCGAATAAAATTGATAAAATCTAAGTGTCAGAGTGAATAATTTTTTTTATCAACATCCTTTGTCAGATACATCAAATAAAATTGACAAAATCTAAATTTCAGAATGAATAAATTCATTGTCAACATCCTTTGTTGGATATGTTTTGGATAAAATTGACAAAATCTAAGTATCAGAGTGAATAATTTTTTTTATGAACATCCTTTGCCAGATAATCGAATAAAATTGATAAAAATATAAGTGTCAGAGTGAATAAATTTTTTTTATCAACATCCTTTGTCAGATACATCAAATAAAATTGACAAAATCTAAGTGTCAGAGTGAATAATTTTTTTATCAACATCCTTTGCCAGATACATCGAATAAAAATTGATAAAATATAAGTGCCAGCGTGAACAACCTTTTTTTTACCAACATCCTTTGACAGATACATCGAATAAAAATTTGACAAAATCTAAATATCAGAATGAATAAATGCTTTAACAATATCCTTTATCGGATATGTCGGATAAAATTGACAAAATCTAAGTATCAGTGTTATTAAATTGTACATCAACATTCTTTTCTCGGATACATAGATTAAAATTGACAAAATCTAAGTCATAGAGTGAATATTTTTTTTATCAACATCCTTTGCAAGTTACATCGGATAAAATTGACAAAATCTAAGTGTCAGAGTGAATAAATTCATTATCAACATCCGTTGTCGGATATGTCGGATAAAATTGATAAAATCTAAGTATCAGAGTGATTAAATTCCATATCAACATCATTTTCTCGGATACATGGGATAAAATTGACAAAATCTAAGTATCAGAGTGAATAAATTCTTTATCAACATCCTTTAAATGTATTATAAACATCATTTGTCGGCTATATCGGATAAAATTGACAAAATCTAAGCATCAGATTGATTAAATTCTATATCAACATCTCTTTCTCGGGTACAAGGGATAAAATTGACAAAATCTAAGTATCAGATTGATTAATTCATTTTTTTATCAACATCTTTTATCAGTTACAACAATTATTATTAACAAAATCTAAATATCAGAGTGAATAAATGCTTTTCAGCATCCTTTGTTGAATATGTTGAATAAAATTGACAAAATCTAAATTCATTATCAACATCCTTAGTCGAATATGTCGGATAAAACTGACAGAATCTAAGTATCAGAGTGATTAAATTCTATATCAAAATCCCTTTCTCGGATACATGGGATAAAATTGACAAAAATCTAAGTATCAGAGTGAATAAATGCTTTATCAACATCCTTGAAATGCATTATCAACATCATTTTGTCGGCTATATCGGATAAAATTGACAAAATCTATGTATCAGTTATTAAATTCTATATCAACGTCCCTTTCTCAGATACATGGGATAAAATCGACAAAATCTAAGTATCAGAGTGAATAAATGCTTTATCAATATCCCTTACATGCATTATCAACATCACAAGTCAGATACAGCGGATAAAATTGACCAAATCCAAGTACCAGAAAGAAAAAATTCGTTTTCAAAGTTTTTATCGGATACATTAGATAACTTCATAAAATCCAAGTTCTATTCATTTTGACTTCTGTTGTGAAGTGTATTTTATGGTATTCGGGTGATATAATCGTAGATGCTTTTTTATTCTCCCTTTATAGGGGAGATAAACTCTGGCCCTAAGGTAACTTAACTTTGGTAGCGTGCCTTAGGCTATGACCAAACTAATGAGGCGTACCGACTGGGTATGTTCGAGGGGCTAAAGGTAGATCGTAGAGAGGTTGTCTAAAATACAATACTTTTATTCATTAACATATAGTAATTCCAGATATAGATATTCTACTGGGACTGGCTGTCCCAAGTAGACCCAAAAGTCTCAGAAACTCCAATAACAAGGATCCGACACTTACAATGATCCGACAAGATTCCAAGGTATTTCTAAAAACAACGGACCAGAGGTCAGTCCGGCATAAAGTTAGTATCAGTCTCCCCCTTCCCATAAAATGTATCTTTTATACATTTTTATCAACCACACCTTCCTTTAACCAACCAACGCAATAGCTAGGAAGTGGTAATTTCTCATTTTCCCGTTAAGCAGAAACTTGGCAGGATATATTCCTTATCTTAATAAAAAGTGGTATTTCTAAACTTTGTATTTGCGTCTTAATATATTTTTACTAAATTAATAATTAACTAAATTAGAGAGCTTTACCACAATACAACATTTAAAGAAGAATTGTCCCAATTCTCAATATTTCACTTTAAAACAAAACAACTTAATTTTGTTTACAGCTATTATGCTGCCATCTTTAGGTCATTATGTGCATATACCCTCAATGTGTTTCCTTAGGGTCATGTTTCTGTTTCAATAAAGGCCATGTTCTTTTTTTCGAAGGATTTCAATTTGAAATTCATCCTTTTTTCTCTTTTTCTCTGTCTCAAGGACTGACCCTTCTTCATATGCATTTTCTTTTAGCTTGACCCCAAGCAGCTTTAAACAGTTCTTATTCAAAAAAAACATTATTCTTTCTTTTACCCTTTCTTCATATGCATTTTCTGTTTTAGCTTGACCCCAAGCAGCTTAAACAATTATATTAGTGGTTTTGCTTAAATTAGATTTTAAGTTATATTAGAAAAGTTTATGAATTATTTGAGTTTAAATTTAATTCCCATTAAATAATTTTATTTATCTGTGTGATGTGATTAATATACCGTTTATTTTTCATTTTAGAAATACCTTGGATAAATTACATATAACATTTTTGATTTTTAAATTTTCACATATTTTTCCAGCACAAAGCATTTTCACATATTTCAATAACATAAGCCATTTGGGCTATGTAGCACATTATCTAGGCCTAATTAAGTTCTGATTTTATCTCACTTTCTGATGAACTTGTAGTAAAGTCTGTAATACTGCTATAGTTTTCCAAAATATCAGTTGATCGAGTATGGTTTGGTTTCTGATGGTATGAGATGATAGTATCAGGATACATTTGAAGTGGCTTCAAAATTTGTTACTTTCCAAAAATGTGTCAAAATATGATTGAAAAAAAAATGGATCCGAAAGGATGCTACGAAAAATTTGATTTCCAAAAAAATAGCTAAGGCTGTATCTAAAATAAATATTCACATTAGAATACATATAAAGCATATAGTTTTACATATATAGTAGAAAGAAAAAACACTCAAAATTTGTATATATCACTGTAATCTTTTTTTTAACAAAAGTTAATTACTTTTAATTACTTTCTCCTCTGTTTATTCTTAATATAGAATTATTAATCACTTAACAGATTGTTTCACAATAAAAAATATTTATACGTTGACTCGAAGTCCAACATTTACATATAACATTAAATCACTAGTTAAAAACGTAAAATTAATAAAAACATAGTATATATATATAAGCATTGTGTAATAACTTATAAAAGTATGTTAAGTAACAAAAAACTTTTACCTAAAAATATATTTGGTTAAAGTTTTAGAAGTTACTTTAAAGCATCAAGCATTTTTTTTTAAGTCGATTTTTCACAAAGCAACACTAAAAAGTGGTATAACTCTTTTTTTTCATCAGTAAACACTCGAATTTATTTACAGTAACAAGCATTCTTGCTGACACAGTAATAAAATCGCCTCATTATCAATCATAGATTTCTCTTTTACTTTCATATTTATGAAATCATAGCGCCAACCGAATTGTCTGCGGTTGTAGATAACCATTTTTTTTTTTGCGATAGATTATGGTTTTGTTCAGACAGGGTTTCTTATATCCTTCCTCCCCCTGAGGGGTTTGATATTTCATAGAATACCAATATTTAAGACCACATATAATCAATCCCAGAGCCCCGATAGTAGTTATGAAATATCCCCAAGTATTGGTTATAAGCCTTTATAGTAAGTGGTTCTTTCTATTTCTGTTTGGAAAATGGGATAATATATGTCCAGATTTTTATTTAGATTTTGCAGGGTTGTCAGAAATCTGGGTGTTTCTCCTTTTATTTTTCCGGTATGGAGATATCAATTAATTTCTTTGACATCTTTTGTACTTTTCTTATTTTTTCATTATCTTGTTCCAAATTTGTTGCTTTAAAAAGATTTATGTTGGGTATCGGTTTTATACCCCATTTGTCCATATTTATCTCCGTAATTTCCACAATTGGAGATGATATAATTGTCTCTCTTGTCGTCAAACGACAGGATGGGGGAATATGAACCAGGCCCATCCATTTCTATTCGTATATCTCTTGTATTCTTCAACCCTGAAGAATTGTTGCATCTCAACTGCGCCATATAGGGTTGTGGAACGCTGAATACGAAATCATTTTCACTAATTTTTTTCCATAGTTCAAGAATAATTTTGCTTACTATATCAACATCACATTCTTTTGGTAGGGGATTTTGAGTGATCCATCTCCTCCCAAAGTTTAATAGCACAGATTTTTCTTGCGCGTAGATGCGATATAGTCTCTAAGTTGCAAAAGGGAAGTTTATCGTTTTGACATTTAATTATTTCCTGTTGCTCTGGTATCCTATATTTTAAGTTGGAAATGGCTATATATGGGGGCAAATTATTTATCTTAATCCAGCTTGTGGTGTTCGTCAAACCTTGTAGGGAAAGTATCTATTTGGAACAGTGCGTATGCTTCGTTTTTAACTAGGGGTACCTTTAAAAATATCCATAACTCCCCTTGCTTAATTTGCAAATAGTTTTCCGCCATGCTAAAAAATTATAGAATATTCTTGAAATTTGGCTCTAGTCCTAATCTCAATTGATAAGGTAAATGACTTTCTATGGTTTTGAGTACTTTTATTAATTTACCTGGGCTTAGAAGTCGTGCTGGTAAATTTTTTGTCAAAAGGGTTAGATAAACTCTAACTCCAATTGATTAAATTCATGAGATATTTCCATGATGGCACTAGATAATAACTGTGGAGCCATCTGAAGATTTATATCTTGTATTATTATTTCACTTTGATTTCCTATTATTCGTTTTAGAGTTATGAATACTGCATTGGTTATCTCCTTTATAAAAATGGAAAGCGTATTGATTTTTTGATTAACTTTTTCTTCGATTTTGAATATCCTTGTTTCGTGATGTTTTAAGATTGTTAAATGTTTGTCTACCAAGTGTAGAAGATTTTAATTTGTTACTTCGACTTCCCCTATTCGTTTTTCTGCTTCCTTCCACGTTGTCTCAGATACCGTACCGAATATATATTCTGAGATTTCCCCTACAATACCGATTAAGTTTCTTTCTTTCCGGCCAATGTATTGTCTGGTTTGTTTTTGTTTTGTTTTTGCAGCGTAATTACCATTCTTTTTTATCTTCTAAAACCCCATTAATTTGGTTGTTCAGTACATTGAACAAAAAGTTGCCTGAGTTTGAAATAATGATACTTTTATTTCTTTTTCTATTACCTGAGAGGGTGTGAAAGGAGGCGGGTTAAAAGTTTTTTCTAATTCTCTTCTTGTCATTTCCAGATTATTTGCAAGTATCGTTACTTGGTTCTGGAGGGTATGTAAGGCTGAAGCATCAAACCTAATCGCGATTTGCCAGTAGCCTTCCATGGGTTTGATTGTATTCATTCTGCGAAACGATACTCCTTTTACAACCCTAAATTCGGCCGCAATAAGCTGGAGAAGCTTAAAAAACGCAAATTATTGTCCAAATTCTCATCTGTAATAATCCTTATATAGATCAAATATAAAACACTAAAAACAAAAATTTTTTAACGTGTTGTAAATTAACGCGTAATCCCTGCGTATTCTGCATATTCTTGGATCATTTACAATTGCCTTGGCGTTATCGTCAATTATTGTAACTCGGTTACTTCCTGTCTGACACCTTGTATTTTACTCTTTTGATAAATAATCCAAACTGTTATAAGTGTAAATAGACTTACACATACTGTGCCCATTATACACCCTACTAAAAATAATTCATTGAATTGAATGCTTTCTTCCCTTATTACTCTCAGTGTAACTTCTGCTTGACTAAGGGCTATTTCTTGTTCTTGTTTTATATCTTTCAGCATTTAGGCCCAACTAATAGGTTCTTTAAAATTCTTTTTCAAAATTTCTACTAGATATTTACTACCTTTTTTGAAAAAAATTTCTAATTTTGCCTGGTAAAATTGTTTTAATTTTTTAATGGAGTTAATTTATTAGTGTTTTCTTCTGATCTTTGTCTATTTTCTCTTTAAGAATGAAATTTGTATCTTTGTGCCATAGATTACATTCTGACATTGTCGATATAACTAGTGGAAAATTTGGTATTTCTCTGTCTTGAACACAAGTTCCATCTAGCATAACACTATTTGAAACCAAACACTTCTGATGCGCTTACTTTTATAATTCCTTCAGTTGTTTCTGAAGGTTTAGAGAGACTTCCCAATGGCATGTTTTTTGAATGCCTTGTCGATTTTCTAGAATTATGATTTCCCAGCAATTTAAACTATTCCCATTTTGTGTCCTTTTTAGTCCTTTTTTGGTCAGTTCTAGTTTAAAAATACCATTACTAAAACGTCCATGACCCAAATTTTTTCTAGAGAAATTATTCTTTCTCGGTTGTTTTTCTACTAGTAGTAAATACGCTGAAGTTTATGTCATGGTGATTACTACTCCCTGCAGGCCCCCTGTTGCCATGGGAAAAGTTTGATACATTGTAAATACGCTATTTTTCTGAACCAGGGGTATTTTCACGTTTATTCGGAGGTTTCCCGCTAATATAAAATAAGACACTTTTAATAGCTTAGCATACACAGCTTAAGGGGTCTATCGGGTCTAACTCCAAAGGTAATTTATAGTACCCTTCCTTTAATACAAAATACTGTATGTTTTGCAAGATCTCTTTTAACCTCCTTTGGAGGCAACAGAAGTTTCGGAATCCGTCCTAACTCTAATAACCCTAATGCTCTCTGAACTTCTATTGTATAATCACTTAAAATTTGTAGATGTGTCATTAGCTCTAACATGCTTGCCGCTAAATATTCTCCATATAACGGCTTATCTTCTTTACTTTCATTAATCAATAAATTCTCTATTCTACTGAATATATTGTAAATTTCCCCTAGAGTCCAATTTAAAACTGGAGATTTTTTCATTTTGTGCTAGCCATAACGATTTTTTTTCTTTTTCGATATGAAAATATGTTTTGCTCGATACTTTTTGTCTTTTCTTCCTCCGGGATATTGGCATGTATTATTTCCAAATATTATTTTTGTATATCTTCGAAAGCTATATTCGTTTTATTTTTGTTCTTTCTATTAGTGATTGAACATTAAAATTAGTACAGTGTTTCGTCACATGCATTATCGCTTCTACTTGTCTGTTTTATTGCGTACAATTTTGCAAGCATTGATTGCTCGAAGCTATGAGATATATTTCCAATTCTTTCATATCTGGCAATTCTGGTTTTTCGCGAAATTATATTTTCTTCTCGGTTACTAGTTTTCAACAAAAAGGCGTCGATTATCTTTTGATAAGAGTCCTTTTTTAATCTTATGGTATCTAGCATTTTTTGTAAATGTTCTAAATCTATTTCAAATAGGAGTTGCCAGTAATTCTCTACAATTCTCACCTGGCGTATTTGCATTATAATTCCTCCGTCAACTACTTGTACTTTCTCGCCCTCTAATTTTGTTTTTGTCATCTTAGCACTTTCTCCCAAGAGTAATATCGATAAAACAGACCCACCAGTAAAACTTCCACATTGTCTACAAGAAGAAATTGATATTACCCTATGTCCCTCCGTATTCTTATAAAGTTTTTTTTTTTTTTTTCCGCCCCGCAATATGCTGTCTTACGCTTTATAGGGCTCTCCAGCATATTAGGGGTTCTAAACAAAAATTTGGAAAATAAGTTCGTAGCCCTGATAATTCATTGGTTACTATTTTCCCGTTATCTTTGTATACTGTTTTCCTTAACGGGTCCAGACTGTGTATCACTTCACAGGAGTGATTTGAAAAGCCTGAGTATCCATTTTATATCACTTTTTGAAACATCTCTATCAGTTTTCTTTGAATCTGCTTGTTCTTTTAAAACTTGTAACAATTCTTTGTTTTCTTTCGTTATTTTTTGTGTTGGTTTTTACCACCCTTTTTAACTTTTGCAAAAAGCTGATATTAGGATATTTTCCTACTTCTGAGAGGATTTGTATTAAAATGGATAACATACATTCTTTTGAAAAGTCTTCTGTCACTACGGGGTGGCGCTTACTGGCTTTAATGAATTTGTTTAAACCCTCTTTGTCGCTTATTGGTGTTGAGAATTCGTGCGTCATGCCCTAGAATTTTATGTATTCGAGTATAAATAAATTTTATTTATTCATGAATTTTTTTTAAACGATATCCTGATTTCCACAAAATTGTGTGGTTTTCACCGCAGACACACATTCCTTGTCTGTGGTAATTTACCAAAAATTAGTGCTCATTTCGTGCCAAAAGTTGTTTAGAGATAGGGGTTATGTGGTTTCCCTCTAATCTTTTATATTATATTCGCGTCTGGAATTATCCTCAGTTTAATTTGCGCCTTAGCTTTATACAGTACTGAATGCAATTTGTCCCTTTCGTGATATTTTGACTATTACCCTGTTCTACAAGCTTATGGGTTTAGTGCCAGTGTAAAATCTTTCCTCTTGCTATTTATTTTAGCAAGAAGGATTTTACACGAACACTCAGCCCAAAACCTTCTCCAGTTTGACCGATATTTCTAATATCAATTTCGTTAGCTTGGTGGATCCCCCCTCCAATGACAAGACGTTTAGCAGTTTCTTTTTTAAATGCCAATTTTCTTGTCATTGGTCTCTTTCACCTGCAATATCCTCGCCCTGGTTATTTCTGTTAATGGTGCGTCGTGAATTTATTTAATATGTGAAATTAATTTTACCCGAGAAAACTTTGTTTTTACACTGTGCTATACTTTTTAAATTGTGACCCATTTTTTCTAGGGCTTCTTGTTTATATATATCATCCTTATTGGTAAGTGTTTAATTTATTATATCTTCTACTATTTATGACAGGATTACAGCTAGCTTGTACATGTCGCGATTCATGTAAACTCTCGCTGCCTTTCCCATTATAATTATTTTTAAATTTCTTCAAAACATTTTTTTTATTATTATTATCCCCTCAAAAAATTTTTTTTCAATATACATATCAAAAGAATCGCCTTTTAATGCTGATTCTCAATATGTATAATTTAATTAGTTTCACAACACCTATTTATAAGTTACGTGGCCTTACTTAATTTCTTTTATGGAATGTAGCCTAATTCGTTTGACAAGTCTTGTCATTACACCATTCGCGAAGTTTCATCTCGTCTCGGAAACAAAATTTTTGCAGAAAGCTATGATGTCACTTCAGATTGGAGCTTATTTCTTTTCTACGTGACGGTAATTATTTTTTTTACTGGCGATATATATTGAGAGGAAAACTTTGATGTTTATTTACATACCTGTTAAAAAAAAAAAAATATAGATATTTCTTTAGAGGCTTTTTACTCGTTTTATTTTTATTTATTATTTTTTTTCGTTACAATTGTCTTATTCAAATATTAATCTGCTGGGGGCTACGCTTGTTCTGCCTTTCTCCGTTTCCTGGTCCGAATTTTGGACTCCAAATTTTTGCTTTTCTTCTCTATAATATTTGTAAGTTTTTCCGTGGTCTCTATAGTGTGGTTTACAAGGCTCTGAATTCGAGCGCGGTTTTTGTTGCCTCGTCAAATATCTTTAATCTTTGTTTCTCCTGATGTTTGGCCTTTTCATAAGTGATTTAGCTACTTGTGCTGCTGACAAAGGAACGTGTTGTTGTCCCGCTGGTTTCTTTACTTTCCTCCATAATTTCTCTCTTAAAGAGGGTTTTCTTAACGATGGCCCAGGTTTAGTGATATCGGTTTCTGTAGAAGAATTATCAGTGTCACATTCTGTTAGCTCGCGTCTGGTAGATGGCGATTGTTCCAAAAGCCATTTTTGCGTTAAGACTGTAGGTGATTCTAATGTATAAAAATCAGATAATTCATTGGTTCCTTCAAATATTTCTTCTTCGGTGGATTTTACCTTTGGTTTATCATGTTTTAAACCCTTAAGTTGTGTTTGATGTTCTTCATCGCTAGTATCCAATGAGCATCGATTATTCCCCTTTTCTCTTGTAGCCAAGAGTTTGTAGCCAAGATTGGGCTAAATACTCCTTCCACTCCTCCCAACCTTTGTGGTCATTAAAAAGGTCATAAAATTCATATGGTCTTCTGATATATACTGGTGAAATCGTGTCTTCTATTTCTTCCTTCCAGGTTAAAGATAAGACTCTGTTTTTCCACGGTTTTTGAAAAAAAAATATCCCTTTTTCATTCTATTATGGTGTACTACTTCTTCCTTTTCCTTATACTGATGCTTTAGAAACATATGTTAAGTTATTTGGCAGAATTTTTTATAATTCTGCAGGGCCCATCCCCATTTCGGTTTTAACTTTTTTGTTCCTTCCAGGTTAGTTTTGTACACATAAACCAAGTCTCCTAAAAGGTAATTTTTTTTTTTTTTTTTTGCTTGTTCGGTCATATTTTTCTTTTTGTTCTGTTTTCGCATCTTTCAGATTGTCTTTAACTTGTTCCATAGCTTTTTTAATTCGCATCACAATTTCTTGCTTATATTGGTCTAGGTTGTAATATATTCTATCATCATTTTGTATTTCATCTAAACAAATTCTGGGATCTCTTAAATGTTGCAAAAAAAATGGCGTTTCTTTTAAGGAACGTGAAAAGCCGTATTTATTGCAAAGACTACAAATGTAAATGTTCATCCCAATTTTCATTTTCCTCTCTTGCATGTATTCCCAGCATGTAAACTAATTCCCTATGTTTACGTTCAACCTTTCCATTAGCTGCGGCCATATAAGACGTTGTAAAACCATCGTCTCACCGCCAGATATTCTGTAATTTCGTCTAATAATTTGGCTCTAAAGCATGGCCCATTGTCGCTAAGTAAAACTCTAGGAAAAATTCCCGTGTTGCAAGAATAGGCGATTGACCAATACTTTCGCAATGGTTTTTGTCTTTTCGTCTTTAATTGAAAGGCGTATAGGTATGAGTTAAAATGGTCGACTACTGGTAGTACGCACCTGTTTCCTTTCCTGGAAACTGGTAAACTTCCTCCTGTTCCCCAAATTTCTATTGACATTAATTCTCCTACCCCTGAAGGGGTGGGGTAGAGACCTAATTCAGCCCTAGGGATCCTTGGTGGCGACTTTTGTTTGGCACACTCTTGGCAGCTTTGTATGAAAGCTTTTACTTTTGAGTACATTTTTGGAAAATAAAAATTTCCTTTCAGCCTCCCATAGTTTTTGTTTCTCCCATGTGACAGCCAATCGTTGTATTTGCCATCTGTAAAATTTCTCCTTCCAGAGATTTTGGAATTACTGGAATAATTTTTAAGTCATTTGTTCTATATTCTTGCGATGGTCTATGATATCTTACCAAAAGATTTTACTTTCGTCCAGATCAAAATTATTTAAGTCCTTTAAAAAATGTTTTTTTAAAGTGCTCTGGCAGTTCCGTTCCTTTTGATAAAAAGGATTTGATCACTAAACAAAAATCATCTTTATCTTGATTATTCGAAATATTTTCATTAAACAGTATTTCTAGCCTTTCCAGTTCGTTTTGGATGGTTATTATCAAATTTCCTTCCGTATCTGGATTTCGTGACAAATAGTCTGGTAAAATGTTTGTACGGCCCTTTATATATATTGGAGTATATGAATATGCTTGTAGACGTATTACCCACCGTGTCAGCCGGGCTGAAGTATTTTGCATCGTATGTAGTCAAATTAATGATTTTTGGTCTACGCGTAAAATGATTTTTTTTCCAAGTAAAAATTGTCGAAAATATTCTGTAAAAACTACAACTGCCAAACATTCCCTCTCAACTTCCGAATATTTTCTTTCTGCCTCCGACAGTGACCTGCTGGCGTATTGAACTATTGATTCTACTCCTTCAGAATTTATGTTTAATAATATGGCTCCTATACCGTACCCCGAAGCATCTGTTTGCAAACAGAAGTCTTGTGACAAATCTGGTAGTTTAAGTATTGGTGCCAGTAATAATTGCCTTTTTATTTCATTTAGCGCTTTGTTTTGCGTCCGCTGGGACATTCGAATTTACCAGATTTTTTCAAAAGGTTTGTCAAAGGTTGTGCTATTGTTGCATAATTTGTAATATATCGTCTGAAATAGCTAAACAAAAACCACAAACTGATCTGCAGCTTTTTTTATCTTTAGGAGGCTGTATTTTTTCTAGGACTGTAAAATTTTCTGGATTTTGGTGAAATAGTACCTTGGTTTATCAGGTGTCCAAGAAAAACTAATTTTGGTACTACTATTTTCAACTTTTTCTGGTTTTAAATTTCAGCCTACTTTTTCAAACTTTTCCAGTATTTTTCAAGTCCGACCAAGTGGTATTCCAGGTTTTCATTAAACAGAATTACATCATCTAAATAAGCCAAGGTATCTTTTTTTCTTCCTGATTCGTTATCTTTAAACACCAAATTCATTAGTCGACTAAAACAATTTGGACTAAATGATAAGCCAAAAGGCATACGTTCAAATGTGAACGTTCTTCCATCGTCTAAGATTTACTGTAGCCTTATGCTTTGTTTCTGCATCTAAAAGCGATTTGCCAATATCCTGCTATTAAGTCAAAACTAGCGTAATATTTTGAACCTCCTAGCGAACCTAAAATCGTATCAATTCTTGGTAATTTCATCACGTCTTTTACCGTGACGGCATTTAGTGCCCTAAAATCTATACATAATCTCCAGGTGTTATCTTTTTTCCTGACTATTACTAGTGGAAAACACCAATCGCTAACACTTTCTTTAATTATTCCTTGATCTTCCATTTCCCTTATTTGGCTTTCTAGCCATGGTTTTAAATGATAAGGTGTTTTATACGGTGATTTTTTGATTAGAGAGCCCTCTGTTGATATCTTGTGCGTGATTAAGTGAGTTAATCCGTAATACGCTTTGTGTCTTGCAAAAGTTCCTTTGAAATCCCAAAGAATATTTTCCACTCGAGTTTTTACATTTTCCGGTAAATGTTTTTTAAATCAAATTGTTGCAAAAAAATCTGTTCCGACATTCCATACTTTTCTTGTAGTTTGCGGTTTTAATGAGGATAACTGTTCTCGGCTAGTGAAGTTTACGCTTAATTCTGGACTGTTTAGGGATTTTATTTCCGAATTTGAAATCTTTTCCACTGATCCAAGTTCTATTTGGTTCAGTTTTACTTTATTATTACTTAGATTTGATAGTTTTAAGTATGTTATATACCATTTTCAATTTTTATAACTTGATTTTCCACGAAAATCATGGGGTATTCTTTTATGGTGTATCCTCCCATCATGGCGTCCATGGTTTTAACCTTTCCTGCTTTTATATTTAATTTCGCTAGAACTTGAGCTGTCGTTCCCCCTTCTATGGTGATTTTCCGTTTATTTTTTAGGTTATAATTCGAATCGTCACTTTCGTTATCTGTTGTTACGCAAATTTGCCTATTATTTTCATTTGTCTGGTTTATGATTAATGTATCAGATATGGGTTCCCATAAGATCCCATATGTTTTTCTGATGGCATCTACTCCTAAAATACAAGGAAATGGTAGCTGCTTGCATATTATTGCTGTTACTGTTATTTCTTTATCCCCTGTGCTAAATTTCAATGAACATTCTCCAAAATTGTCAGCCTGTGCCCTGTCACTGATGTCAGGGTATTCTGGCATCTGCTTACGCAATTTTTGACACTAGGAGGAAACGTCTTAAAAACTTCCTCTCGAAATTAATGATTTAGATGCACCTGTATCTAGTAAACATGGTAAGTTTTGAAAACACTCAATTTTAAAAACAACGCAGAATCGGTAGACTATTATTATTTGCATTTGTATCACAACATTCTAAACTATATAGGGGTCTTTGTAAGGAAACAGCTCTGTCGACCCTTGCAGGCTGGTTCTCTCCGTTTAAATGCCCACTGTTTGGCCAAAAGTTTCTGGGATTATCCAAGTTTTCTTCAGCGTTGCTGCTTTGACCCTGGGTATTGTTAACCGTTTGCCTTCTAGGCCTAAATTCAGGAATATTATTAGGTGTTTGCCAAGTATTATTTGTTCCCTGCCTTCCTAAATTTCTGCCGCCCTGCGTTCTGAACTGGTGGTTTGTCTTGTACGTCTGGCCTTCTTTGCGTATTCTTTAATTTTTCGATAAACTCATCTACGTCTGAATTTCCCGCGTATTCTGGTATAATTTTTGCAATTTCAAGTATTGTTTATAGGGAAGTCATTTTTTGCTCTGGTAAAGCCATTTTATTTCAATCTACTATTTTTATCTAGCCCTCTCGACCCAGTTTTTCCAACGGCCACCGGTTGTTGTGAAAAAGTGTATTTTATGGTATTCGGGTGGTGTAGTCGTAGATGCTTTTATTCTCCCTTTATAGGGGAGATAAAACTCTGGCCCTAAGGTAATTTAAAACTTTGGTAGCGTGCCTTAGGCTCTGACCGAACTAATGAGGCGTACCGACTGGGTATGTGCGAGGGGCTAAAGGTAGATCGTAGAGATGTTGTCTAAAATACAATACTTTTATTCAATTAACATATAATAATTCCAGATATAGATATTCTACTGGGACTGGCTGTCCCAAGTAGACAAAAAATGTCAGATACTACAATAATATATAATAAGAGACAGACACTTACAATAATCCGACAAGATTCCAAGGTATTTCTAAAAAACAACGGACCAGAGGTCAGTCTGGCATAAAGTTAGTATCAGTCTCTCCCTTCCCATAAAATGTATCTTTCATACATTTTTATCAACCACACCTTTCTTTAACCAACCGACGCAATAGCTGGAAAGTGGTAATTTCTCAATTTCCCGTTAAGAAAGGGATGTACCCGAGAAAGGGATGTTGATGTAGAATTTAATCAATCTGATACTTAGATTTTGTCAATTTTATCCCATGTACCTGAGAAAGGGATGTTGATATAGAATTTAATCAATCTGATACTTAGATTTTGTCAATTTTATCCGATATAGCCGACAAATGATGTTGATAATGCATTTAAAGGATGTTGATAAAGAATTTATTCACTCTGATACTTAGATTTTGTCAATTTTATCCATGTATCCGAGAGAAAATGATGTTGATATGGAATTTAATCACACTCTGATACTTAGAATTTATCAATTTTATCCGACATATCCGACAACGGATGTTGATAATGAATTTATTCACTCTGACATTTAGATTTTGTCAATTTTATCCGATGTAACTGGCAAAGGATGTTGATAAAAAAAATATTCACTCTATCACTTAGATTTTGTCAATTTAATCTATGTGTCCGAGAAAAAGGATGTTGATGTAGAATTTAATCACACTTATACTTAGAGTTTGTACATTTTATCTGACATATCCGATAAAGGATGTTGTTAAAGCATTTATTCATTCTGATATTTAGATTTTGTCAATTTTTTATTCGATTTATCTGACAAAGGATGTTGATAAAAAAAAGGTTGTTCACTCTGGCATTTATATTTTATCAATTTTTAGTCGATGTATCTGGCAAAGGATGTTGATAAAAAAAATTATTCACTCCAATACTTAGATTTTGTCAATTTATTGGATGTATTTGACAAAGGATGTTGATAATAAAAATTTATTCACTCTGACACTTATATTTTTATCAATTTTATTCGATGTATCTGGCAAAGAATGTTCATAAAAAAAAATTATTCACTCTGATACTTAGATTTTGTCAATTTTATCCGACATATCCAATAAAGGATGTTGATAATGAATTTATTCATTCTGAAATTTAGATTTTTGCCAATTTTTATTTGATGTATCTGACAAAGGATGTTGATGAAAAAAAAATTTTTTCACTCCTACACTTAGAATTTGTCAATTTTATATCCTATGTATCCGAGAAAAGGATGCTGATACAGAATTTGCAAAGAATTGAACTTATATTTTATCAATTTTATTCGATGTATCTGGCAAAGAATGTTAATAAAAAAAAATTATTCACTCTGATACTTAGATTTTGTCAATTTTGTCCGACATATCCAATAAAGGATGTTGATAATGAATTTATTCATTCTGAAATTTAGATTTTGCCAATTTTATTTATTTGATGTATCTGACAAAGGATGTTGATAAAAAAATTTGTTCACTCTAATACTTACATTTTGTCAATTTTGTTTGATGTATCTGACAAAGGATGTTGATAAAAAAAAAAAATTATTCATTCTGACACTTATATTTTATCAATTTTATTCGATGTATCTGGCAAAGAATGTTCATAAAAAAAAATTATTCACTCTGATACTTAGATTTTTGTCAATTTTATCCGACATATCCAATAAAGGATGTTGATAATGAATTTATTTCATTCTGAAATTTAGATTTTGCCAATTTTTATTTGATGTATCTGACAAAGGATGTTGATAAAAAAAAAAATTATTCACTCTGACACTTAGATTCTGTCAATTTTATCCTATGTATCCAAGAAAAGGATGTTGATATATAATTTACTCACTCTGATACTTAGATTTTGTCAATTTTATCTGACATATACCCGATAAAGGATGTTGTTAAAGCATTTATTCATCTGAAATTTAGATTTTGTCAATTTTATTTGATGTATTTGACAAAAGGATGTTGATAAAAAAAAAAAAATTATTCACTCTGACACTCATATTTTATCAATTTTATTCGATGTTCTATCTGGCAAAGGATGTTGTTAAAAAAAAAATTATTCACTCTGATACTTAGATTTGGTCAATTTTATCCGATGTATCTGACAAAGGATGTTGATGGCCAAAAAAAAATATTCACGTCTAACACTTAGAATTTGTCAATTTTATCCTATGTATCCGAGAAAAGGATGCTGATATAGAATTCAGTCACTCTGATACTTAGCTTTTGTCAATTTTATCCGACATACCCGATAAAGGATGTTGTTTAAAGTATTTATTCATTCTGAAATTTAGATATTTTTTCAATTTTATTTGATGTATCTGACTAAGGATGCTGATAAAAAAAATTATTCACTCTGACACTTATATTTTGTCAATTTTGTCCCGATGTATCTGACAAAA
Source organism: Artemia sinica (assembly GCA_027921565.1). NCBI lineage: Eukaryota > Metazoa > Arthropoda > Branchiopoda > Anostraca > Artemiidae > Artemia > Artemia sinica. The sequence continues at coordinate 8,313,210 of CM051269.1, forward strand.
GATGTTGATAAAAAAATTTATTCACTCTAACTTTTAGATTTTGTCAACTTTTTCCTATGTATCCAAGAAATGGATGTTGATATAGAATTTAATCACTCCTATACTTAAATTTTGTGAAATTGCTGTATATGTCCTGTCTAGGCGATTTATTGATGTATCTGACAAAGGATGTCTGATAAAAAAAATTTTCACTCACTTAGGTTTTGTCCAATTTTTCTGTATCGAAGCGACATCAATCGATAATGAATGTTAATACTCTGAATTTGATTTCAATTTTTGTTTTCATAATTTCCTGAATTAAATTTCTGTATTGTGTATCCAAGAGGTGAATTCAAGAAAGAGTTTGTTACTTACTTACTTACGTACCTACTTACAATTATTGCATTTGTTTTTTTTTCATAACGACATATCCAACAACGGATGTTTTGATAAAGAATTTATTCATTCTGATAGTACTTTCGTGTTTTTTTGCAAGCCATTCGTACTATACCTTAAACGCATTCAGATATTTCCTTGATGAATAAAAAAATTTTGTCCGACATATCCGACTAATGATGTTGATAAAGCATTTATTCACCCTGATACTTACATTTTTGTCAATTTTATCAGATGTATCTGACAGAGGATGTTGATAAAAAAAATTATTAGCTCTAACACTTAGATTTTGTCAATTATATTCGATGTATCTAACAAAAGATGTTGAAAAAAAAATTATTCACTCTGACACTTAGATTTTGTCAATTTTATCCGACATGTCAATTTTAAACTGACATATCGACAAATGATGTTTGATAATGCATTTTGTCACTCTGGTACTTACATTTTGTCACTTTTATCCGATATATTCGACAAAGGATGCTGATAAAGCATTTATTCACTCTGATACTTAGATTTTGTCAATTATATTCGATGTATCTGACAATAGATGATTTGGTTATAAAAAATTTATTCACTCTGACGCTTAGATTTTTTTCAATTTTATCCTATGTGTCGAGAAAGGGTTGTTGATATAGAATTTAATCACTCTGATACTTAGATTTTGTCAATTTTATCCGACATATCTGATAAAGGATGTTGTTAAAGCATTTATTCATTCTGAAATTTAGATTTTGTCGACTTTATTTGATGTGTATCTGACAAAGGATGTTGATAAATAAAATTATTCACTCTGACACTTAGATTCTGTCAATTTTATCCGATGTATCTGAAAAAAGATTTTGATAAAAAAAAAATTTATTCACTCTAACACTTAGATTTTGTCAACTTTTTCCTGTGTATCCGAGAAATGGATGTTGATATAGAATTTAATCACTCCTATACTTAGATTTTGTGAAATTACTGTATTGTCTGTCTAGGAAGCGACATCAATCGATAATGAATGTTAATAAAAAATTTGTTCAATTTTTTTTTAATAATTTCCTGAATTAAATTTCTGTATTGTGTATCAAAGAGGTGAATTCAAGAAAGAGTTTGTTACTTACTTACTTACTTACTTACAATTTTTTTTCATAATGACATATCCAACATCGGATGTTGATAAAGAATTTATTCATTCTGGATAGTATTTTTCGTGTTTTTTTTTGCAAGGCATTCGTACTTTACCTTAAACGCATTCAGATATTTCCTTGATAAAAAAAAAACTTTGTCCGACATATCCGACAAATGATGCTGATAAAGCATTTATTCAGTCTGATACTTAGATTTTGTCATTTTATCCGATGTATCTGACAGAGGATGTTGATAAAAAAAAATATTCACTCTAACACTTAGATTTTGTCAATTTTATCCGACATGTCAATTTAACTGACATATCCGACAAATGATGTTGATAATGCATTTATTCACTCTGGTACTTAGATTTTGGTCAATTTTATCCGATATATTTGACAAAGGATGCTGATAAAGCATTTATTCACTCTGATACTTAGATTTTGTCAATTATATTCGATGTATCTGACAATAGATGTTGGTAGTAAAAAAAATTATTCACTCTGACGCTTAGACTATTTTTCAATTTTATCCCATGTATTCGATAAAGAGTTGTTGATACAGAATTTAGTCATCCGATACTTAGATTTTGTCAATTTTATCCCATGTATTCAAGACAGGGGTTGTTGATATAGAATTTAATCAATCTTATACTTAGATTTTGTCAATTTTATCCGATATGACCTGATAAATGATGTTGATAATGCATTTAAGGATGGAGATAAAGCATTTAATCACACTGATATTTAGATTTTTGTCAATTTTATCCGTCATATCCGACAAATGATGTTGATAAAGAATTTATTCAATCTGATACTTAGATTTTGTCAATTCTATTCAGCATATCCGACAAAGGATGCACATTTTGAATCCGTTCCATAAAATAGTTTACCATGTTCTCTCTTGATATTGTAGTTATTGTCTTCTCTTAGTTCGTAATCAGTAGAATAATCATTATTCCATTTTGAGTCATACACAATTTTTACTGGTGTGTCATCGACAGGCTCAATATGCTTTTCGTCTTTGGTATTATTTAACCTGGTTCAAAGACTGTTTGATCAATGGCAGTAACGTTTGCTGGTACTGTGTTTTTCATCGATTCATCTTTATATTCCATAGTGGTATTTTCTACAATGCCCTTTTGATTTTTCTGGCAATTTCACTGTCCTATTATCACATTATTTTTACACATGTAACAGTTTTTGGCACTTAGACAAGATATGCTTTATGATATTAGTAGAAGAGTAGGCCTTTCTTTTTTTTTGATCTTCCGTTGAATGCTAATACTCAAAAGCTGACTTTAGGATGTATCAGAAGGTAATGTGTTACCTGCAACAGTAGCAAGGAGTTGTCATCTAACATCAAACGATTATTTTTATGATGGCATTCTCTTTGAGTGTAATCATCTCTGGAGATCTCAATCTTGCATATCCACCAATATAAGATTGAATTTTTTCGGTACTCCAAAGAAATTTAATTCCTTACTGTCATGACAATGCATGCATACATTTCCAATAGTGCTACCACTTGTACTTGTTTCATAGTTTTAAATACTTCTCATTGTCGGCATTCAATGCTACATAACATTCTCATGTGAACACACTTTATTAAAATGCTCCATCTTCACTTTTTTTAAAGATATGACTTATGTGTTTATCGTTCCATCGCATAGAAAAATAATGATTTAATACATGCAATAAACTAGGTAATGTCGATAACCCGCCATAAAGTACCAGTGGGAAAGCCGCATCGTGTCTCTGAAAAAGCATAGAGTACAATTGTTAGAGCCGTAAGCATATTTTATGTCATTTTAGGATACGTAAAAAAAAAAGTTGAATAATTTTCGAAATCCAAAAAATTTTTAGTCCAATAAAAAAAAAAGTGCTACTAACATTATTTTTCTAATAGTAAAGGTCATGACTAACATGTCTATACCATTCTCATTTTGTGTTTGGAAAATATTAAATGAGATTTTCTTTTGTTTTAAGTGTTTCATCTCATTCGAAGACATGTAAAAAAAGTTGAAAAAATATATCATGTTAAAAAAATAATAAAAAAGAATTTAAAAAAAATTTAAAAAAAATCAAAAAAAAATCAAAAAAATGGGGGGAGGGGGCCAAAAATTTGGAGGGGGAGGGGGCACCCTTCGAGTTTGCGGATAGGGGACCTTTGTGGGGTTGATGTCTCTACTGCTTAGGGTCGTTGGTGCTTATGATCCTTGATGGTTCGTACTCACGTACACCTTACTATTTGATTTGCAAGGATTTCTAAGGTTTGTTCTGAATTTCATTATTAAAATTCTTTTCTTGCCATCTACATCTCTCTTAGTATCAACTTTTTAGTATACTATAACGTTAGACTCTATTTTAAACTGACAACACTGTACAAACGTCACTTGTGTATTATACAGAACACATCGAAGAAAGTAAAAGCTATCCATTATTAAAATTCTTTTCTTGCCATCTACATCTCTCTTAGTATCAACTTTTTAGTATACTATAACGTTAAACTCTATTTTAAATTGACAACACTGTTCGAACTCCACTTATGTATTATACAGAATACATCGAAGAAGTAAGCTAGGTCAAGTCATAAGACCATTTTATCATCGTTAAGCATTTCCATAGATTGATATTGTTCCAAATTTATAATAAATATATCGTTTCTTGCAATGTGGCACGTCAAACTGTGCTGTATATTCTTGTGCAATTACTTGTGTAATTGATATCAATAGCAGTAACCAGTCTGGTTGTGTTATACAATCTCGACTATAGTTTCAAAACGTGTTTGACCACTTTATAGGTTTGCTCGCTTTTTTGCAATGTGCACGTGAAACTGTACTGTATATTCTTGTGAAATTCCTTGTGTACTTTCAATCAATAGCAAAAACCAGTCTGATAATCTGCCTTGGAAAGTTGCCAAGGAACATAATCTACGCAAATTCCATAGATACAATCTACTTATAACCAATACAGTGTTTGAGTTATAGAATGGCTCATAAGTTAACATGGTATTGAAACTCTAAGAAAGGGAATTTTGATACCAATAGACACATCAAAAGAATGAGATTTTTAGGCTGATTTCCAGTATGCAAGTTTCGATAAGTTTAGTGTTACCCTAAAAAGTTACGTGCCTGAGAAAATTAGCCTTATTTTTTAGAAAAGGCGGAAACACTCCCTAAAAGTCATAGAAGTTTCATGTAAAAAATCACCCCATCAAATTCAGCGTATCAGAGAACCCTACTATAAAAGTTTCAAGTTTCTATCTGCAAAACTCAAAAATGTGGAATTGTGTATTTTTGTCAGAAGAAAGATCACGGATGCGTGTTTTTTTGTGTTGTTTTTTTGCTTTTTTTCCCTAGGGGTAATTGTATCGACCAACGGTCTTAGAATATCGCGGGAGGGCTCATTCGAATGGAAATTAGAAGTTCTAGTGCCATTTTGAAGTGACAAAAAATGGAGGGCAACTAGGCCCACTCCCACGCTCTTTTTTTTCCCAAGGTCACCCGATCAAAATTTTGAGATAGTCATTTTGTTCAGCATGGTTAATAAATACAATAAATATGTCCCTGAGGACGATTAAATCCCCAAATTTCCCCGAAGGGAGGGCTGCAAGCTATGAACTTCAACCAATATTTACATATAATATTGGTTATTGGTAAGTATACAGAAGTTTTTCAAGGGGGATAATTTCTGGTAGTTGAGATGGGTTTGCGGTAACGTGGGAGGACCTTTCCATGGAGGAAGTCTTTATGGGGGAATGGACATTGCTATGAAGGGGGCACCGGAGTTCCCAGAATTATTTAAAAACACAATTATAAATTAAATAAACAAACATTTTTTCAACTGAAAGTAAGGAGCAACAGCACAGCTTCCTCGCTCTTTACGCTAAAGTTATTTGGCACTTTTAAAAAATGTTACTTATTGTTCTAATTAAACCGCCCAGACACACAGGCAAAAAAAGAGTGAGAGACAAAAAACACATACAAATACGTTGATTCAGACACACAAACCGAGAAAGACATGCATTGGAATAAGCAAACACCCGCCCTGACACACAGGCAAAAAGAGTGAGAGAGACAAAAAACACATACAAATACGTAGATTCAGACACACAACCAAGAAAGACATGCATTGGAATAAGCAAACACCCGCCCAGAAACACAGGCAAAAAGAGTGAGAGAGACAAAACACATGCAAATACGTAGATTCAGACACACAAACCGAGAAAGACATGCATTGGAATAAGCAACAACCAACCGGGACAAACAGGCAAAAAGAGTGAGAGAGACAAAAAAAAACGTGCAAATACGTAGATTCAGACACACAAACCGAGAAAGACATGCATTTTAATAAGCAAACACCCGCCCTGACACACAGGCAAAAAGAGTGAGAGAGACAAAAAACACATACCAAATACGTTGATTCAGACACACAAACTACAAAGACATTCATTGGAATAAGCAAACACCCGCCCAGACAAACAGACAAAAAGAGTGAGAGAGACAAAAACACATACAAATACGTAGTTTCAGACACACAAACCGAGAAAAACATGCATTGGAATAAGCGAACACAGGCCCACACACACAGGCAAAAAGAGTGAGAGAGACAAAAACATATACAAATACGTAGATTGAAACACACAAACCGAGAAAGACATGCATTGGAATAAGCAAACACCCGCCAAGACATACGGGCAAAAAGAGTGAGAGAGACAAAAACAAATACAAATACGTAGATTCAGACACACAAACCGAGAAAGACATGCATTGGAATAAGCAAACACCCACCTAGATATACTGGCAAAAAGAGTGAGAGAGACAAAAAACACATACAAATACGTAGATTCAGACACACAAACCAAGAAAGACATGCATTGGAATAAGCAAACAACCGCCCAGACACACAAGCAAAAAGAGTGAGAGAGACACAAAAACACATACAAATATGTATATTCAGACACACAAACCAAGAAAGACATGCATTGGAATAAGCAAACACCCGCCCAGACACACAGGTAAAAGAGAGTGAGAGAGAAAAAAAAAAACATACAAATACGTAGATTCAGACACACAAACCGAGAAAGACATGCATTGGAATAAGCAAACACTCACCAAGACACACATTGAAAAAGAGTGAGAGAGAAAAAAAAAACATACAAATACGTAGATTCAGACACACAAACCGAGAATGATATGCATTGGAATAAGCAAAACACCCACCCAGACAAACAGACAAAAAAAGAGTGAGAGAGACAAAAACACATACAAATACATAGATTCAGACAAACAAACCGTGAAAGACATGCATTGGAATAAGCACACACACGCCCCAGACACGCAGGCAAAAAGAGTGAGAGAGACAAAAACACATTCAAATACGTAGATTCAGACACACAGCCGAGAAAGACATGCATTGGAATCAGCAAACACCCGCCCTGACAAACAAGCAAAAAGAGTGAGAGAAACAAAAAAACACATACGAATACGTAGATTCAGACACACAAACTGAGACGCACATGCATTGAAATAAGCAAACTCCCGCCCAGACACACAAACAAAAAGAGTGAGAGAGACAAAAACACATACAAATACGTAGATTCAGACACACAAACCGAGAAAGACATGCATTGGAATAAGCAAACACACGCCCAGACACGCAGGCAAAAAGAGTGAGAGAGACAAAAAACACCATTCAAATACGTAGATTCAGAAACACAGCCGAGAAAGACATGCATTGGAATAAGCAAACACCCGCCCTGACAAACAAGCAAAAAGAGTGAGAGAAACAAAAACACATACAAATACGTAGATTCAGTAACACAAACTGAGAATGACATGCATTGGAATAAGCAAACACCTGCCCAGACACACAAACAAAAAGAGTGAGAGAGACAAAAACACATACAAATACGTAGATTCAGACACACAAACCGAGAAAGACATGCATAGGAAATTTTTTTAACTTCTTTTTTTATTATTTTTTTTTAACATGATATATTTTTCAACTTTTTTTACATGTCTTCGAATGAGAAAGAAACACTTAAAACAAAAAAATCACATTTAATATTTTCCAAACACAAAATGAGAATGGTATAGACATGTTAGTCATGACCTTAACTATTAGAAAAATAATGTTTGTAGTAGCACTTTTTTTTTTATTGGACTAAAAATTTTTTTGGACTTCGAAATTATTCAACTTTTTTTTACGTATATTAAAAATGACATAAAATATGCTTACGCCTCTAACAATTGTACTCTATGCTTGCCTCAGAGACACGATGCGGCTTTCCCACTGGTACTTTATGGCGGGTTATCGGCATTACCTAGTTTATTGCATGTATTAAATCACTATTTTTCTATGCGATGGAACGATAAACACATAAGTCATATCTTTAAAAAAAAAGTGAAGTGGAGCATTTTAATAAAGTGGTGTTCACATGAGAATGTTATTGTAGCATTGAATGCCGACAATGAGAAGTATTTAAACTATGAAACAAGTACAAGTGGTAGCACTATTGGAAATGTATACATGCATTGTCATGACAGAAAGGAATTAAATTTCTTTGGGAGTACCGAAAAATTCAACTCTTATGTTGGTGGATATGCAAGATTGAGATCTCCAGAGATGATTACACTCAAAGAGAATGCCATCATAAAAAATAATCGTTAATGTTAGATGACAACTCCTTGCTACTGTTGCAGGTAACACATTACCTTCTGATACATCCTATCGTCAGCTTTTGAGTATTAGCATTTAACGGAAGATCAAAAAAAGAAAGGCCTACTCTTCTACTAATATCATAAACCATATCTTGTCTAAGCGCCGAAACTGTTACATGTGTAAAAATAATGTGATAATAGACAGTGAAATTGCCAGAAAAATAAAAAGGGCATTGTAGAAAATACCACTATGGAATATAAAGATGAATCGATGAAAAACACAGTACCAGCAAACGTTTACTGCCATTGATCAAAACAGTCTTTGAACCAAATAATACAAAGACGAAAAGCTATTAGAAAAATAATGTTTGTAGTAGCATTTTTTTTATTGGACTAAAAATTTTTTGGACTTCGAAATTATTCAACTTTTTTTTTACGTATCTTAAAATGACATAAATAAAATATGCTTACGGCGGCTCTAACAATTGTACTCTATGCTTGCTCATAGACACGATGCGGCTTTCCCACTGGCACTTTATGGCGGGTTATCGACATTACCTAGTTTATTGCATGCATTAAATCATTATTTTTCTATGCGATGGAACGATAAACACATAAGTCATGTCTTTAAAAAAGTGAAGATGGAACATTTTAATAAAGTATGTTCACATGACAATGTTATTGTAGCATTGAATGCCGACAAGGAGAAGTATTTAAACTATGAAATGTACAAGTGTTAGCACTATTGGAAATGTATACATGCATTGTCATGACAGTAAGGAATTAAATTTCTTTGGAGTACCGAAAAAATTCAACTCTTATGTTGGTGGATATGCAAGATTGAGATCTCCAGAGATGATTACACTCAAAGAGAATGCCAACATAAAAATAATCGTTGATGTTAGATGACAACTCCTTGCTACTGTTGCAGGTAGCACATTACCTGCTGATACATCCTATCGTCAGCTTTCGGGTATTAGCATTCAACGGAAGATCAAAAAAAGAAAGGCCTACTCTTCTACTAATATCATAAACCATATCTTGTCTACGTGCCGAAACTGTTACATGTGTAAAAATAATGTGATAATAGACAGTGAAATTGCCAGAAAAATAAAAAGGGCATTGGTAGAAAATATCACTATGGAATACAAAGATGAATCGATGAAAAAAAAGTACCAGCAAACGTTACTGCCATTGATCAAACAGTCAATGAACCAAAAAATACCAAAAACAAAAGCATATTGAGCCTGTCGATGACACACCAGTAAAAATTGTGTATGACTCAAAATGGAATAATGATTATTCTACTGATTACGAACTAAGAGAAGACAATAACTACAATATCAAGAGAGAACATGGTAAACTATTTTATGGAACGGATTCAAAATGAGCATCCTTTGTCGGATATGCTGGATAAAATTGACAAAATCTAAGTATCAAATTGAATAAATACTTTATCAACATCATTTGTCGATATGACGGATAAAAATTGACAAAATCTAAGTATCAGAGTGATTAAATGCTTTATCATCATCCTTTGTTAGATATCTCGGATAAAATCTAAGTATCAGAGTGATTAAATTCTATATCAACATCCCTTTCTCGAATACATGGGTTAAAATTGATAAAATCTAAGTATCAGAGTAAATAAATGCTTTATCAACATCCTCTAAATGCATTATCAACATCATTTATCGGGTATATCGGATAAAATTGACAAAATCTAAGTATCAGATTGATTAAATTCTATATCAACAACCTTTTCTCGAATACATGGGATAAAATTGACAAAACTTAAGTATCGGATTGATTAAATTCTATATCACCAACCCTTTCTCGAATACATGGAAATAAATTGAAAAAATCTAAGCGTCAGAGTGAATAAATTTTTTTATGCCAACATCTATTGTCAGATACATCGAATATAATTGACAAAATCTAAGTATCAGATTGAATAAAATGCTTTATCAACATCCTTTGTCGAATATATCGGATAAAAGTGACAAAATCTAAGTACCAGAGTGAATAAATGCATTATCAACATCATTTGTCAGATATGTCAGTTAAAATTGACATGTCGGATAAAATTGACAAAATCTAAGTGTCAAGAGTGAATAATTTTTTTTCTCAACATCTTTTGTCAGATACATCGAATATAATTGACAAAATCTAAGTGTTAGAGTGAATATTTTTTTGTCAACATCCTCTGTCAGATACATCGGATAAAATTGACAAAATCTAAGCATCAGACTGAATAAATGCTTTATCAACATCATTTGTCGGATATGTCGGACAAATTTTTTTTTTATCAAGGAAAGATCTGAATGCGTTTAAGGTATGGTACGAATGGCTTGCAAAAAACACGAAAATACTATCAGAATCAATAAATTCTTTATCAACATCCGTGGTGTTGGATATGTCATTATGAAAAAAATTGTAAGTAAGTAACAAAACTCTTTCTTGAATTCACCTCTTGGATACAAAATACAGAAATTTAATTCAGGAAATTAAAAAAAAAAATGAACAAATTCATTATTAACATTCATTATATCGATTGATGTCGCTTCCTAGACAGACAATACAGCAATTTCACAAAATCTAAGTATAGGAGTGATTAAATTCTATATCAACATCCATTTCTCGGATACATAGGAAAAAGTTGACAAAATCTAAGTGTTAGAGTGAATAAATTTTTTTGTCAACATCGTTTGTCAGATACATCGGATAAAATTGACAGAATCTAATTGTCAGAGTGAATAATTTTTTTTTATATCAACATTCTTTGTAAGATACATCAAATAAAATTGACAAAATCTAAATTTCAGAATGAATAAATGCTTTAAAAACATCCTTTATCGGATATGTTGGGATAAAATTGACAAAATCTAAGTATCAGAGTGACTAAATTCTATATCAACATCCTTTTCTCGGATACATAGGATAAAATTGACAAATTTTAAGTGTTAGAGTGAATAAATTTTTTTATCAACATCCTTTGCCAGATACATCGGATAAAAATTGACAAAATCTAAGTATCAGAGTGAATAAATTCATTATCAACATCCTTCGTCGGATGAAATTGACAAAATCTAAGTATCAGAGTGAATAATTTTTTTTTTAACAACATCCTTTGCCAGATACATCGAATAAAATTGATAAAATATAAGTGTCAGAGTGAATAAATTTTTTTATCAACATCCTTTGTCAAATACATCAAATAAAATTGACAAAATCTAAATTTCAGATGAATAAATGCTTTAACAACACCCTTTATCAGATATGTCGGATAAAATTGACAAAATCTAAGCATCAGAGTGACTAAATTCTATATCAACATCCTTTTCTCGGATACATAGGATAAAATTGACAGAATCTAAGTGTCAGAGTGAATAATTTTTTTATCAACATACTTTGTCAGATACATCAAATAAAATTGACAAAATCTAAATTTCAGAATGAATAAATTCATTATCAACATCCTTTGTTGAATATGTTGGATAAAATTGACAAAATCTAAGTATCAGAGTGAATAATTTTTTTTTTGAACATCCTTTGCCAGATAAATCGAATAAAGTTGATAAAATATAAGTGTCAGAGTGAATCATTTTTTTTATCAACATCCTTTGTCAGATACATCAAATAAAATTGACAAAATCTAAGTATCAGAGTGAATAATTTTTTTTATCAAACATCCTTTGCCAGATACATCGAATAAAAATTGATAAAAATATAAGTGCCAGCGTGAACAACCTTTTTTTTACCAACATCCTTTGACAGATACATCGAATAAAAATTGACAAAATCTAAATATCAGAATGAATAAATGTTTTAACAACATCCTTTATCGGATATGTCGGATAAAATTGACAAAATCTAAGTATCAGTGTGATTAAATTCTACATCAACATCCTTTTCTCGGATACATGGATTAAAATTGACAAAATCTAAGTTATAGAGTGAATATTTTTTTTATCAACATCCTTTGCCAATTACATCGGATAAAATTGACAAAATCTAAGTGTCAGAGTGAATAATTCATTATCAACATCCGTTGTCGGATATGTCGGATAAAATTGATAAAATCTAAGTATCAGAGTGATTAAATTCCATATCAACATCATTTTCTCGGATACATGGGATAAAATTGACAAAATCTAAGTATCAGAGTGAATAAATTTTTTATCAACATCCTTTAAATGTATTATTAACATCATTTGTCGGCTATATTGGATAAAATTGACAAAATCTAAGTATCAGATTGATTAAATTCTATATCAACATCCCTTTCTCGGGTACAAGGGATAAAATTGACAAAATCTAATTATCAGATTGATTAAATTCTATATCAACATCCCTTTCTCGGGTACATGGGATAAAATTGACAAAATTTAAGTATCAGAGTGAATAATTCATTTTTTATCAACATCTTTTATCAGTTACAACAATTATAATTAAACAAAATCTAAATATCAGAGTGAATAAATGCTTTTCAGCATCCTTTGTCGGATATGTTGAATAAAATTGACAAAATCTAAATTCATTATCAACATCCTTTGTCGGATATGTCGGATAAAAACTGACAGAATCTAAGTATCAGAGTGATTAAATTCTATATCAACATCCCTTTCTCGGATACATGGGATAAAAATGACAAAATCTAAGTATCAGAGTGAATAAATGCTTTATCAACATCCTTGAAATCCATTATCAACATCATTTGTCGGCTACATCGGATAAAATTGACAAAATCTATGTATCAGAGTATATTAAATTCTATATCAACGTCCCTTTCTCAGATACATGGGATAAAATCGACAAAATCTAAGTATCAGAGTGAATAAATGCTTTATCAATATCCCTTACATGCATTATCAACATCACATGTCAGATACAGCGGATAAAATTGAGAAAATCTAAGTACCAGAAAGAAAAAATTCGTTTTCAAAGTTTTTATCGGATACATCAGATAACAGTCATAAAATCCAAGTTCTATTCATTTTGACTTCTGTTGTGAAGTGTATTTTTATGGTATTCGGGTGGTATAGTCGTAGATGCTTTTATTCTCCCTTTATAGGGGAGATAAACTCTGGCCCTAAGGTAATTTAACTTTGGTAGCGTGCCTTAGGCTATGACCGAACTAATGAGGCGTACCGACTGGGTATGTTCGAGGGGCTAAAGGTAGATCGTAGAGAGGCTGTCTAAAATACAATACTTTTATTCAATTAACATATAGTAATTCCAGATATAGATATTCTACTGGGACTGGCTGTCCCAAGTAGACCACAAGTCTCAGAAACTACAATAATATATAATAAGATACAGACACTTACAATGATCCGACAAGATTCCAAGGTATTTCTAAAAACAACAGACCAGAGGTCAGTCCGGCATAAAGTTAGTATCAGAGTCCCCCCTTCCCATAAAATGTATCTTTTATACATTTTTATCAACCACACCTTCCTTTAACCAACCGACGCAATAGCTAGGAAGTGGTAATTTCTCAATTTCCCGTTAAGCAGAAACTTGGCAGGATATATTCCTTATCTTAATAAAAAGGGGTATTTCTAAACTTTGTATTTGCGTCTTAATATAGTTTTTACTAAATTAATAATTAACTAAATTAGAGAGCTTTACCACAATACTCCCCATTTAAAGAAGAATTGTATAAATTCTCAATATTTCACTTTTAAAACAACTTAATTTTGGTTACAGCTATTATGCTGCCATCTTTGGGTCATTATGTGCATATACCCTCAATGTGTTTCCTTAGGGTCATGTTTCTGGTCCAATAAAGGCCATGTTCTTTTTTTTCGAAGGATTTCAATTTGAAATTCATCCTTGTTTTCTCTTTTTCTCTGTCTCTAGGACTGAAAATTACTCTTTTTACCCTTCTTCATATGCATTTTCTGTTTTAGCTTGACCCAAAGCAGCTTAAACATTATATTAGTGGTTTTGCTTAAATTAGATTTTAAGTTATATTAGAAAAGTTTATGAATTATTTGAGTTTAAATTTAATTCCCATTAATAATTTAATTTATCTGTGTGATGTGATTAATATACCGTTTATTTTTCATTTTAGAAATACCTTGGATAAATTACATATAACATTTTTGATTTTTAAATTTTCACATATTTTTCCAGCACAAAGCATTTTCACATATTTCAATAACATAAGCCATTTGGGCTATATAGCACATTATCTAGGCCTAAATTAAGTTCTGATTTATCTCACTTTCTGATGAACTTGTAGTAAAGTCTGTAATACTGCTATAGTTTCCAAAATATCAGTTGATGGAGTATGGTTTGGTTTCTGATGGTATCAGATGATAGTATCAAGATACATTTGAAGTGGCTTCAAAATTTGTTACTTTCCAAAAATGTGTCAAAATATGATTGAAAAAAATGGATCCGAAAGGATGCTACGAAAATTTGATTTCTAAAAAAAAATAGCTAAGGCTGTATCTAAAATAAATATTCACATTAGAATACATATAAAGCATATAGTTTTACATATATAGTAGAAAGAAACACTCAAAATTTGTATATATCACTGTATTCTTTTTTTTAACAAAAGTTAATTACTTTTAATTACTTTCTCCTCTGTTTATTCTTAATATAGAATTATTAATCACTTAACAGATTGTTTCACAATAAAAAATTTATACTTTTGACTCGAAGTACAACTTTTAAATATAACATTAAATCACTAGTTAAAACGTAAAGTTAATAAAAACATAGTATATATATATATATATAAGCATTGTGTAATAACTTATAAAAGTATGTTAAGTAACAAAAAACTTTTACCTAAAAATATATTTGGTTAAAGTTTTAGAAGTTACTTTAAAGCATCAAGCATTTTTTTTTTAAGTCGATTTTTCACAAAGCAACACTAAAAAGTGGTATAACTCTTTTTTTTTCATAGTAAACACTAGAATTTATTTACAGTAACAAGCATTCTTGCTGACACAGTAATAAAATCGCCTCATTATCAATCATAGATTTCTCTTTTACTTTCATATTTATGAAATCATAGCGCCAACCGAATTGTCTGCGGTTGTAGATAACCATTTTTTTTGCGATAGATTATGGTTTTGTGCAGACAGGGTTTCTTATATCCTTCCCCCCGAGGGTTTGATGTTTCATAGAATACCAATATTTAAGACCACATATAATCAATCCCAGAGAACCCGATAGTAGTTATGAAGTATCCTCAAGTATTGGTTATAAGCCTTTTATAGTAAGTGGTTCTTTCTATTTCTGTTTGGAAAATGGGATAATATATGTCCAGATTTTTATTTAGATTTTCCAGGGTTGTCAGAAATCTGGGTGTTTCTCCTTTTATTTTTTTCTGGTATAAAGATATCAATTAATTTCTTTGACATCTTTTGTACTTTCTTAATTTTTCATTATCTTGTTCCAAATTTTGTTGCTTTAAAAAGATTTATGTTGGGTATCGGTTTTTATACCCCATTTGTCCATATTTATCTCCGTAATTTCCACAATTGGAGATGATATAATTGTCTCTCTTGTCGTTAAACGACAGGATGGGGGAATATGAACACCAGGCCCATCCCTTCTATTCGTATATTTCTTGTATCCTTCAACCCTGACGAATTTTTGCATCTCAACTGCGCCATATAGGATTGTGGAACGCTGAATACGAAATCATTTTCACTAATTTTTTTTCCTTAGTTCAAGAATTAATTTTGCTTACTATATCAAAATCACATTCTTTTGGTAGGGGATTTGAGTGATCCATCTCCTCCCAAAGTTTAATAGCACAGATTTTTCTTGCGCGTAGATGCGATATAGTCCCTAAGTTGCAAAAGGGAAAGTTTATCGTTTTGAAATTTAATTATTTCCTGTTGCTCTGGTATCCTATATTTTAAGTTGGAAATGGCTATATATGGGGGGCAAATTATTTATCTAATCCAGCTTGTGGTGTTCGTCAACCTCGTAGGGAAAGTATCTATTTGGAACAGTGCGTTTTTTTCGTTTTTAACTAGGGGTACCTTCAAAAATATCCATAACTCCCCTTGCTTAATTTGCAAATAGTTTTCCGCCATGCTATAAAGTATAGAATATTCTTGAAATTTGGCTCTAGTCCTAATCTCAATTGATAAGGTAAATGACTTTCTATGGTTTTGAATACTTTTATTAATTTACCTGGGCTTAGAAGTCGTGCTGGTAAATTTTTTTTTCAAAACGGTTAGAAACTCTAACTCCAATTGATTATATTCATGAGATATTTCCATGATGGCACTAGATAATAACTGTGGAGCCATCTGAAGATTTTATATCTGTATTATTTCACTTTGATTTCCTATTATTCGTTTTAGAGTTATGAATACTGCATTGGTTATCTCCTTTATAAAAATGGAAAGCGTATTGATTGTTTGATTAACTTTTTCTTCGATTTTGAATATCCTTGTTTCGTGATGTTTTAAGATTGTTAAATTTTTGTCTACCAAGTGTAGAAGATTTTGATTTGTTTACTTCGACTTTCCCTATTCGTTTTTCTGCTTCCTTCCACGTTGTCTCAGATACCGTACCGAATATATATTCTGAGATTTCCCCTACAAAACCGATTAAGCTTCTTTTTCTTTCCGGCCAAATGTATTGTCTGGTTCGTTTTTGTTTTGTTTTGCAGCGTAATTACCATTCTTTTTTATCTTCTAAAACCCCATTAATTTGGTTGTTCAGTACATTGAACAACAAAGTTGCCTGAGTTTGAAATAATGATACTTTTATTTCTTTTTCTATTACCTGAGAGGGTGTGAAAGGAGGCGGGTTAAAAGTTTTTTCTAATTCTCTTCTTGTCATTTCCAGATTATTTGCAAGTATCGTTACTTGGTTCTGGAGGGTATGTAAGGCTGAAGCATCAAACTAATCGCGATTTGCCAGTAGCCTTCTATGGGTTTGATTGTATTCATTCTGCGAAACGATACTCCTTTTACAACCCTAAATTCTGCCGCAATAAGCTGGAGAAGCTTAAAAACGCAAATTATTGTCCAAATTCTCATTGTAATAATCCTTATATAGATCATATATAAACACTAAAAAACAAAAAAATTTTTTTAACGTGTTGTAAATTAACGCGTAATCCCTGCGTATTCTAAATATTCTTGGATCATTTACAATTGCCTTGGCGTTATCGTCAATTCTTGTAACTCGGTTACTTCCTGTCTGACACCTTGTATTTTACTCTTTTGATAAATAATCCAAATTGTTATAAGTGTAAATAGACTTACACATACTGTGCCCCATTATACACCTACTAAAATAATTCATTGAATTGAATGCTTTCTTCCCTTATTACTCTCAGTGTAACTTCTGCTTGACTAAGGGCTATTTCTTGTTTTTGTGTTTATATCTTTCAGCATTTGGGCCCAACTAATAGGTTCTTTAAAATTCTTTTTCAAATTTCTACTAGATGTTTACTACCTTTTTTGAAAAAAATTTCTAATTTGCCTGGTAAAATTGTTTTAATTTTTAATGGAGTTAATTTATTAGTGTTTTTCTTCTGATCTTTGTCTATTTTCTCTTTTTAAGAATGAAATTTGTATCTTTGTGCCATAGATTACATTCTGATATTGTCGATATAACTAGTGGAAAATTTGGTATTTCTCTGTCTTGAACACAAGTTCCATCTAGCATAACATTATTTGAAACCAACACTTCTGATGCGCTTACTTTTATAATTCTTCAGTTGTTTCTGAAGGTTTAGAGACTTCCCAATGGCATTTTTTTTGAATGCCTTGTCGATTTTCTAGAATTATGTTTTCCCAGCAATTTAAACTATTCCCATTTTGTGTCCTTTTTAGTCCTTTTTTTGGTCAGTTCTAGTTTAAAAATACCATTTCTAAAACGTCCATGACCAAATTTTTTTCTAGAGAAATTATTCTTTCTCGGTTGTTTTCTACTAGTACATACGCTGAAGTTTATGTCATGGTGATTACTACTCCCTGCAGGCCCCCTATTGCCATGAGAAAAGTTTGATACATTGTAAATACCCTATTTTTCTGAACCAGGGGTATTTTCACGTTATTCGGAGGTTTCCCGCTAATATAAAATAAGACACTTTTAATAGCTTAGCATACCAGCTTAAGGGGTCTATCGGGTCTAACCCCAAAGGTAATTTATAGTACCCTTCCTTTAATACAAAATACTGTATGTTTTGCAAGATCTCTTTTAACTCCTTTGGAGGAAAACAGAAGTTTCGGAATCTGTCCTAACTCTAATAACCCTAATGCTCTCTGAACTTCTATTGTATAATCACTTAAAATTTGTAGACGTGTCATTAGCTCTAACATGCTTGCGGCTAAATATTCTCCATATAAAGGCTTATCTTCTTTACTTTCATTAATCAATAAATTCGCTATTCTACTGAATATATATTAAATTTCCTATAGAGTCTAATTTAAACTGGAGATTTTTTCATTCTGTGCTAGCCATAACGATTTTTTTCTTTTTCGATATGAAAATATGTTTTGCTCGATAGTTTTGTCTTTTCTTGCTCCGGGATATTGGCATGTATTATTTCCAAATATTATTTTTGTATATCTTCGAAAGCTAAATTCGTTTTATTTGTTCTTCTATTAGTGATTGAACATTAACATTAGTACGGTGTTTCGTCACATGCATTATCGCTTCTACTTGTCTGTTTATTGCGTACAATTTTGCAAGCACCGATTGCTCGAAGCTATGGGGATATATTTGCAATACTTTCATATCTGGTTTTTTTTTCGCGAAATTATTTTTTTCTTCTCGGTACTAATTTTTCAACAAAAAGGCTTCGATTATCTTTTGATAAGAGTCCTTTTTTAATCTTATGGTATCTAGCATTTTTTGTAAATGTTCTAAATCTATTTCAAATACGAGTTGCCAGTAATTCTCTACAATTCTCACCTGGCGTATTTGCATTATAATTCCTCCGTCAACTACTTGTACTTTCTCGCCCTCTAATTTTGTTTTTGTCATCTTAGCACTTTCTCCCAAGAGTAATATCGATAAAAACAGCCCGCCAGTAAAACTTCCACATTGTCAAACAAGAAGAAATTGATATTACCCTATGTCCCTCCGTATTCTTATAAAGGTTTTTTTCCTGCCCGCAATATACTGTCTTATGCTTTATAGGGCTCTCCAGCATATTAGGGGTTCTAAAGAAAAATTTGTAAAATAAGTTCGTAGCCTGATAATTCATTGGTTACTATTTTCCCGTTATCTTTGTATACTGTTTTCCTTAACGGGTCCAGACTGTGTATCACTTCACAGGAGTGATTTGAAAGCCTGAGTATCCATTTTATATCACCTTTTTGAAACATCTCTATCAGTTTCTTTGAATCTGCTTGTTCTTTTAAAACTTGTAACAATTCTTTGTTTTCTTTCGTTATTTTTGTGTTGGTTTTTACCACCCTTTTTAACTTTTGCAAAAAGCTGATATTAGGATATTTTTCCTACCTCTGAGAGGATTTGTATTAAAACGGATAACATACATTCTTTTGAAAAGTCTTCTGTCACTACGGGGTGGCGCTTACTGGTTTTAATGAATTTGTTTAAACCCTCTTTTGTCGCTTATTGGTGTTGAGAAATTCGTGCGTCATGCCCTAGAATTTTATGTATTCACGTACAAATAAATTTTTATTTATTCGACCAAAAATTAGTGCCCATTTCGTGCCAAAAGTTGTTTAGAGATAGGGGTTATGTTTTTCCCTCTAATCTTTTATATATTATTCGCGTCTGGAATTATCCTCAGTTTAATTTGCGCCTTAGTTTTATACAGTACTGAGTGCAATTTGTCCCTTTTCGTGATATTTTGACTATTACCTGTTCTACAAGTTTATGGGTTTAGTGCCAGTGTAAAATCTTTCCTCTTGTTATTTATTTTAGCAAGAAGGATTTTACACGAACACTCAGCCCAAACCTTCTCCGTTTTGACCGATATTTCTAATATCAATTTCGTTAGCTTGGTGGATCCCCCCCCCCCCCAATGTAAAAGACGTTTAGCAGTTTCTTTTTTAAATGCCAATTGTCCTGTCATTGGTGTCTTTCTCCTGCAATATCCTCGCCCTGGTTATTTCTGTTAATGGTGCGTCGTGAATTTATTTAATATGTGAAATTAATTTTACCCGAGAAAACTTTGTTTTACACTGTGCTATACTTTTTAAATTGTGACCCATTTTATCTAGGGCTTCTTTGTTTATATATATCATCCTTATTGGTAAGTTTTTAATTTATTATATCTTCTACTATTTATAACATTGGATTACAGCTAGCTTGTACATGTCGCGATTCATGTAAACTCTCGCTGCCTTTCCCATTTATAATTATTTTTAAATTTCTTCAAAACAAATTTTTTTTATTATTATTCTCCCCCCAAAAAATATTTTTTTTCAATATACATATCAAAAGAATCGCCTTTTAATGCTGATTCTCATATGTATAATTTAATTAGTTTCACAACACCTATTTATAAGTTACGTGGCCTTACTTAGTTTTATTTTATGGAACGTAGCCTAATTCGTTTTGACAAGTCTTGTCATTACACCATTTGCGAAGTTTTATCTCGTCTCGGAAACAAAATTTTTGCAGAAAGCTATGATGTCACTTCAGATTGGAGCTTATTTCTTTTCTACGTGACGGTAATTATTTTTTTACGAAGATTTGCTAGATGTCTTCGAGAGAAATTGCTTAAGGATTGTTCTGGGTACCAGGCTGACTGACCGTATTTCAAACAATAGGCTATACGAAAATGTGGTTTAATACCGCTTTCTAGGGCTATAATGAAAGAAAGGTTGAGGTGGCTAGGGCAAGTTGTGCGGATGAAGGATGACAGATTGCCGAAGATTGTCCTTTTCGGCCAACCATCTAGGGCTAAACGGAAAGCAGGTCGTCCCCGTCTGGGGTGGGAGGACGTCATAAAGAAAGATTTAAAGGAAATGGGAACTTCGTGGGCGGTGTAAAAAGGGAGGCTTTGAATATATTGGGGTGGAGGAGGAGCGTACGTAGCTGGGTTGCGGTGCTGCGGTGAGTTTGTTAGTAGTAGTAGTAGTAGATATATATTGAGAGGAAAACTTTGATGTTATTTACATACCGGTTAAAAAAAAGGAAACATAGATATTTCTTTAGAGGCTTTTTACTCGTTTTATTTTTATTTATTTTTTTTTTCCGTTACAATTGTCTTATTCAAATATTTTATCTGCTGGGGGCTACGCTTGTTCTGCCTTTCTCCGTTTCCTGGTCCGAATTTTGGACTCCAAATTTTTGCTTTTCTTCTCTATAATATTTGTAAGTTTTCCGTGGTCTCTATAGTGTGGTTTACAAGGCTCTGAATTCGAGCGCGGTTTTTTGTTGCCTCGTCAAATATCTTTAATCTTTGTTTCTCCTGATGTTTGGCCTTTTTCATAAGTGATTTAGCTACTTTGTGCTACTGACAAAGGAACGTGTTGTTGTTTCGCTGGTTTCTTTACTTTTCTCCATAATTTCTCTCTTAAAAAGGGTTTTCTTAACGATGGCCCAGGTTTAGTGATTTCGGTTTTCTGTAGAAGAATTATCAGTGTCACATTCTGTTAGCTCGCGTCTGGTAGATGGCGTTTGTTCCAAAATCCATTTTTGCGTGAGACTGTAGGTGAGTCTAATGTATAAAAATCAGATAATTCATTGGTTCCTTCAAATATTTTCTTCTTTCGGTGGATTTTACCTTTGGTTTATCATGTTTTAAACCCTTACGTTGTGTTTGATGTTCTTCATCGCTAGTATCCGATGAGCATCGATTATTTTCCCCTTTTCTCTTGTTTGTTGTGGAGAGTTTGTAGCCAAGATTGGGCTAAATACTCCTTCCACTCTTCCCAACCTTTGTGGTCATTAAAAAGGTCATAAAATCCATATGGTCTCTGATATATATTGGTGAAATCGTGTCTTCTATTTCTTCGTCTGAAAGATAGGATGGCTCTGTATTCCACGGTTTTGAAAAACATCCCTTTTTCATTCTATTATGGTGTACTACTTCTTCCTTTTCCTTATACTGATGCTTTAGAACATATGTTAAGTTATTTGGCAGAATTTTTATATTTCTGCAGGGCCCATCCCATTTTGATTTTAACCGAAATTTAGTGTAATATTTTGAACCTCCTAGCGAATCTAAAATCGTATCAATTCTTGGTAATTTCATCACGTCTTTTACCGTGAAGGCATTTAGTGCCCTAAAATCTATACATAATCTCCAGGTGTTATCTTTTTTCCTGACTATTACTAGTGGAAAACACCAATCGCTAACACTTTCTTTAATTATTCCTTGATCTTCCATTTCCCTTATTTGGCTTTCTAGCCATGGTTTTAAATGATAGGTGTTTTTATACGGTGATTTTTTGATTGGAGAGCCCTCTCTGTTGATATCTTGTGCGTGATTAAGTGAGTTAATCCGTAATCCGCTTTGTGTCTTGCAAAAGTCCATTTGAAATCCCAAAGAATATTTTCCACTCGAGTTTTTACATTTTCCGGTAAATGTTTTAAATCAAATTGTTGCAAAAAATCCGTTTCCGACATTCCATACTTTTCTTGTAGTTGCGGTTTTAATGAGGATAATTGTTCGTGGCTAGTGAAGTTTACGCTTAATTCTGGACTGTTTAGAGATTTTATTTCCGAATTTGAAATCTTTTCCACTGATCCAAGTTCTATCTGGTTCAGTTTTACTTTATTATTACTTAGATTTGATAGTTTTAAGTATGTTATACCATTTTCAATTTTTATAACTTGATTTTCCACGAAAATCATGGGGTATTCTTTTATGGTGTATCCTCCCATCATGGCGTCCATGGTTTTAACCTTTCCTTCTTTTATATTTTAATGTCGCTAGAATTTGAGCTGTCGTTTCCCCCTTCTATGGTGATTTTTCCGTTGATTTTTTTAGGTTATAATTCGAATCGTCACTTTCGTTTGTCTGTTGTTACGCAAAGTTGCCTATTATTTTCATTTGTTTGGTTTATGGTTAATGTATCAGATATGGGTTCCAATAAGATCCATATTTTCTGATGGCATCTACTCCTAAAATACAAGGAAATGGTAGCTGCTTGCATATTATTACTGTTACTGTTATTTCTTTATTCCCTTTGCTAAATTTCAATGGACATTCTCCCAAAAATTGTCAGCCTGTGCCCTGTCACTGATGTCAGGGTATTCTGGCATCTGCTTACGCAATTTTTGACACTAGGAGGAAACCTCTTAAAAACTTCCTCTCGAATTAATGATTTAGATGCACCTGTATCTAGTAAAACATGGTAAATTTTGAAAACACTCAATTTTAAAACAACGCAGAACAGTAGACTGTTATTATTGCATTTGTATCACAACATTCTAAACTATATAGGGGTCTTTGTAAGGAAACAGCTCTGTCGACCCTTGCAGGCTGGTTTCTCCGTTAAATGCCCACTTGTTTGGCCAAAGTTTCTGGGATTATCCAAGTTTTTCTTCAGCGTTGCTGCTTTGAACCTGGGTATTGTTAACCGTTTTGCCTCCTAGGCCTAAATTCAGGAATATATTAGGTGTTTTGCCAAGTATTATTTGTTCCCTGCCTTCCTAAATTTCTGCCCCCCTGCGTTCTGAACTGGTTGGTTTGTCTTGTACGTCTGGCCTTCTTTGCGTATTCTATGCCAGCAATCTGCTGCATAGTGGTTTGGTTTGCTACAATAATAGCAATAAAAGTTTCTCTTAAATTGTTTGTTTGTTTCCTGGTTACGTCTTGGTGTGGGGAGGGTGCCCATATTTTCTATAGCTATTAGCTGCTAATCTCTCAAGGTCGTGGAATCTGTCAGCTATTTCCCTAGACGGTGACCCTTGGCCTCCGTCGCGCCTTTTTGGTTCACGATTTTGGCCCCTCAAAGCTCACTCTTTTCTGTCCCCTTTCACATTTTATACTTCCTTGTGCTCCTGTGTTATTTATTGACATCTGATCAAACATTTTCAGAGCCTCGTCAATTTTTACTTCTGTTTCGACTAGCATTATAGCCTGCTCTAAATTTTCAGGTTTCCGTGATAATATTAGTCTTAATAACTTTTTTGGTAACCCTTGGGTAAAAGTATGTAGTTGTACTTTCTGTACTGTCTCGTCATTTCCGCCTTTCGCTAATTGTAAGCACACAGATCTACAAATTTTTGTCTGCATATTCCCTGATACTAGTTGAGGCATTGAATGTGACTACCTCTTTTCTTAGCCTCTCGGAGATGCTTGTCACTATGAATCTTCTTTTAAAAGATTCAATTAGAGTACTGATGTCCTTGGGCTCTTTTCCTTAATTGCCTCAAAATGTTTAAGGGCGCTTCCCTTTAATCTGGCCGCAACGCATTGCTCTTTGACCTTATCCTCAAACGCTTCAGTTAGTTCGTCGAAAATTTTTAATTTTTCGATAAACTAATCTACGTCTGATTTTCCCGCGTATTCTGGTATAATTTTTGCAATTTCAAGTACTGTTGACAGGGAAGTCATTTTTTTTCCTCTGGTAAAGCCATTTTATTTCAATCTACTATTTTTATCTAGCCCTCTCGACCCAGTTTTTCCAACGGCCACCGGTTGTTGTGAAGTGTATTCTATGGTATTCGGGTGGTGTAGTCGTAGATGCTTTTATTCTCCCTTTGTAGGGGAGATAAACTCTGGCCCTAAGGTAATTTAACTTTGGTAGCGTGCCTTAGGCTATGACCGAACTAATGAGGCGTACCGAATGGGTATGTTCGAGGGGCTAAAGGTAGATCGTAGAGAGGTTGTCTAAAATACAATACTTTTATTCAATTAACATATAAATAATTCCAGATATAGATATTCTACTGGGACTGGCTGTCCCAAGTAGACCAAAAGTGTCAGATACTACAATAATATATAATAAGAGACAGACGCTTACAATAATCCACAAGATCCAGGTATTTTCTAAAAACAACGGACCAGAGGTCAGTCTGGCATAAAGTTAGTATCAGTCTCCCCCTTCACATAAAATGTATCTTTTATACATTTTTATCAACCACACCTTTCTTTAACCAACCGACGCTAATAGCTGGGAAGTGGTAATTTCTCAATTTCCCGTTAAACAGAAACTTGGCAGGATATATTCCTTATCTTAATAAAAGTGGTATTTCTAAACTTTGTATTTGCGTCTTAATATATTTTTACTAAATTAATAATTAATAAATTAGAGAGCTTTACCCACACTTCATGCGTCGTTACGTGGAATTTAGGTTAGACCGTTTATAGATGACAGTAGTGCCACTGGGAAAGCACCCAGTGGCACTGGGTGCTAAGCTGGGTACTAAGCTAACCTAACCTAACCTATGGTTTTGATATTTCAGAGGTGCTTTCCCAGTGGCACTGCTGTCATCTATAACCGGTCTAACCTAAATTCAACGTAACGACGCATGAAGTCAAAATGAATACAACTTAGATTTTATGATTGTTATCTGATGTTATCCGATAAAAACTTTGAAAACGATTTATTTTTTCTGGTACTTAGATTTTGTCAATTTTATCCGATGTATCTGACATGTGATGTTGATAATGCATTTAAGGGATATTGATAAAGCATTTATTCACTCTGATACTTAGATTTTGTCGATTTTATCCCATGTATCTGAGAAAGGGATGTTGATATAGAATTTAATAACTCTGATACATAGATTTTGTCAAGTTTATCCCAAGTATTCGAGAAAAGGATGTTGATATAGAATTTACACAATCTGAGACTTATATTTTTGTCAATTTTATCCGATATAGCCGACAAATGATGTTGATAATGCATTTCAAGGATTTGATAAAGCATTTATTCACTCTGATACTTTATATTTTGTCAATTTTATCCCATGTATCCGAGAAAGGGATGTTGATATGAAATTTAATCACTCTGATATTTAGATTCTGTCAGTTTTATCCGACATATCCGAGAAAGGATGTTGATATTGAATTTAGAGATTTTTTCAATTTTATTCAACATATCCGACAAAGGATGCTGAAAAAGCATTTATTCACATCTGATATTTAGATTTTGTTAATTATATTGTTGTAACTGATAAAAGATGTTGATAAAAATAAATTATTTAATCTGATGCTTAGATTTTGTCAATTTTATCCCATGTACCCGAGAAAGGGATGTTGATGTAGAATTTAATGAATCTGATACTTAGATTTTGTCAATTTTATCCCATGTACCTGAGAAAGGGATGTTGATATAGAATTTAATCAATCTGATACTTAGATTTTGTCAATTTTATCCGATATAGCCGACAAATGATGTTGATAATGCATTTAAAAGGATGTTGATAAGAGTTTTATTACACTCTGATACTTAGATTTTGTCAATTTTATCCCATGTATCCGAGAAAATGATGTTGATATGGATTTAATCACTCTAATACTTCGAATTTATCAATTTTATCCGACATATCCGACAGAACGGATATTGATAAATGAATTTATTCACTCTGACACTTAGATTTTGTCAATTTTATCCGATGTAACTGGCAAAGGATGTTGATAAAAAAAATATTCACTCTATCACTTAGATTCTGTCTATTTAATCTATGTGTCCGAGAAAGGTTGTTGATGTAGAATTTAATCACACATATACTAAGAGTTTGTCAATTTTATCTGACATATCCGATAAAGGATGTTGTGTTAAAGCATTTGTTCATTCTGATATTTAGATTTTGTCAATTTTTATTCGATGTATCTGACATAGGATGTTGATTAAAAAAAAGGTTGTTCACTCTGGCACTTATATTTTTATCATTTTTAGTCGCATGTATCTGGCATAAGGAATGTTGATAAAAAAATTATTCACTCTAATACTTAGATTTTGTCAATTTTATTTGATGTATCTGACAAAGTCTGATGTTGATAATAAAATTTATTCACTCTGAAACTTATATTTTTATCATTTTATTCGATGTATCTGCAAAGATGTTCATAAAAAAATTATTCATTCTGATACATTTAGATTTTGTCAATTTAATCCGATATATCCATAAGGATGTTGATAATGAATTTATTCATTCTGAATTAGATTTTGCCAATTTATTTGATGTATCTGACAAAGGATGTTTTGATAAAAAAAGTATTTACTCTAACACTTAGAATTTGTCAATTTGATCCTATGTATCCGAGAAAAGGATGCTGATACAGAATTTACAAAGAATTGCACTTATATTTTATCCATTTTATTCGATGTATCTGGCAAAGAATGTTCATAAAAAAAAAAATTATTCACTCTGATACTTAGATTTTGTCAATTTTTATCTGACATATCCAATAAAGGATGTTGATAATGAATTTATTCATTCTGAAATTTAGATTTTGCCAATTTTATTTGATGTATCTGACAAAGGATGATGTTGATAAAAAATTATTCACTCTAATACTTAGATTTTGTCAATTTTATTTGATGTTATCTGACAAAGGATGTTGATAAAAAAATTATTCACTCTGACACTTATATTTTATCAATTTTATTCGATGTATCTGGCAAAGAATGTTCAATAAAAAAAATTATTCACTCTGATACTTAGATTTTGTCAATTTTATCTGACATATCCATAAAGGATGTTGATAATGAATTTAATCATTCTGAAATTAGATTTTGCCAATTTTATTGATGTATCTGACAAAGGATGTTGATAAAAAAATTATTCACTCTGACACTTAGATTCCTGTCAATTTTATCCTATGTATCCGAGAAAAGGATGTTGATATAGAATTTACTCACTCTGATACTTAGATTTTGTCAATTTTATCTGACATACCCGATAAAGGATGTTGTTAAAGCAGCATTTATTCATCTGAAATTTAGATTTTATCAATTTTATTCGATGTATCTGGCAAAGGATGTTGTTAAAAAAAATTATTCACTCTGATACTTATTTGGTTAATTTTATCCGATGTATCTGACAAAGGATGTTGATAAAAAAATTATTCACTCTAACACTTAGAATTTGTCAATTTTATCCTATGTATCCGAGAAAAAGGATGCTGATATAGAATTTAGTCACTCTGATACTTGTATTTTGTCAAGTTTTTATCCGACATAGCCGATAAAGGATGTTGTTAAAGTATTTATTCATTCTGAAATTTAGATTTTTTCAATTTTATTTGATGTATCTGACAGAGGATGTTGACAAAAAATTATTCACTCTGACACTTATATTTTGTCAATTTTGTCCGATGTATCTGACAAAGATGTTGATAAAAAATTTATTCACTCTAACACTTACATTTTTGTCAACTTTTTTCCTATGTATCCAAGAAAAAATGGATGTGTTGATATAGAATTTAATCACTCCTAATACTTAGATTTTGTGAAATTGCTGTATTGTCTGTCTAGGAAGCGACATCATCGATAATGAATGTTAATAATGAAATTTTTTCAATTTTTGTTTTCATACTTTTCCTGAATTAAATTTCTATATTGTGTATCCAAGAAGGTGAATTCAAGAAAGAGTTTGTTACTTACTTACTTACGTACTTACTTACAATTTTTTTTTTCATATGACATATCCAACAACGGATGTTGATAAAGAATTTATTCATTCTGATAGTACTTTCGTGTTTTTTTGCAAGCCATTCGTACTATACCTTAACGCATTCATGATATTTCCTTGATAGAAAAATTTTGTCCGACATATCCGACAAATGATGTTGATAAAGCATTTATTCACTCTGATACTTACATTTTGTCAATTCTATCCGATGTATCTGACAGAGGATGTTGATAAAAAAAATTATTCACTCTAACACTTAGATTTTGTCATTATATTCGATGTATCTAAGAAAAGATGTTGAGAAAAAAAAAATATTCACTCTGACACTTAGATTTTGTCAATTTTATCCGACATGTCAATTTTAACTGACATATCCGACAAATGATGTTGATAATGCATTTATTCACTCTGGTACTTAGATTTTGTCACTTTTATCCGATATATTCGACAAAGGATGCTGATAAAAGCATTTATTCACTCTGATACTTAGATTTTGTCAATTATATTCGATGTATCTAACAATAGATGTTGGTATAAAAAATTTATTCATTCTGACGCTTAGATTTTTTTCAATTTTATCCCATGTGTTCGAGAAAGGGTTGTTGATATATAGAATTTAATCACTCTGATACTTAGATTTTGTCAATTTTATCCAACATATCTGAATAAAGGATGTTTGTTAAAGCATTTATTCATTCTGAAATTTAGATTTTGTCGATTTTATTTGATGTATCTGACAAAGGATGTTGTAAAAAAATTATTCACTCTGACATTTAGATTCTGTCAATTTTATCCGATGTATCTGACAAAAGATGTTGATAAAAAAAATTATTTCACTCTAACACTTAGATTTTGTCAACTTTTTCCTATGTATCCGAGAAATGGATGTTGATATAGAATTTAATCACTCCTATACTTAGAAACACCCTCCAAGACACACAGGCAAAAGAGTGAGAGAGACAAAAACACATACAAATACGTTGATTCAGACACACAAACTACAAAGACATTCATTGGAATAAGCAAACACCCGCCCAGACAAACAGACAAAAAGAGTGAGAGAGACAAAAACACATCAAATACGTAGTTTCAGACACACAAACCGAGAAAAAAAACATGCATTGGAATAAGCGAACACCGCCCACACACACAGGCAAAAAGAGTGAGAGAGACAAAAAACATATACAAATACGTAGATTGAAACACACAAACCGAGAAAGACATGCATTGAATAAGCAAACACCCGCCAAGACATACGGGCAAAAGAGTGAGAGAGACAAAAAACAAATACAAATACGTAGATTCAGACACACAAACCGAGAAAGACATGCATTGGAATAAGCAAACACCCAACTAGACATACTGGCAAAAAGAGTGAGAGAGACAAAAAACACATACAAATACGTAGATTCAGACACACAAACCAGGAAAGACATGCATTGGAATAAGCAAACAACCGCCCAGACACACAAGCAAAAAGAGTGAGAGAGACAAAAATACATACAAGTACGTATATTCAGATACACAAACCGAGAAAGACATGCATTGGAATAAGCAAACACCCGCCCAGACACACAGGTAAAAAGAGTGAGAGAGACAAAAAAACATACAAATACGCATATTCAGACACACAAACCGAGAAAGACATGCTTGGAATAAGCAAACACTCACCCAGACACACATAGAAAAAGAGTGAAAGAGACAAAAACACATACAAATACGTAGATTCAGGACACACAAACCGAGAAAGATATGCACTGGAATAAGCAAACACCCACCCAGACAAACAGACAAAAAGAGTGAGAGACACAAAAACACATACAAATACATAGATTCAGACACACAAAGCGTGAAAGACATGCATTGGAATAAGCAAACACCTCGTCCAAACACACAGACAAAAAGAGTGAGAGAGACAAAAAAACACATACAAATAGATTAGATTCAGACACACAAAACGAGAAAGACATGCATTGGAATAAGCAAACAAACGCCCAGACACGCAGTGCAAAAAGAGTGAAAGAGACAAAAACACATTCAAATACGTAGATTCAGACACACAGCCGAGAAAGACATGCATTGGGAATAAGTAAACACCCGCCCTGACAAACAAGCAAAAGAGTGAGAGAAACAAAAACACATACAAATACGTAGATTCAGTAACACAAACTGAGAATGACATGCATTGGAATAAGCAAACACCCGCCCAGACACACAAACAAAAAGAGTGAGAGAGACAAAAACACATACAAATACGTAGATTCAGACACACAAACCGAGAAAGACATGCATAGGAAATTTTTTTAACTTCTTTTTTATTATTTTTTTTTATACAAGATATATATTTTTTCAACTTTTTTTTACATGTCTTCGAATGAGATGAAACACTTAAAACAAAAAAAAATCACATTTAATATTTTCCAAACACAAAATGAGAATGGTATAGACATGTTAGTCATGACCTTTACTATTAGAAAAAATAATGTTTGTAGTAGCACTTTTTTATTGGACTAAAAATTTTTTGGACTTCGAAATTATTCAACTTTTTTTTACGTATCTTAAAATGACATAAAATATGCTTACGGCTCTAAAATTGTACTCTATGCTTGCTCAGAGACACGACGTGGCTTTTCCCACTGGTACTTTATGGCGGGTTATCGACATTACCTAGTTTATTGCATGTATTAAATCATTATTTTCTATGCGATGGAACGATAAACACATAAGTCATATCTTTAAAAAAAGTGAAGATTGAGCATTTTAATAAAGTGTGTTCACATGAGAATGTTATTGTAGCATTGAATGCCGACACTGAGAAGTATTTAAACTATGAAACAGTACAAGTGGTAGCACTATTGGAAATGTATACTGCATTGTCATGACAGTAAGGAATTTAATTTCTTTGGAGTACCGAAAAAATTCAACTCTTATGTTGGTGGATATGCAAGATTGAGATCTCCAGAGATGATTACACTCAAAGAGAATGCCATCATAAAAATAATCGTTGATGTTAGATGACAACTTCTTGCTACTGCTACAGGTAACAAATTACCTTCTGATACATCCTATCGTCAGCTTTTGAGCATTAGCATTCAACGGAAGATCAAAAAAGAAAGGCCTACTCTTCTACTAATATCATAAACCATATCTTGTCCTAAGTGCCGAAACTGTTACATATGTAAAAATAATGTGATAATAGACAGTGAATTGCCAGAAAAATAAAAAGGCATTTGTAGAAAATACCACTATGGAATATAAAAGATAATCGATGAAAAACACAGTACCAGCAAACTTTACTACTGCCATTGATCAAACAGTCTTTGAACCCAAATAATACCAAGACGAAAAGCTATTAGAAAAATAATGTTTGTAGTAGCACTTTTTTTTATTGGACTAAAATTTTTTGACTTCGAAATTATTCAACTTTTTTTTACGTATCTTAAAAATGACAAAAAATATGCTTACGGCTCTAACAATTGTACTCTATGCTTGCTCAGAGACACGATGCGGCTTTCCCACTGGTACTTTTATGGCGGGTTATCGACATTACCTAGTTTATTGCATGTATTAAATCATTATTTTTCTATGCGATGGAACGATAAACACATAATCATATCTTTAAAAAAAAAAGTGAGAAGGAGGCAATTTTAATAAAGTGTGTTCACCTGACAATGTTATTGTGTAGCATTGAATGCCGACAAGAGAAGTATTTAAACTATGAAATGTACAAGTTTTGGTGGGTAGCACTATTGGAAATGTATACATGCATTGTCATGACAGTAAGGAATTAATTTCTTGGAGTACCAAAAAATTCAACTCTTATGTTGGTGGATATGCAAGATTGAGATCTCCAGAGATGATTACAACTCAAAGATGATTCCATATCACTATGGAATATAAAGATGAATCGATGAAAAAAAAGTAC
The DNA here is from genome assembly GCA_027921565.1 of Artemia sinica. Taxonomy (NCBI): domain Eukaryota; kingdom Metazoa; phylum Arthropoda; class Branchiopoda; order Anostraca; family Artemiidae; genus Artemia; species Artemia sinica. Next base: position 8,345,798 of record CM051269.1, read on the forward strand.
CAGCAAACGTTACTGCCATTGATCAAACAGTCAATGAACCAAAAAATACCAAAAACGGAAAGCATATTGAGCCTGTCGATGACACACCAGTAAAAATTGTGTATGACTCAAAATGGAATAATGATTATTCTACTGATTACGAACTAAGAGAAGACAATAACTACAATATCAAGAGAGAACATGGTAAACTATTTTATGGAACGGATTCAAAATGAGCATCCTTTGTCGGATATGCTGGATAAAATTGACAAAATCTAAGTATCAAATTGAATAAATACTTTATCAACATCATTTTGTCGGATATGACGGATAAATTGACAAAATCTAAGTATCAGAGTGATTAAATGCTTTATCAGCATCCTTTGTTAGATATCTCGGATAAAATCTAAGTATCAGAGTGATTAAATTCTATATCAACATCCCTTTCTCGGATGCATGGGATAAATTGATAAAATCTAAGTATCAGAGTGAATAAATTGCTTTATCAACATCCTCTAATGCATTATCAACATCATTTATCGGTAATATATCGGATTAAATTGACAAAATCTAAGTATCAGATTGATTAAATTGTATATCAAAACAACCTTTTTCCTCGAATACATGGGATAAAATTGACAAAATCTAAGTATCGGATTGATTAAATTCTATAATACCAACCCTTTCTCGAATACATGGAATAAATTGAAAAAATCTAAGCGTCAGAGTGAATAAATTTTTTTTATACCAACATCTATTGTCAGATACATCGAATATAATTGACAAAATCTAAGTATCAGAGTGATAAAATGCTTTATCACATCCTTTGTCGAATATATCGGATAAAAGTGACAAAATCTAAGTACCAAGAGTGAATAAATGCATTATCAACATCATTTGTCGGATATGTCCAGTTAAAATTGACATGTCGGATAAAATTGACAAAATCTAAGTGTCAGAGTGAATAAATGCTTTATCAACATCATTTGTCGGATATGTCGGACAAAATTTTTTTTATCAAGGGAAAGATCTGATGCGTTTAAGGTATGGTACGAAAATTGCATGCAAAAACACGGCAAAATACTATCAGAATGAATAATTCCTTATCAACATCCGTTGTTGGATATGTCATTATGAAAAAAATTGAAAGTAAGTAACAAACTCTTTCTGAATTCCCTCTTGGATACACAATACAGAAATTAAATTCAGGAAATTAAAAAAAAATTGAACAAATTCATTATTAACATTCATTATCGCTTATGTCGCTTCCTAGACAGACAATACCGCAATTTCACAAAATCTAAGTATAGGAGTGATTAAATTCTATATCAACATCCATTTCTCGGATACATAGGAAAAAAGTTGACAAAATCTAAGTGTTAGAGTGAATAAATGCTTTATCAACATCATTTGTCGGATATGTCGGACAAAATTTTTTTTATCAAGGAAAGATCTGAATGCGTTTAAGGTATGGTACGAATTGCATGCAAAAAACACGAAAATACTATCAGAATGAATAAATTCCTTATCAACATCCGTTGTTGGATATGCATTATGAAAAAAATTGAAAGTAAGTAACAACTCTTTCTTGAATTCCCCTCTTGGATACACAATACAGAAATTAAATTCAGGAAATTATGAAAAAAAATTGAACAAATTCATTATTAACATTCATTATCGATTGATGTCGCTTCCTAGACAGACAATACAGCAATTTTCACAAAATCTAAGTATAGGAGTGATTAAATTCTATATCAACATCCATTTCTCTCGGATACATAGGAAAAGTTGACAAAATCTAAGTGTTAGAGTGAAAAATCAGAGTGACTAAATTCTATATCAACATCCTTTTCTCGGATACATAGGATAAAATTGACAAATTCTAAGTGTTAGAGTGAATATTTTGTTTTATCACACCTTTGCCAGATACATCGATAAAATTGACAAAATCTAAGTATCAGAGTGAATAAATTCATTATCAACATCCTTTGTCGGACATGTCGGATAAATTGACAAAATCTAAGTATCAGAGTGAATAATTTTTTTTTACAACATCCTTTGCCAGATACATCGAATAAAATTGACAAAATATAAGTGTCAGAGTGAATAAATTTTTTTATCAACATCCTTTGTCAAATACATCAAATAAAATTGACAAAAATCTAAAAATTCAGATGAATAAATGCTTTAACAACATCCTTTATCGGATATGTCGGATAAATTGACAAAATCTACGCATCAGAGTGACTAAATTCTATATCAACATCCTTTTCTAAGATACATAGGATAAAATTGACAGAATATAAGTGTCAGAGTGAATACATTTTTTTTTATCAACATCCTTTGTCAGATACATCAGGAAATAAAATTGACAAAACCTAAATTTCAGAATGAATAAATTCATTATCAACATCCTTTGTTGGATATGTTGGATAAATAGACAAAATCTAAGTATCAGAGTGAATATTTTTTTTTATGAACATCCTTTGCCAGGTAATCGATAAAATTGATAAATATAAGTGTCAGAAGTGAATAATTTTTTTTATCACATCCTTTGTCAGATACATCAAATAAAATTGACAAAATCTAAGTATCAGAGTGAATTTTTTTTTTATCAACATCCTTTGCCAGATACATCGAATAAAAATTGATAAATATAAGTGCCAGCGTGAACAACCTTTTTTTTTCACCAAACATCCTTTGACAGATACATCGAATAAAAAATTGACAAAATCTAAATAACAGAATGAATAAATGCTTTAACAACATACTTTATCGGATATGTCGGATAAAATTGACAAAATCTAGTATCAGTGTGATTAAATTCTACATCAACATCCTTTTCTCGGATACATAGATTAAAATTGACAAAATCTAAGTTTTATAGAGTAAATTTTTTTTTATCAACATCCTTTGCCAGTTACATCGGATAAAATTGACAAAATCTAAGTGTCAGAGTGAATAAATTCCATATCAACATCCGTTGTCGATATGTCTGATAAAATTGATAAATCTAAGTATCAGAGTGATTAAATTCCATATCAACATCATTTTCTCGATACATGGGATAAAATTGACAAAATCTAAGTATCAGAGTGAATAAATAAATTCTTTATCAACATCCTTTAAATGTATTATCAACATCATTTGTCGGCTATATCGGATAAAATTGACAAAATCTAAGTATCAGAATTGATTAAATTCTATATCAACATCCCTTTCTCGGGTACAAGGGATAAAATTGACAAAATCTAAGTATCAGATTGATTAAATTCTATATCACACCCTTTCTCGGGTACATGGGATAAATTGAAAAAACCTAAGTATCAGAGTGAATAATTCATTTTTTTATCAACATCTTTTATCATTTACAACAATTATAATTAACAAAATCTAAATATCAGAGTGAATAAATGCTTTTCAGCATCCTTTGTCGGATATGTTGAATAAAATTGACAAATCTAAATTCATTATCAACATCCTTTGTCGGATATTTCGGATAAAACTGACATAATCTAAGTATCAGAGTGATTAAAATCTATATCAAACATCACCTTTCTCGGATACAGGGGATAAAAATGACAAAATCTAAGTATCAGAGTGAATAAATGCTTTATCACATCCATGAAATGCATTATCAACACCATTTGTCGGCTTTATCGGATAAAATTGACAAAATCTATGTATCAGAGATATTAATTCTTATATCACTTCCCTTTATCAGGATACATGGGATAAAATCGACAAAATCTAAGTATCAGAGTGAATAAATGCTTTATCAATATCCCTTACATGCATTAATCAACATCACATGTCAATACAGCGGATAAAATTGAGAAAATCTAAGTACCAGAAAGAAAAAATTCGTTTTTCAAAGTTTTTATCGGATAAATCAGATAACAGTCATAAAATCCAATGACTTCTGTTCTGAAGTGTATTTTATGGTATTCGGGTGGTATAGTCGTAGATGCTTTTATTCTCCCTTTATATCAGGGATATAAACTCTGGCCCTAAGGTAATTTAACTTTGGTAGCTTGCCTTAGCTATGACAGAACTAATGAGGCGTATCGACTGGGTATGTTCGAGGGGCTAAAGGTAGATCGTAGAGAGGTTGTCTAAAATACAATACTTTTTATTCAATTAACATATAGTAAATTCCTGATAGAGATATTCTACTGGGACTGGCTGTCCCAAGTAGACCACAGTCTCAGAACTACAATAATATATAATAAGATACAGACACTTAAATGATCCGACAAGATTCCAAGGTATTTCTAAAAACAACGGACCAGAGGTCAGTCCGGCATAAAGTTAGTATCAGTCTCCCCCTTTCCATAAAATGTATCTTTTATACATTTTTATCAACCACACCTTCCTTTTAACCAACCGACGCAATAGCTAGGAAGTGGTTATTTCTCAATTTCCGTTAAGCAGAAACTTGGCGATATATTCCATATCTTAATAAAAAGTGGTATTTCTAAACTTTGTATTTGCATCTTAATATATTTTTACTAAATTAATAATTAACTAAATAGTGGGCTTTACCACAATACTCCCCATTTAAAGAAGAATTGTATAAATTCTCAATATTTCACGTTTAAACAACTTAATTTGTTTACAGCTATTATGCTGGCCATCTTTGTGTGGTCATTATGTGCATATTCCCTCAATGTGTTTTTCCTTAGGTTCATGTTTCTGGTCCAATAAAGGCCATGTTCTTTTTTTCGAAGGATTTCAAATTGAAATTCATCCTTGTTTTTCTCTTTTTCTCTGTCTCTATGACTGAAAAATACTCTTTTTACCCTTTTTCATATGCATTTTCTGTTTTAAGTAAGCCTGACCCCAAGCAGCTTAAACATTATATTAGTGGTTTTGCTTAAATTAGATTTTAAGTTATATTAGAAAGGTTTATGAATTTGTTTTTTGAGTTTAAATTTAATTTCCATTAATAATTTAATTTATCTGTGTGATGTGGATTAATATACCGTTTATTTTTCATTTTAGAAATATCTTGGATAAATTACATATAACATTATTGATTTTTGAATTTTTCACATAATTTTTCCAGCACAAAGCATTTTCACATATTTCAATAACATAAGCCATTTGGGCTATGTAGCACATTATCTAGGCCTAAATTAAGTTCTGATTTTATCTCAATTTCTGATTAACTTGTAGTAAAGTCTGTATAATACTGCTATAGTTTCCAAAATATCAGTTGATCGAGTATGGTTTGGTTTCTGATGGTATGAGATGATAGTATCCGGATACATTTGAAGTGGCTTCAAAATTTGTTACTTTCGAAAAATGTGTCAAAATATGATTTAAAAAAATGGATCCGAAAGGATGCTACGAAAAATTTGATTTCTAAAAAAAAATAGCTAAGACTGTATCTAAATAAATATTCACATTAGAATACATATAAAGCATATAGTTTTTTACATATATAGTAGAAAGACACACTCAAATTTGTATATATCACTGTATCTTTTTTTTAACAAAACTGAATTACTTTTAATTACTTTCTCCTCTGTTTTTTCTTAATATAGAATTATTAATCACTTAAAAGATTGTTTCACAATTAAAATATTTATACGTTGACTCGAAGTCCGACATTTACATATAACATTAAATCACTAGTTGAAAACGTAAAGTTAATAAAAACATAGTATATATATTATATATATACTATGTGTATTATATTATATATATATATATATATATAATATATATATATCATATATATATATATATATATATATATATATATATAGATATATATATATATAGTATATATCTATCATATATATATATATATATATAATATAAGCATTGTGTGATAACTTATAAGTATGTTAAGTAACAAAAACTTTTACCTAAAAATATATTTGGTTTTTTAAAGTTTTTTTAGAAGTTACTTTAAAGCAATCAAGCATATTTTTTTTAAGTCGATTTTTCACAAAGCAACACTAAAAAGTGGTATAAAACTCTTTTTTTCATCAGTAAACACTCTCGAATTTATTTACAGTAACAAGCATTTTCTTGCTGACACAGTAATAAAATCGAATCATTATCAATCATAGATTTCTCTTTTACTTTCATATTTATGAAATCATAGCGCCAACCGAATTGTCTGCGGTTTGTAGATAACCATTATTTTTTTTTGCGATAGATTATGGTTTGTGTGCAGACAGGTTTCTTATATCCTTCCCCTGAGGGTTTGATGTTTCATAGAATACCAATATTTAAGACCACATATAATCAATCCCAGAGCCCCGATAGTAGTTATGAAATATCCCCAAATATTGGTTATAAGCCTTTATAGTAAGTGGTTTCTTTCTATTTCTGTTTGGAAAATGGGATAATATATGTCCAGATTTTTATTTAGATTTTCCAGGGTTGTCAGAAATCTGGGGTTGTTTCTCCTTTTACTTTTTCCGGTATGGAGATATCAATTAATTTCTTTGACATCTTTTGTACTTTCTTAATTTTTTTCATTATCTTGTTCCAAATTTGTTGCTTCAAAAAGATTTATTTTGGGTATCAGTTTTATACCCCATTTGTCCATATTTTTATCTCCGTAATTTCCACAATTGGAGATGATATTAATTGTCTCTCGTCTTGTCGTTAAACGACAGGATGGGGGAATGTGAACCAGGCCCATCCCTTCTATTCGTATAATCTCTTGTATTCTTCAACCCTGAAGAATTTTTGCATCTCAACTGCGCCATATAGAGTTTGTGGAACGCTGAATACGAAATCATTTTCATTAATTTTTTTGCTATAGTTCAAGAATAATTTTGCTTACTATATCAACATTCACATTTCTTTTGGTAGGGGATTTTGAGTGATCCATCTCCTCCCAAAGTTTAATAGCACAGATTGTTTCTTGCGCGTAGATGCGATATAGTCCCTAAGTTGCAAAAGGGAAGTTATCGTTTTGACATTTAATTATTTCCCTGTTGCTCTGGTATCCTATATTTTAAGTTGGAAATGACTATATATAGGGGGCAAATTTATTTATTTTTAATCCAGCTTGTGGTGTTTTCGTCAAACCTTGTAGGGAAAGTATCTATTTTTGGAACAGTGCGCATTCTTTGTTTTTAACTAGGGGTAACCTTTAAAAATATCCATAACTCCCCTTGCTTAATTTGCAAATAGTTTTCCGCCATGCTATAGAAAGTATAGAATATTCTTGAAATTTGGCTCTAGTCCTAATCTCAATTGATAAGGTAAATGACTTTCTATGGTTTTGAGTACTTTTATTAATGTACCTGGGCTTAGAAGTCGTGCTGGTAAATTTTTTGTCAAAACGGTTAGAAAACTCTAACTCCAAATTGATTAAATTCATGAGATATTTCCATGATGGCACTAGCTAATAACTTGTGGAGCCATCTGAAGATTTATATCTTGTATTATTTCACTTGATTTCCTATTATTCGTTTTAGAGTTTATGAATACTGCATTGGTTATCTCTCTTTATAAAAATGGAAAGCGTATTGATTTTTTGATTAACTTTTTCTTCGATTTTGAATATCCTTGTTTCGTGATGTTTAAGATTGTTAAATGTTTTGTCTACCAAGTGTAGAAGATTTTTGATTTGTTACTTCGACTTCCCCTATTCGTTTTTTCTGCTTCCTTCCCCACGTTGTCTCAGATTCCGTACCGAATATATATTCTGAGATTTCCCCTACAATACTGATTAAGATTCTTTTCTTTCCGGCCAATGTATTGTCTGGTTTGTTTTTTGTTTTGTTTTTGCAGCGTAATTACCATTCTTTTTTAGCTTCTAAAACCCCCATTAATTTGGTGTGTTCAGTACATTGAACAACAAAGTTGCCTGAGTTTGAAATAATGATACTTTTATTTCTTTTTTCTATTACCTGAGAGGGTGTGAAAGGAGGCGGGTTAAAAAAGTTTTTTTCTAATTCTCTTCTTGTCATTTCCAGATTATTTGCAAGTATCGTTACTTGGTTCTGGAGGGTATGTAGGCTGAAGCATCAAACCTAATCGCGATTTGCCAGTAGCCTTCCATGGGTTTGATTGTATTCATTCTGCAAAACGATACTCCTTTCATAATCCTAAATTCGGCCGCAATAAGCTGAGAAGCTTAAAAACGCAAATTATTGTCCAAATCTCATCTGTAATAAAATCCTTATATAGATCATATATAAACACTAAAAACAAAATTTTTTAACGTGTTGTAAATTAAACGCGTAATCCTGCGTATTCTGCATATTCTTGGATCATTTACAATTGCCTTGGGCGTTATCGTCAATTCTTGTAACTCGGTTACTTCCTGTCTGACACCTTGTATTTTTACTCTTTTGATAAATAATCAAACTGTTATAAGTGTAAATAGACTTCTTACACATACTGTGCCATTATACACCCTACTAAAAATAATTCATTGAATTGAAAATGCTTTCGTTTCCTTATTGCTCTCAGTGTAACTTCTGCTTGACTAAGGGCTATTTCTTGTTCTTGTTTTATATCTTTCAGCATTTGGGCCCAACTAATAGGTTCTTTAAAATTCTTTTCAAAATTTCTACTAGATGTTTTTACTACCTTTTTGAAAAAAATTTCTAATTTGCCTGGTAAAATTGTTTTAATTTTTATGGAGTTAATTTATTAGTGTTTTCTTCTGATCTTTGTCTATTTTCTTCTTTTAAGAATGAAATTTGTATCTTGTGCCATAGATTACATTCTGACATTGTCGATATAACTAGTGGAAAAATTTGGTATTTCTCTGTCTTGAACACAAGTTCCATCTAGCATAACATTATTTGAAACCAACACTTCTGATGCGCTTACTTTTTATAATTCCTTCAGTTGTTTTTCTGAAGGTTTAGAGACTTCCCAATGGCATGTTTTTTTGAATGCCTTGTCGATTTTTCTATAATTATGTTTTCCCAACAATTTAAACTATTCCCATTTTGTGTGTTCCTTTTTAGTCCTTTTTTGGTCAGTTCTAGTTTAAAAATACCATTTTCTAAAACGTTCCAAGACCCAAATTTTTTCTAGAGAAATTATTCTTTCTCGGTTGTTTCTACTAGTACCTGCTACGCTGAAGTTTATGTCATGGTGATTACTACTCCCTGCAGGCCCCCTGTTGTTGCCATGGGGAAAAAGTTTGATACATTGTAAATACGCTATTTTTTCTGAACCAGGGGTATTTTCACGTTTATTCGGAGGTTTCCCGCTAATATAAAATAAGAAACGTTTTCATAGCTTAGCATACCAGCTTAAGGGTTCTATCGGGTCTACACCCAAAGGTAATTTATAGTACCCTTCCTTTAATACAAAATACTGTATGTTTTCCGAGATCTCTTTTAACTCCTTTGGAGGCAACAGAAGTTTTTGGAGTCTGTCCTAACTCTAATAACCCTAATGCTCTCTGAACTTCTATTGTATAATCACTTAGAATTTGTAGATGTGTCATTAGCTCTAACATGCTTGCGCTAAATATTCTCCATATAACGGCTTATCTTCTTTACTTTCATTAATCAATAAATTCTCTATTCTACTGAATATATTGTAAATTTCCCCTAGAGTCCATTTTTAACTGGGATTTTTTTCATTCTGTGCTAGCCATAACGAGGGTTTTTTTTCTTTTTCGATATGAAAATATGTTTTGCTCGATACTTTTGTCTTTTCTTCCTCCGGGATATTGGCATGTATTATTTCCAAATATGTATTTTTGTATATCTTCGAAAGCTATATTCGTTTTATTTTGTTCTTCTATTAGTGATTGAAACATTAACATTAGTACGGTGTTTCGTCACATGCATTATCGCTTCTACTTTGTCTGTTTATTACGTACAATTTTGCAAGCACCGATTGCTCGAAGCTATGGGATATATTTGCAATTCTTTCATATCTGGTTTTTCACGAAATTATTTTTTCTTCTCGGTTACTAGTTTTCGACAAAAAGGCTTCGATTATCTTCTGATAAGAGTCCTTTTTTAATCTTATGGTATCTAGCATTTTTTGTAAATGTTCTAAATCTATTTCAAATAGGATTTGCCAGTAATTCTCTACAATTTCTCACCTGGCGTATTTGCATTATAAATTCCTCCGTCAACTACTTGTACTTTCTCGCCTCTAATTTTGTTTTTGTCATCTTAGCACTTTTCTCCCAAGAGTAATATCGATAAAACCCAGCCCACCAGTAAAACTTCCACATTGTCTACAAGAAGAAATTGAATATTCCCTATGTCCCTCCGTATTCTTATAAAGATGTTTTTTCCTCCCCGCAATATGCTGTCTTACGCTTTATAGGGCTCTCCAGCATATTAGGGGTTCTAAACAAAAATTTGTAAAATAAGTTCGTAACGCCTGATAATTCATTGGTTACTATTTTCCCCGTTATCTTGTATACTGTTTTCCTTAACGGGTCCCAGACTGTGTATCACTTCAAAGGAGTGATGTTTGAAAGCCTGAATATCCATTTTTATATTCACTTTTTTGAAACATCTCTATCAGTTTCTTTGAATCTGCTTGTTTCTTTTAAAACTTGTAACATTCTTCCTTGTTTTCTTTCGTGTATTTTTTGTGTTGTTTTTACCACCCTTTTTTAACTTTTGCAAAAAAGCGGATATTAGGATATTTTTCCTACCTCTGAGAGGATTTGTATTTAAAAATGGATAACAAATACATTCTTTTGAAAAGTCTTCTGTCACTACGGGTGGCACTTACTGGCTTTAATGAATTTGTTTAGACCCTGCTTTGTCGCTTATTTGGTGTTGAGAATTCTTTCGTGCGTCATGTCCTAGAATTTTATGTATTCACAGGTATAAATAAATTTTATTTATTCATGAATTTTTTTTTTTAAACGATATCCCCCTGATTTCCACAAAAAATTGTGTGGTTTTCAACCGCAGACCCACATTCTTGTCTGTGGTATTTTTACCAAAAATTAGTGCCCATTTCGTGCCAAAAGTTGTTTAGAGATAGGGGTTATGTGTTTCCCTCTAATCTTTTATATTATTCCGCAGTCTGCGAATTATCCTCAGTTTAATTTGCGCCTTAGTTTTATACAGTACTGAGTGCAATTTGTCCCTTTCGTGATATTTGACTATTACCCTGTTCTACAGAGTTTATGGTTTAGTGTCCAGTGTAAATCTTTCCTCTTGCTATTTATTTTTAGCAAGAAGGATTTTACACGATAACACTCAGCCCAAACCCTCTCCAGTTTTGACCGATAATTTCTAATATCAATTTCCGTTAGCTTGTGGATTCCCCCCCAATGACAAGACGTTTTTAGCAGTTTCTTTTTTAAGAATGCCGATTGTCCTGTCATGATGTCTTTCACCTGCAATAGATCCTCGCCCTGGTTATTTCTGTTAATGGTGCGTCGTGAATTTAATTAATATGTGAAATTAATTTTACCCGAGATGAAAACTTTGTTTTACACTGTGTGCTATACTTTTTAAATTGTGACCCATTTTATCTAGGGCTTCTTGTTTATATATTATCATCCTATATTGGTAAGTGTTTAATTTATTATATCTTATACTATTTATGACAGGATTACAGCTAGCATTGTACATGTCGCGATTCATGTAAACTCTCGCTGCTTTCCCAATATAAATTATTTTTAATTTCTTCAAAACAATTTTTTTTCATTATTATTATGCCCCCAAAAAAATTTTTTTTCAATATACATATCAAAAGAATCGCCTTTTAATGCTGATTCTCAATATGTATAATTTAATTAGTTTGCACAACACCTATTTATAAGTCTACTGTGGCCTTACTTATTTCTGTTTATGGAACGTAGCCTAATTCGTTTTTGACAAGTCTTGTCATTACACCATTCGCGAAGTTTTATCTCGTCTCGGAAACAAATTTTTGCAGAAAGCTATGATGTCACTTCAGATTGGAGCTTATTTCTTTTCTACTTGACGGTAATTATTTTTTTTTACTGGCGATATATTTTGAGAGGAAAACTTTGATGTTATTTACATACCGGTTAAAAAAAGGAAATATAGATATTTCTTTAGGAGGCTTTTTACCGCGTTTTATTTTTATTTATCTATTTTTTTTTCCGTTACAATTGTCTTATTCAAATATTATTCTGCTGGGGGCTACGCTTGTTCTGCATTTCTCCCGTTTCCTGGTCCGAATTTTGCGCGGACTCCAAATTTTGCTTTTCTTCTCTATAATATTTGTAAGTTTTTTCCGTGGTCTCTATAGTGTGGGTTTACAAGGCTCTGAAATCGAGCCGGTTTTGTTGCCAGCCGTCAAATATCTTTAATCTTTGGTTCTCCTGATGTTTGGCCCTTTTTCATAAGTGAGTTATTTAGCTACTTGGGTGCTGCTGACAAAAGGAACGTGTTGTTGTCCCCCGCTGGTTTCTTTACTTTTCTCCATAATCTTCTCTCTCTTAAAGAGGGTTTTCTTACTAACGATGTATGCCCAGGTTTAGTGATATCGATTTCTGTAGAAGAATTATCAATGTTCAACATTCTGTTAAGCGCTCGCGTGCTGTCTGGTAGATGGCGTTTGTTCCAAAAGCAATTTTTTTGCGTTAAGACTGTGGTGAGGGTCTAATGAATAAAAATCAGATCCATTCATTGGTTCTCCTTCAAATATTTCTTCTTCGGTGGATTTTACCTTTGGTTTATCGATGTTTTTAAACCTTACGTTGTGTTTTGATATTCTTCACGCTAGAATCCGATGAGCATCGATTATTTCCCCCTTTTCTCTTGTTTGTTGTGGAGAGTTTGTAGCCAAGATTGGGCTAAATACTCCTTCCACTCCTCCCAACCTTTGTGGTCATTAAAAAGGTCATAAAATTCATATGGTCTTCTGATATCGTATACTGGTGAAATCGTGTTTTTTCTATTTCTTCGTCTGAAAGAATAGGCTCTGTTTTCCACGGTTTTGAAAAAATATCCCTTTTCATTCTTATTATGGTGTACTACTTTCTTCCTTTCCTTATACTGATGCTTTAGAACATATGTTAAGTTTATTTGGCAGAATTTTTTTATAATTCTGCAGGGCCCATCCCATTTGTTTTAACTTTTTTGTTCCTTCCAGGTAGTTTTGTACACATAAACCAGTCTCCTAAAAGGTAAATTTTGTTTTTTTTTTTTGCTTGTTTTCGGTCATATTTTTCTTTTTGTTCTGTTTTCGCATCTTTCAGATTGTCTTTAACTTGTTTCCATAGCTTTTTTTAATTCGCATCACCAATTCTTGCTTATATTGGTCTAGGTTTTAATATATTCTATTTCATTTTGTATTTCATCTAAACAAATTCTGGGATATCTTATATGTTGCAAAAAAAATGGCGTTTCTTTTAAGGAACGTGAAAAAAGCCGTATTTATTTGCAAAGGACTACAAATGGGTAAATGTTCATCCCAATTTCATATTCCTCTCTTGCATGTATTCCCAGCATGTAAGCTAATTCCCCTATTTTTACGTTCAACCTTTCCATTAGCTGCGGCCATATAAGACGATGTAAACCATCGTTTCACCGCCAGATATTCTGTAATTTCGTCTAATAATTTGGCTCTAAGGCATGGCCCATTGTCGCCTAAGTAAAACTCTAGGAAAAATTCCGTGTTGCAAGAATAGTGCGATTGACCAATACTTTCGTAATGGTTTTTGTCTTTTCGTCTTTAATTGGAAAGACGTATAGGTTAGGTATGAGTTAAAATGGTCGACTACTGTTAGTACGCACCTGTTTCCTTTCCTATAAACTGGTAAACTTCCTCCTGTTCCCCAAATTTCTATTGACATTAATTCTCCTACCCCTGAAGGGGTGGGGTAGAGACCTATTTCAGCCCTAGGGATCCTTGGTGGCGACTTTTGTTTGGCACACTCTTGGCAGCTTTGTATGAAAGCTTTTACTTTTGAGTACATTTTTGGAAAATAAAAATTTCCTTTCAGCCTCCCCATAGTTTTTGTTTTTCCCCATGTGACAGCCAATCGTTGCATGTGTCATCTGTAAAATTTCTCGTTTCCAGAGATTTTGGAATTACTGGAATAATCTTTTTAAGTCATTTGTTCTATATTCCTTGCGATGGTCAATGATATCTTACCAAATGATTTTTACTTTCGTCCAGATAAAAAATGTCCTTTAAAAAATGTTTAAAGTGCTCTGGCAGTTCCGTTCCTTCTGATAAAAAGGATTTGATCACTAAACAAAATCATCTTTATCTTGATGATTCGAAATATTTTCATTAAACAGTATTTCTAGCCTTTCCAGTTCGTTCTGGATGGTTATTATCAAATTTCCTTCCGTATCTGGATTTCGTGACAAATAGTCTGGTAAAATGTTTGTACGGCCCTTTATATATATTGGGGGTATATGAATATGCTTGTAGACGTAGTATCCACCGTGTCAGTCGGGCTGAAGTATTTTGCATCGTATGTAGTCAAATTAATGATTTTTGGTTTTTTGGTCTACGCGTAAAATGATTTTTTTTCCAAGTAAAAATTGTCGAAATTATTCTGTAAAAAACTACAACTGCCAAACATTCCCTCTCAACTGTCGAATATTTTCTTTCTGCCTCCGACAGTGACCTGCTGGCGCATTGAACTATTGATTCTACTCCTTCAGAATTTATGTTAATAAATATGGCTCCTATACCGTACCCGAAGCATCTGTTTGCAAACAGAAGTCTTGTGACAAATCTGGTAGTTTAAGTAGTGGTGCCAGTAATAATTGCCTTTTTTATTCATTAGCGCTTGTTTTGCGTTCGTCCGCTGGACATTCGAATTTACCTGATTTTTTCAAAAGGTTTGTCAAAGGTTGTGCTATTGTTGCATAATTTGTAATATATCGTCTGAAATAGCTAAACAAACCACAAAACTGATCTGCAGCTTTTTTATCTTTAGGAGGCTGTATTTTTTCTATGACTGTAAATTTTTCTGGATTTGGTGAAATAGTACCTTGGTTTATCAGGTGTCCAAGAAAAACTAATTTTGGTACTACTATTTTAACTTTTCTGGTTTTAATTTTTAGCCTGCTTTTTCAAACTTTTTCAGTATTTTTCTAAGTCCGACCAGTGGTCTTCCAGGTTTTAATTAAACAGAATTACATCATCTAAATAAGCCAAGGTATCTTTTTTTCTTCCTGGTTCGTTATCTTTTAACACCAAATTCATTTATCGACTAAACAATTTGGACTAAATGATAAGCCAAAAGTGCATACGTTCAAATGTGAACGTTCTTCCATCGTCTAAGATACTGTAGCCTTATGCTTTGTTTCTGCATCTAAAGCGATTTACCAATATCCTGGCCTATTAAGTCAAAAACTATTGTAATATTTTTGAACCTCCTAGCGAATCTAAAATCGTATCAATTCTTGGTAATTTCATCACGTCTTTTACCGTGACGGCATTTAGTGCCCTAAAATCTATACATAATCTCCAGGTGTTATCTTTTTTCCTGACTATTACTAGTGGAAAACACCAATCGCTAACACTTTCTTTAATTATTCCTTGATCTTCCATTCCCTTATTTGGCTTTCTAGCCATGGTTTAAAAATGATAAGGTGTTTTAGACGGTGATTTTTTTGATTGGAGAGCCCTCTGTTTGATATCTTGTGCGTGATTAAGTGAGTTAATCGTAATCCGCTTTGTGTCTTGCAATAAGTTCCTTTGAAATCCCAAAGAATATTTTCCACTCGAGTTTTTACATTTTCCGGTAAATGTTTTAAATCAAATTGTTGCAAAAAATCTGTTTCCGACATTCCATACTTTTCTTTACTTGTAGTTGCAGTTTTTAATGAGGATAATTGTTCGTGGCTAGTGAAGTTTACGCTTATTCTGGACTGTTTAGAGATTTTATTTCCGAATTTGAAATCTTTTCCACTGATCCAAGTTCTATCTGGTTCAGTTTTACTTTATTATTACTTAGATTTGATAGTTTTAAGTATGTTATACCATTTTCAATTTTTATAACTTGATTTTTCCACGAAAATCATGGGGTATTCTTTTATGGTGTATCCTCCCATCATGGCGTCCATGGTTTTAACCTTCCTCTTTTATATTTAATTTCGCTAGAACTTGAGCTGTCGTTCCCCCTTCTATGGTGATTTTTCCGTTTTATTTTTAGGTTATAATTCGAATCGTCACTTTCGTTATCTGTTGTTACGTAAATCTGCCTATATTTTCATTTGTCTGGTTTATGGTTTAAGTATCAGATATGGGTTCCCATAAGATCCCATATTTTCTGATGGCATCTACTCCTAAAATACAAGGAAATGGTAGCTGCTTGCATATTATTACTGTTTACTGGTTATTTCTTTATCCCCTGTGCTAAAATTTCATGGATTTCTCCCAAAATTGTCAGCCTGTGCCCTGGTCACTGATGTCAGGGCATTCTGGCATCTGCTTACGCAATTTTTGACTCTAGGAGGAAACGTCTTAAAAACTTCTCTCTCGAATTAATGATTTAGATGCACCTGTATCTAGTAAACATGGTAAATTTTGAAAACACTCAATTTTAAAACAACGCAGAATCGGTAGACTGTTATTATTTGCATTTGTATCACAACGTTCTAAACTATATAGGGGTCTTTGTAAAGGAAACAGTTCTGTCGACCCTTGCATGCTGGTTTCTCCGTTTAAATGCCCACTGTTTGGCCAAAAGTTTCTGGGATTATCCAAGTTTTCTTCAGCGTTGCTGCTAAAATTGACCCTGGGTATTGTTAACCATTTGCCTTCTAGGCCTAAATTCAGGAATATTATTAGGTGTTTGCCAGTATTTTTGTTTCCCTGCCTTCCTAAATTTCTGCCCCCTGCGTTCTGAACTGGTGGTTTGTCTTGTACGTCTGCCTTCTTTGCGTATTCTTTTAATTTTTCGATAAAACTCATCTACGTCTGAATTTCCCGCGTATTCTGGTATAATTTTTGCAGTTATTTTCAAGTACTGTTGATAGGGAAGTCATTTTTCCTCTGGTAAAGCCATTTTATTTCAATCTACTATTTTTTTTATCTAGCCCTCTCGACCCAGTTTTTCCAACGGCCACCGGTTGTTGTGAAGTGTATTTTATGGTATTCGGTGGTGTAGTCGTAGATGCTTTTATTCTCCCTTTATAGGGGAGATAAACTCTATTTGGGCCCTAAGGTAATTTAACTTTGGTAGCGTGCCTTAGGCTATGACCGAACTAATGAGGCGTACCGACTGGGTATGTTCGAGGGGCTAAAGGTAGATCGTTAGAGATTTGTGTTCTTAAAATACAATAATTTTATTCAATTAACATATAATAATTCCAGATATAGATATTCTACTGGGACTGGCTGTCCCAAGTAGACAAAAAATGTCAGATTACAACAATAATATATAATAAGAGACAGACACTTACAATAATCAGACAAGATTCCAAGGTATTTCTAAAAACAACGGACCAGAGTTCAGTCTGGCATAAAGTTAGTATCAGTCTCCCCTTCCCATAAAATGTATCTTTTATACATTTTTATCAACCACACCTTCTTTAACCAACCGAAGCAATAGCTGGGAAGTGGTAATTTCCAATTTCCGGTTAGAAAGGGATGTTTACCCGAGAAAGGGGATGTTGATGTAGAATTTAATCAATCTGATACTTATATTTTGTCAATTTTTATCCATGTACCTGAGAAGAAAGGGATGTTGATATAGAATTTAATCAATCTGATACTTAGATTTTGTCATTTTTATCCGATATAGCCGACAAATGATGTTGATAATGCATTTAAAGGATGTTGATAAAGAATTTATTCACTCTGATACTTAGATTTTGTCAATTTTATCCCATGTATCCGAGAAAATGATGTTGATATGGAATTTAATCACTCTGATACTTAGAATTTATCAATTTTATCCGACATATCCGACAACGGATGTTGATAATGAATTTATTAACTCTGAAAATTAGATTCTGTCAATTTTATCCGATGTAACTGGCAAAGGATGTTGATAAAAAAAATATTCACTCTATCACTTAGATTTTGTCAATTTAATCTATGTGTCCGAGAAAAGGATGTTGATGTAGAATTTAATCACACTTATACTTAGAGTTTGTCAATTTTATCTGACATATCCGATAAAGGATGTTGTTAAATATCATTTTATTCATTCTGATATTTAGATTTTGTCAATTTTTATTCGATGTATCTGGCAAAGGATGTTGATTAAAAAAAATTATTCACTCCAATACTTAGATTTAGTCAATTTTATTGGATGTATTTTGACAAAGGATGTTGATAATAAAAATTTATTCACTCTGACACTTATATTTTATCAATTTTATTCGATGTAGCTGGCAAAGAATGTTCATAAAAAAAATTATTCACTCTGATACTTAGATTTTGTCATTTTATCCGATATATCCAATAAGGATGGATGTTGATAATGAATTTATTATTCTGAAATTTAGATTTTTGCCAATTTTATTTGATGTATCTGACAAAGGATGTTGATGAAAAAAAAAAATTATTCACTCTGACACTTAGAATTTGTCAATTTTATTCCTATGTATATCCGAGAAAAAGGATGCTGATACAGAATTTGCAAAGAATTGCACTCTATATTTTATTCAATTTTATTTTTCGATGTATCTGGCAAGGAATGTTAATAAAAAAAAATTATTCACTCTGATACTTAGATTTTGTCAATTTTATCCGACATATCCAATAAAGGATGTTGATAATGAATTTATTCATTCTGAAATTTAGATTTTGCCATTTTATTTGATGTATCTGACAAAGTATGTTGATAAAAAAATTGTTCACTCTAATACTTAGATTTTTTCAATTTTATTTGATGTATCTGACAAAGGATGTTGATAAAAAAAATTATTCATTCTGACACTTATATTTTATCAATTTTATTCGATGTATCTGGCAAAGAATCTTCATAAAAAAAAATTATTCACTCTGATACTTAGATTTTGTCAATTTTATCCGACATATCAAATAAAGGATGTTGATAATGAATTTATTCACTCCTTCTGAAATTTAGATTTTGCCAATTTTTTTGATGTATCTGACAAAGGATGTTGATAAAAAAAATTATTCACTCTGACACTTAGATTCTGTCAATTTTATCTTATGTATCCGAGAAAAGGATGTTGATATATAATTTAACTCACTCTGATACTTAGATTTGTTCAATGTTATCTGACATACCCGATAAAGGATGTTGTAAAAGCATTTATTCATCTGAAATTTAGATTTTGTCAATTTTATTTGATGTATTTGACAAAGGATGTTGATAAAAAAATTATTCACTCTGACCCTCATATTTTATCAATTTTGTTCGATGTATCTGGCAAAGGATGTTGTTAAAAAAAATTATTCACTCTGATACTTAGATTTGGTCAATTTTACCCGATGTATCTGACAAAGGATGTTGAAAAAAAAATTATTCACTCTAACACTTAGAATTTGTTCAATTTTATCCTATGTATCCGAGAAAAAGGATGCTGATATAGAATTTAGTCACTCTGATACTTAGATTTTGTCAAATTTTATCCGACATACCCGATACAGGATGTTGTTAAAGTATTTATTCATTCAGAAATTTAGATTTTTTCAATTATTATTTGATGTATCTGACTAAGGATGTTGATATAAAAAAAATTATTCACTCTGACACTTATATTTTGTCAATTTTGTCCGATGTATCTGACAAAAGATGTTGATAAAAAATTTATTCACTCTAACACTTAGATTTTGTCAACTTTTTCCTATATATCCAAGAAATGGATGTTGATATAGAATTTAATCACTCCTATACTTAAATTTAGTGAAATTGCTGTATTGTCTGTCTAGGAAGCGACATCAATCGATAATGAATGTTAATAATGATTTGTTCAATTTTTGTTTTCATAATTTCCTGAATTAAATTTCTGTATTGTGTATCCAAGAGGTGAATTCAAGAAAGAGTTTGTCATTACTTACTTACGTACTTACTTACAATTTTTTTTTCATAATGACATATCCAACAACGATGTTGATAAAGAATTTATTCATTCTGATAGTACTTTCGTGTTTTTTGCAAGCCATTCGTACTATACCTTAAACGCATTCGATATTTCTTGATAAAAAAATTTTGTCCGACATATCTGACTAATGATGTTGATAAAGCATTTATTCACTCCTGATACTTACATTTTGTCAATTTTATCCGATGTACCTGACAGAGGACGTTGATAAAAAAAATTTATTAGCTCTAACACTTAGATTTTGTCAATTATATTCGATGTATCTAACAAAAGATGTTGAGAAAAAAAAATTATTCACTCTGACACTTAGATTTTGTCAATTTTATCCGACATGTCTAGGATTTTAACTGACATATCCGACAAATGATTGTTTGATAGTGCATTTTATTCACAATTTCTGGTACTTACATTTTTGTCACTTTTATCCGATATATTCGACAAAGGATACTGATAAGCATTTATTCACTCTGATACTTAGATTTTGTCAATTTATTTGATGTATCTGACAATAGATGTTGGTATAAAAAATTTATTCACTCTGTCGCTTAGATTTTTTCAATTTTTGTCCTATGTGTTCGAGAAAGGTTGTTGATATAGAATTTAATCACTCTGATACTTAGATTTTGTCAATTTTATCCGACATATCTGATAAAGGATGTTGTTAAAGCATTTATTCATTCTGAAATTTAGATTTTGTCGATTTTATTTGATGTATCTGACAAAGGATGTTGATAAAAAAAAATTATTCACTCTGACACTTAGATTCTGTCAATTTTATCCGATGTATCTGACAAAAGATTTTGATAAAAAAAAATTTATTCACTCTAACACTTAGATTTTGTCAACTTTTTCCTGTGTATCCGAGAAAATGGATGTTGATATAGAATTTAATCACTCCTATACTTAGATTTTGTGAAATTACTGTATTGTCTGTCTAGGAAGCGACATCAATCGATAATGAATGTTAATAAAGAATTTGTTGAATTTTTTTTTAATAATTTCCTGAATTAAATTTCTGTATTGTGTATCCAAGAGGTGAATTCAAGAAAGAGTTTGTTACTTACTTACTTACTTACTTACATTTTTTTTTCATAATGATATCCAACATCGGATGTTGATAAAGAATTTATTCATTCTGATAGTATTTTCGTGTTTTTTGCAAGGAATTCGTACTTACCTTAAAACGCATTCAGATATTTCCTTGATAAAAAAAAACTTTGTCCGACATTCCGACAAATGATGCTGATAAAGCATTTATTCATTCTGATACTTAGATTTTGTCAATTTTATCCGATGTATCTGACAGAGGATGTTGATAAAAAAATATTCACTCTAACACTTAGATTTTGTCAATTATATTCGATGCATCTGACAAAAGATGTTGAGAAAAAAAAAATTATTCACTCTGACTTTGTAAATTTTGTAATTTTGTATATTTTATCCGACATGTCAATTTTAACTGACATATCCGACAAATGATTTTGATAATACATTTATTCACTCTGGTACTTAGATTTTGTCACTTTTATCCGATATATTCGACAAAGGATGCTGATAAAGCATTTATTCACTCTGATACTTAGATTTTGTCAATTATATTCGATGTATCTGACAATAGATGTTGGTAAAAAAAAATTTATTCACTCTGACGCTTAGATTTTTTTCAATTTCATCCATGTATTCGAGAAAGAGTTGATATACAGAATTTAATCAATCCGATACTTAGATTTTGTCAATTTTATCCCATGTATTCGAGACAGGGTTGTTGATATAGAATTTAATCATCTGATACTTAGATTTTGTCAATTTTATCCGATATACCTGATAAATGATGTTGATAATGCATTTAGAGGATGTTGATATAGAATTTAATCACTCTGATACTTACTTTCGATTTTATCCGAGATGTATCCAACAAAGGATGCTGATAAAGCATTTAATCACACCTGATTTAATCAGAGATACAACAAACGGATGATAAAGCATTAAATTTCTCTTCCTATTTAGATTTTGCCAACAAAAATTAAAAATCAATTTTATCCGTCAAAATCCGACAAATGATGTTGATAAAGAATTTTATACAATCTGATACTTAGATTTTTGTCAATTTTTCAGCATATCCGACAAAGGATCACATTTTGTATCCGTTCCATAAAATAGTTTACCATGTTCTCTCTTGATATTTGTAGTTATTGTCTTCTCTTAGTTCGTAATCAGTAGAATAATCATTATTCCATTTGAGTCATACACAATTTTTACTGGTGTGTCATCGACAGGCTCAATATGCTTTTCGTCTTTGGTATTATTTGGTTCAAAGACTGTTTGATCAATGGCAGTAACGTTTGCTGGTACTGTGTTTTTCATCGATTCATCTTATATTCCATAGTGGTATTTTCTACAAATGCCCTTTTTATTTTTTCTGGCAATTTCACTGTCTATTATTAAATTATTTTTTAAACATGTAACAGTTTTGGCACTTAGACAAGATATGCTTTATGATATTAGTAGAAGAGTAGGCCTTTCTTTTTTTGATCTTCCGTTGCATGCTAATACTCAAAAGCTGACGATAGGATGTATCAGAAGGTAATGTGTTACTGCAACAGTAGCAAGGAGTTGTCATCTAACATTAACGATTATTTTTATGATGGCATTCTCTTTGAGTGTAATCATCTCTGGAGATCTCAATCTTGCATATCCACCAACATAAGAGTTGAATTTTTTCGGTACTCCAAAGAGAAAATTTAATTCCTTACTGTCATGACACAATGCATGCATACATTCCAATAGTGCTACCACTTGTACTTGTTTCATTGTTTAAATACTTCTCATTGTCGGCATTCAATGCTACAATAACATTCTCATGTGAACACACTTTATTAAAACGCTCCATCTTCACTTTTTTTTAAAGATATGACTTATGTGTTTATCGTTCCATTGCATAGAAAAAATAATGATTTAATACATGCAATAAACTAGGTAATGTCGATAACCCACCATAAAGTACCCAGTGGGAAAGCCGCATCGTGTCTCTGAGCAAGCAAGCATAGAGTACAATTGTTAGAGCCGTAAGCATATTTATGTCATTTTAGGATACGTAAAAAAAAGTTGAATAATTTCGAAGTCCAAAAAATTTTTTTTAGTCCAATAAAAAAAAGTGCTACTACAAACATTATTTTTTTAATAGTAAAGGTCATGACTAACATGTCTATACCATTCTCATTTTGGTGTTTGGAAAATATTAAATGAGATTTTTTTTGTTTTAAGTGTTTCATCTCATTCGAAGACATGTAAAAAAAGTTGAAAAAAATATATCATGTTAAAAAAAAATAATAAAAAAGAAGTTAAAAAAATAAAAAAAATTCAAAAAAAAAATCAAAAAAATGGGGGGAGGGGGCCAAAAATTTGGAGGGGAGGGGGCACCCTTCGAGTTGGGGATAGGGGACCTTTGGGGGGTTGATGTCTCTACTGCTTAGGGTCGTTGGTGCTTATGATCCTTGATGGTTCGTACTCACATACACCTTACTATTTGATTTGCAAGGATTTCTAAGTTTGTTCTGAATTTCACTATTAAAATTCTTTTCTTGCCATCTACATCTCTCTTAGTATCAACTCTTTAGTATACTATAACGTTAGACTCTATTTTAAAACTGACAACACTGTTCAAACGTCACTTGTGTATTATACAGAACACATCGAAGAAGTAAAAGCTATCCATTATT
Source organism: Artemia sinica (assembly GCA_027921565.1). Classification (NCBI taxonomy): domain Eukaryota; kingdom Metazoa; phylum Arthropoda; class Branchiopoda; order Anostraca; family Artemiidae; genus Artemia; species Artemia sinica. Next base: position 8,369,436 of record CM051269.1, read on the forward strand.
AAAATTCTTTTCTTGCCATCTACATCTCTCTTAGTATCAACTTTTTAGTATACTATAACGTTTAACTCTATTTTAATTGACAACACTGTTCAAACTCCACTTGTGTATTATACAGAACACATCGAAGAAGTAAAGCTAGGTCAAGTCATAAGACCATTTTATCATCGTTAAGCATTTCCATAGATTGTATTGTTCCAAATTTATAATAAATATCTCGCTTTTTGCAATGTGCACGTCAAACTGTGCTGTATATTCTTGTGCAATTCCTTGTATAATTGATATCAATAGCCCAAGTAACCAGTCTGGTTGTGTTATACAATCTCGACTATGGTTTCAAAACGTTGTTGACCACTTTATAGGTTTGCTCGCTTTTTGCAATGTGCACGTGAAACTGTACTGTATATTCTTGTGAAATTCCTTGTGTACTTTTCAATCAATAGCAAAAACCAGTCTGATAATCTGCCTTGGAAAGTTGTCAAGGACATAATCTACGCAAATTCCATAGGATACAATCTACTTATAACCAATACAGTGTTTGGTTATAGAGTGGCTCATAATGTTAACATGGTATTGAAACTCTAAGAAACGGAATTTTGATACCAATAGATACATCAAAAGAATGAGATTTTTAGGCTGATTTCCAGTATGCAAGTTTCAATAAGTTTAGTGTTACCCTAAAAAGTTACGTGCCTGAGAAAATGAGCCTTATTTTTTTAGAAAAAGGCGGAAACACTCCCTAAAAGTCATAGAAGTTTCATGAAAAATCACCCCATCAAATTCAGCGTATCAGAGAACCCTACTATAGAAGTTTTCAAGTTTCTATCTGCAAAAATGTGGAATTGTGTATTTTTTTGTCAGAAGAAAGATCACGGATGCGTGTTTTTTTGTTTTTTTTTTGCTTTTTTCCCTAGGGGTGATTGTATCGACCAACGGTCTTAGAATATCGCGGGAGGGCTCATTCGAATGGAAATTAGAAGTTCTAGTGCCATTTTGAAGTGACAAAAAATGGAGGGCAACTAGGCCCACTCCCACGCTCTTTTTCCCCAAGGTCACCCGATCAAAATTTTGAGATAGTCATTTTGTTCAGCATGGTTAATAAATACAATAAATATGTCCCTGAGGACGATTAAATCCCCAATGTTTTTTTTTCCCCGAAGGAGAGGCTGCAAGCTATGAACTTCAACCAGTATTTACATATAATATTGGTTATTGTAAGTATACAGAAGTTTTCTAGGGGGATAATTTCTGGTAGTTGAGATGGGTTTGCGGTAACGTGGGAGGACCTTTCCATGGAGGAAGTCTTCATGGGGGAATGGACATTGCTATGAAGGGGGCACCGGAGTTCCCAGCATTATTTAAAAACACAATTATAATTAAATAAACAAACATTTTTTCAACTGAAAGTAAGGAGCAACAGCACAGCTTACTCGCTCTTTACGCTAAAGTTATTTGGCACTTTTAAAAATGTTACTTATTGTTCTAATTAAACGACCCTTGTGTTTCAGGAGTCGTTTTTAAAGATTGGGACAAAAATTTTAATTTTACTTAAAGAATTGGAACAAAATTTGAACTTTACCGTAAGAGCGAGTTATTGACTAGGGGCCAACTCCCTAATATACGTAATAAAAATATACGACTATAGAAGTTCGTTACGTAAGTTAATTCGTATAAGTTACGTCAGAACAAAATTTCGAGAAAGCAATTTAGCCAACAAAAAAAAAGTAAAAAATTAATATGCAAATCTCATTTTAATTATTCATGTACGGTGAGCCGAGATCAAAGCTGCATTAATTTAATAACGTTTCAGAAATTAAACAAAAAAAAGTTTCTTTAACTGAAGTAAGGAGCGACAATAAAACTCAAAGCGAACAGAAATTATTCCGTATATAAAAGGGTTATCCCCTCCTCAAACGCCGCAGAAACTTTACGTTAAAGGACTCGCTCTTTACGTTAAAGTTTGACTCTTTCTCACAACTTTATTTTTTTTAACAAAAAAAAACTTTTAGCATAAAAAGAGCGAGGCGTTGAGGAGGAGATAGCCCCTTTCATATACGGAATAAAACTTATTGTTCCGTATATGTTTGAGTATTTATTCCGTATATGAAATGTGCTGTCTCCTCCTCAATGCCTCGCTCTTTACGCTAAAGTTTGACTCTGTCTCACTACTTTATTTTTTAAAGCAATAAAAAAACTTTAGAGCGTAAAGGGCGAGGTGTTGAGGAGGGAACAGCCCCTTTCATATACGGAATAAATACTAAAACACATACGGAAACAACAAGTTTTATTCCGTATATGAAAGGGGCTGTCCCCTCCTCACTACCTCGCTCTTTACGCTAACGAACTGTAAATAAGGAGTGACCCGGCTCAATAATAACCGAAAATCTAAAAAAAACTGAATTTTTTTATACCAATAGGATATTTCAAAGGATTGGCTTATTATGCTGATTCTAAATATATAATAAGTTCCATTAAGTTTAGTCTTACCCATGAAAAGCTACAAACCTGAGAAAACTTGTCTGATAGTAGGAACCCATTATCCAATCCGACGGAGGCACCTCTTGCTGCCATCTATAACCAGTCTAACTGTACAAGATCACGTGTCTCTTTTCTAGGCAAATCAGGGACTTAGAATACTGACGGGAAAATGCACATGCGTACTCCAACGAGCATGACATTGTTATTGATCCACTAACGGGACAAGATCACGTGTCCTCTTTCTAGGCCTAACAGGGACATAGAATATTGAAGGAAGGGTGACGCAACATGTCCAACTGAATACGAGCATGGACAATGTTATTGATCCAGGGACTTAGAAATGACATCACTTGATTTCTAGGGAATTTATGCAGGACTCTAAAGAGATGAAATTCTATTTTAATAAGGCTTCATTTTTCTTAGGCTTAGCGATAAAAATTCAGGAATTATTATTTCGAAGCCTTAATAGTGCCCCCAAACTAGGACACCTTAGATAATTTTCAGCAAATTCAAACGAGATATAATGAGATTTAATATATTTTAACGCGGGATTTTTTTTCCTGGGAATTTTAAATGTGACAGTGCAGGGATGCCAAAACAAAGGAACATTCAGAAATTAGGTTTAGGGGATTATTTGGGCAAAACACAAATTATTAACATTTTAGGGATTATTTAGACGAATTTTAAAGTATTCTGCAATGTGGTAGACTTGAGAAGAATGCGTGTGAATTCGAGGGTTGAATTGGTCGATCCTCCCACACAAATAGAATATAATTTAGTTTCACAAGTCGATTGACTTAGCCTCACCTCTAGGCTGTGGTCGTATCATAGGGGATTATTGGGCGAACCACAGATTAAAGACGTTTTCCACCTTCTTCTAGGTTTACCAACTTCTAGGTGGTGTTCGCTATATTACACCAAGTTATAAATACACAAGAATAGAAATGGGTTTTATTTTTTTCAACAAGTTTGTTGAAATAAAATGTTAGTAAGAGCATTCCGTATGACCCTAACCACCAAGAACCTCAACACCAAAAGGTTTCATTACCCCCAACCTCCAAGGCCCTCTCCCCTCCAACTTTTTGGGCCTTCCTCCACCTATTTTATATTTTTTTTTTAAGTTTTTTTTTTTATTTTTTTAACATGGTATTTTTTCAACTTTTTTTACATCTATTAGAATGACATTAAACATACTTAAAATATAAAAAATTCACATTCAATTGGAATAAGCAAACACACCCGCCCAGACACACAGGCAAAAAGAGTGAGAGACAAAAAACACATACAAATGCGTTGATTCAGACACACAAACCGAGAAAGACATGCATTGGAATAAGCAAACACCCGCCCTGACACACAGGCAAAAAGAGTGAGAGAGACAAAAACACATACAAATACGTAGATTCAGACACACAAACCAAGAAAGACATGCATTGGAATAAGCAAACACCCGCCCAGAAACACAGGCAAAAAGAGTGAGAGAGACAAAAAACACATGCAAATACGTAGATTCAGACACACAAACCGAGAAAGACATGCATTGGAATAAAACAATTTGGACTAAATGATAAGCCAAAAGGCGTAAGTTCAAATGTGAACGCTCTTGCATCGTCTAAGATTACTGTAGCCTTATGCTTTGTTTCTGCATCTAAAGCGATTTGCCAATAACCTGCTATTAAGTCAAAACTAGTGTAATATTTTGAACCTCCTAGCGAATCTTAAATCGTATCAATTCTTGGTAATTTCAATCACGTCTTTTACCGTGACGGCATTTAGTGCCCTAAAATCTATACATAATCTCCAGGTGTTATGTTTTTTCTGACTATTACTAGTGGAAACACCAGTCGCTAACACTTTCTTTAATTATTCCTTGATCTTCCATTTCCCTTATTTGGCTTTCTAGCCATGTTTTTTTTAAATGATAAGGTGTTTTATACGGTGATTTTGATTGGAGGGCCCTCTGTTTGATATCTTGTGCGTGATTAAGTGAGTTAATCCGTAATCCGCTTTGTGTCTTGCAAAAGTCCATTTGAAATCCCAAAGAATATTTTCCACTCGAGTTTTTTACATTTTCCTGTAAATGTTTAAAATCAAAATTGTTGCAAAAAATCCGTTTCCGACATTCCATACTTTTTCTTGTAGTTGCAGTTTTAATGAGGATAATTGTTCGTGGCTAGTGAAGTTTACGCTTAATTCTGGACTGTTTAGAGTCCGAATTTGAAATCTTTTCCACTGATCCAAGTTCTATCTGGTTCAGTTTTACTTTATTATTACTTAGATTTGATAGTTTTAAGTATTTATACCATTTTCAAATTTTATAACTTGATTTTTCCACGAAAATCATGGGGTATTCTTTTATGGTGTATCCTCCCATCATGGCGTCCATGGTTTTAACCTTTCCTTCTTTTATATTTAATGTCGCTTTAACTTGAGCTGTCGTTCCCCCTTCTATGGTGATTTTTTCCGTTTATTTTTAGGTTATAATTCGAATCGTCACTTTCGTTATCTGTCTTTACGCAAATTTGCCTATTATTTTCATTTGTCTGGTTTATGGTTAATGTATCAGATATGGGTCCCATAAGATCCCATATTTTCTGATGGCATCTACTCCTAAAATACAAGGAATTGGTAGCTGCTTGCATATTATTACTGTTACTGTTTTATTTCTTTATCCCCTGTGCTAAATTTCAATTGACATTCTCCCAAAATTGTCAGCCTGTGCCCTGTCACTGATGTCAGGGTACTCTGGCATCTGCTTACGCAATTTTTGACACTAGGAGGAAAACCTCTTAAAAACTTCCTCTCGAATTAATGATTTAGATGCACCTGTATCTAGTAAACATGGTAAATTTTGAAAACACTCAATTTTAAACAAACGCAGAATCGGTGGACTATTATTATTTGCATTTGTATCACAACATTCTAAACTATATAGGGGTCTTTGTAAAGAAACAGCTCTGTCAACCCTTGCAGGCTGGTTTCTCCGTTTAAATGCCCACTGTTTGGCCAAAGTTTCTGGGATTATCCAAGTTTTCTTCAGCGTTGCTGCTTTGGCCCTGGGTATTGTTAACCGTTTGCCTCCTAGGCCTAAATTCAGGAATATTATTAGGTGTTTGCCAAGTATTATTTATTCCCTGCCTTCCTAAATTTCTGCCCCCCCCCCCCTGCGTTCTGAACTGGTGGTTTATCTTGTACGTCTGGCCTTCTTTGCGTATTCTATGCCAGCAATCTGTTGCATAGTGGTTTGGTTTGCTACAATAATAGCAATAAAAGTTTCTCTTAAATTGTTTGTTTGTTTCCTGGTTACTTCTAAATATTTTTGATCTTCGTTGTTGGTTCCCCAACTATCTGTCTTTGGGGGGGAGGGTGCCCATATTTTCTATAGTTATTAGCTGCTAATCTCTCAAGGTCGTGGAATCTGTCAGCTATTTCGCTAGACGGCGACCCTCGGCCTCCGTCGCGCGCCTTTTTGGTTCACGATTTGGCTCCTCAAAGCTCACCCTTTTCTGTCCCCTTTCATATTTTATACTTCCTTGTGCTCCTGTTTTATTTATTGACATCTGATCAAACATTTTCAGAGCCTCGGCAATTTTTACCTCTGTTTCGACTAGTATTATAGCCTGCTCTAAATTTTTCAGGTTTCCGTGATAATATTAGTCTTAATAACTTTTTTGGTAACCCTTGGGTAAAAGTATGTAGTTGTACTTTCTGTACTGTCTCGTCATTTCCGCCTTTCGCTAATTGTAAGCACACAGATCTACAAATTTTGTCTGCATATTCCCTGATACTAGTTGATGCATTGAATGTGACTACCTCTTTTCTTAGCCTCTCGGAGATGCTTGTCACTATGAATCTTCTTTTAAATGATTCATTTAGAGTACTGATGTCCTTGGGCTCTTTTTCCTTAATTGCCTCAAAATGTTTAAGGGCGCTTCCCTTTAATCTGGCCGCAACGCATTACTCTTTGACCTTATCCTCAAACGCTTCAGTTAGTTCGTCGAAAATTTTTAATTTTTCGATAAACTCATCTACGTCTGAATTTCCCGCGTATTCTGGTAAAATTTTTGCAATTTCAAGTACTATTGATAGGGAAGTCATTTTTTCCTCTGGTAAAGCCATTTTATTTCAATCTACTATTTTTATCTAGACCTCTCGACCCAGGTTTTTCCAACGGCCACCGGTTTTTTGTGAAGTGTATTTTATGGTATTCGGGTGGTGTAGTCGTAGATGCTTTTATTCTCCCTTTATAGGGAGATAAACTCTGGCCCTAAGGTAATTTAACTTTGGTAGCGTGCCTTAGGCTATGACCGAACTAATGAGGCGTACCGACTGGGTATGTTCGAAAGGCTAAAGGTAGATCGTAGAGATGTTGTCTAAAATACAATACTTTTATTCAATACACATATAATAATTCCAGATATAGATATTCTACTGGGACTGGCTGTCCCAAGTAGACCAAAAGTGTCAGATACTACAATAATATATAATAAGAGACAGACAATTACAATGATCCGACAAGATTCCAAGGTATTTCTAAAAACAACAGACCAGAGGTCAGTCTGGCATAAAGTTAGTATCAGTCTCCCCCCTTCCCATAAAATGTATCTTTTATACATTTTGATCAACCAAACCTTTCTTTAACCAACCGACGCAATAGCTGGGAAGTGGTAATTTCTCAATTTCCCGTTAAGCAGAAACTTGGCAGGATATATTCCTTATCTTAATAAAAAGTGGTATTTCTAAACTTTTTATTTGCGTCTTAATATATTTTTTTACTAAATTAATAATTAAATAAATTTGAGAGCTTTACCACACTTCATGCGTCGTTACGTTGAATTTAGGTTAGACCGTTTATAGATGACAGTAGTGCCACTGGGAAAGCACCTCGGAAATATCAAACCATAGGTTAGGTTAGGTTAGCTTACGTGCGCGCACGTAAGCTAACCTAACGTAACCTATGGTTTTGATATTTCCGAGGTGCTTTCCCAGTGGCACTACTGTCATCTATAACCGGTCTAACCTAAACTCAAAACGTAACGACACATGAAGTCAAAATGAATACAACTTGGATTTTATGATTGTTATCTGATGTATCCGATAAAAACTTTGAAAACGAATTTATTGTTTCTGGTACTTAGATTTTGTCAATTTTATCCGATGTATCTGACATGTGACGTTGATAATTCATTTAAGGGATATTGACAAAGCATTTATTCACTCTGATACTTAGATTTTGTCGATTTTATCCCCATGTATCGGAGAAAGGGATGTTGATATAGAATTTAATAACTCTGATACATATATTTTGTGAAGTTTATCCCAAGTATTCGAGGAAAGGATGTTGATATAGAATTTACACAATCTGAGACTTAGATTTTGTCAATTTTATCCGATATAGCCGACAAATGATGTTGATAATGCATTTCAAGGATGTTGATAAAGCATTTATTCACTCTGATACTTATATTTTGTCAATTTTATCCCATGTATCCGAGAAAGGGATGTTGATATGAAATTTTAATCACTCTGATATTTAGATTCTGTCAGTTTTATCCGACATATCCGACAAAGGATGTTGATATTGAATTTAGATTTTGTCAATTTTATTCAAATATCCGACAAAGGATGCTGAAAAAGCATTTATTCACTCTGATATTTAGATTTTGTTAATTATAATTGTTGTAACTGATAAAAGATGTTGATAAAAATAAATTATTCACTCTGATGCTTAGATTTTGTCAATTTTATCCCATGTACCCGAGAAAGGGATGTTGATGTAGAATTTAATCAATCTGATACTTAGATTTTGTCAATTTTATCCCATGTACCTGAGAAAGGGATGTTGATATAGAATTTAATCAATCTGATACTTAGATTTTGTCAATTTTATCCGATATAGCCGACAAATGATGTTGATAATGCATTTAAAGGATGTTGATAAAAAGAATTTTTTTCACTCTGATACTTAGATTTTGTCAATTTTATCCCATGTATCCGAGAAAATGATGTTGATATGGAATTTAATCACTCTGATACTTAGAATTTATCAATTTTATCTGACATATCTGACAACGGATGTTGATAATGAATTTATTCACTCTGACACTGAGATTTTGTCAATTTTATCCGATGTAACTGGCAAAGGATGTTGATAAAAAAAAATATTCACTCTATCACTTAGATTTTGTCAATTTAATCTATGTGTCCGAGAAAAGATGTTGATGTAGAATTTAATCGCACTTATACTTAGAGTTTGTCAATTTTATCTGACATATCTGATAAAGCATGTTGTTAAAGCATTTATTCATTATGATATTTAGATTTTGTCAATTTTTATTCGATGTATCTGACAAAGGATGTTGATTAAAAAAAGGTTGTTCACTCTGACACTTATATTTTATCAATTTTTAGTCGATGTATCTGGCAAAGGATGTTGATTAAAAAATTATTCACTCTAATACTTAGATTTTGTCAATTTTATTTGATGTATCTGACAAAGGATGTTGATAATAAAAATTTATTCACTCTGACACTTATATTTTATCAATTTTATTCGATGTATCTGACAAAGAATGTTCATAAAAAAAAAATTATTCACTCTGATACTTAGAGTTTGTCAATTTTATCCGACATATCCAATAAAGGATGTTGATAATGAATTTATTCATTCTGAAATTTAGATTTTGCCAATTTTATTTGATGTACCTGACAAAGGATGCTGATAAAAAAAATTATTCACTCTGACACTTAGAATTTGTCAATTTTATCCTATGTATCCGAGAAAAGGATGTTGATATGGAATTTACTCACTCTGATACTTAGATTTTGTCAATTTTATCTGACATACCCGATAAAGGATGTTGTTAAAGCATTTATTCATCTGAAATTTAGATTTTGTCAATTTTATTTGATGTATTTTGACAAAGGATGTTGATAAAAAAAATTTATTCACTCTGACACTCATATTTTATCAATTTTATTCGATGTATCTGGCAAAGGATGTTGTTAAAAAAAAATTATTCACTCTAACACTTAGACTTTTTCAATTTTATCCTATGTATCCGAGAAAAGGATGCTGATATAGAATTTAGTCACTCTGATACTTAGATTTTGAGAATTTATCCGACATATCCGATAAAAAATGTTGTTAAAGTAGTATTTATTCATTCTAAAATTTAGATTTTTTCAATTTTATTTGATGTATCTGACTAAGGATGTTGATAAAAAAATTATTCACTCTGACACTTATATTTTGTCAATTTTGTCCGATGTATCTGACAAAAGATGTTGATAAAAAAATTTATTCACTCTAACACTTAGATTTTGTCAACTTTTTCCTATGTATCCAAGAAATGGATGTTGATATAGAATTTAATCACTCCTATACTTAGATTTTGTGAAATTGCTGTATTGTCTGTCTAGGAAGCGACATCAATCGATCATGAATGTTAATAATGAATTTGTTCAATTTTTGGTTTTCATAATTTCCTGAATTAAATTTCTGTATTGTGTATCCAAGAGGTGAATTCAAGAAAGAGTTTGTTACTTACTTACTTACGTACTTACTTACAATTTTTTTTTCATAATGACATATCCAACAACGGATGTTGATAAAGAATTTATTCATTCTGATAGTACTTTCGTGTTTTTTTGCAAGCCATTCGTACTATTCCTTAAACGCCTTCAGATATTTCCTTGATAAAAAATTTTGTCCGACATATCCGACAAATGATGTTGATTAAGCATTTATTCACTCTGATACTTACATTTTGTCAATTTTATCTGATGTATCTGACAGAGGATGTTGATAAAAAAATTATTCACTCTAACACTTAGATTTTGTCAATTATATTCGATGTATCTAACAAAAGATGTTGAGAAAAAAAATTATTCACTCTGACACTTAGATTTTGTAGATTTTATCCGACATGTCAATTTTAACTGACATATCCGACAAATGATGTTGATAATGCATTTATTCACTCTGGTACTTAGATTGTGTCACTTTTATCCGATATATTCGACAAAGAATGCTGAAAAAGCATTTATTCACTCTGATACTTAGATTTTTGTCAATTATATTCGATGTATCTGACAATAGATTTTGTATAAAAAAAATTTATTCACTCTGACGCTTAGATTTTTTCAATTTTATCCCATGTGTTCGAGAAAGGGTTGTTGATATAGAATTTAATCACTCTGATACTTAGATTTTTGTCAATTTTATCCGACATATCTGATAAAGGATGTTGTTAAAGCATTTATTCATTCTGAAATTTAGATTTTGTCGATTTTATTTGATGTATCTGACAAAGGATGTTTGATAAAAAAAAATTATTCACTCTGACACTTAGATTCTGTCAATTTTATCCGATGTATCTGACAAAAGATGTTGATAAAAAAAAATTATTCACTCTAACACTTAGATTTTGTCAACTTTTTCCTCTGTATCCGAGAAATGGATGTTGATATAGAATTTAATCACTCCTATACTTAGATTTTGTGAAATTACTGTATTGTCTGTCTAGGAAGCGACATCAATCGATAATGAATGTTAATAAAGAATTTGTTCAATTTTTTTTTCATAATTTCCTGAATTAAATTTCTGTATTGTGTATCAAAGAGGTGAATTCAAGAAAGAGTTTGTTACTTACTTACTTACTTACTTACGATTTTTTTCATAATGACATATCCAACATCGGATGTTGATAAAGAATTTATTCATTTTGATAGTATTTTCGTGTTTTTTTGCAAGGCATTCGTACTTTACCTTAAACGCATTCAGATATTTCCTTGATAAAAAAAAACTTTGTCTGACATATCCGACAAATGATGCTGATAAAGCATTTATTCAGTCTGATACTTAGATTTTGTCAATTTTATTCGATGTATCTGACAGAGGATGTTGATAAAAAAATATTCACTCTAACACTTAGATTTTTTCAATTATATTCGATGCATCTGACAAAAGATGTTTGAGAAAAAAAATTATTCACTCTGACACTTAGATTTTGTCAATTTTATCCGACATGTCAATTTTTAACTGACTTATCCGACAAATGATGTTGATAGTGCATTTATTCACTCTGGTACTTACATTTTGTCACTTTTATCTGATATATTCGACAAAGGATACTGATAAAGCATTTATTCACTCTGATACTTAGATTTTGTCAATTATATTCGATGTATCTGACAATAGATGTTGGTAAAAAAAAAAATTATTCACTTCTGACGCTTAGACTCTTTTTTTTTCAATTTTATCCCATGTATTCGAGAAAGGGTTGTTGATACAGAATTTAATCAATCCGATACTTAGATTTTTGTCAATTTTATCCCATGTATTCTAGACAGTGTTGTTGATATAGGATTTAATCAATCTGATACTTAGATTTTGTCATTTTTATCCGATATACCTGATAAATGATGTTGATAATGCATTTAGAGGATGTTGATATAGAATTTAATCACTCTGATACTTAGATTTTATCCGAGATATCCAACAAAGGATGCTGATAAAGCATTTAATCACTCTGATATTTAGATTTTGTCAATTTTATCCGTCATATCCGACAAATGATGTTGATAAAGGATTTATTCAATCTGATACTTAGATTTTGTCAATTTTATTCAGCATATCCGACAAAGGATGCACATTTTTAATCCGTTTCCATAAAATAGTTTACCATGTTCTCTCTTGATATTGTAGTTATTGTCTTCTCTTAGTTCGTAATCAGTAGAATAATCATTATTCCATTTTGAGTCATACACAATTTTTACTGGTGTGTCATCGACAGGCTCAATATGATCTTCGTCTTTGGTATTATTTGGTTCAAAGACTGTTTGATCAATGGCAGTAACGTTTGCTGGTACTGTGTTTTTTCATCATCGATTCATCTTTATATTCCATAGTGTTATTTTCTACCAATGCCCTTTTTATTTTTCTGGCAATTTCACTGTCTATTATCACATTATTTTTACACATGTAACAGTTTCGGCACTTAGACAAGATATGGTTTATGATATTAGTAGAAGAGTAGGCCTTTCTTTTTCGATCTTCCGTTGAATGCTAATACTCAAAAGCTGACGATAGGATGTATCAGAAGGTAATGTGTTACCTGCAACAGTAGCAAGGAGTTGTCATCTAACATAAACGATTATTTTTATGATGGCATTCTCTTTGAGTGTAATCATCTCTGGAGATCTCAATCTTGCATATCCGCCAACATAAGAGTTGAATTTTTTCGGTACTCACCAAAGAAATTTAATTCCTTACTGTCATGACAATGCATGTATACATTTCCAATAGTGCTACCACTTGTACTTGTTTCATAGTTTAAATTCTTCTCATTGTCGGCATTCAATGCTACAATAACATTCTCATGTGAACACACTTTATTAAAAAATGCTCCATCTTCACTTTTTTTTCAAAGATATGACTTATGTGTTTATCGTTCCATCGCATAGAAAAATAATGATTTAATACATGCAATAAACTAGCTAGTGTCGATAACACGCCATAAAGTACCAGTAGGAAAGCCGTATCGTGTCTCTGATCAAGCATAGAGTACAATTGTTAGAGCCGTAAGCATATTTTATGTTATTTTAAGATACGTAAAAAAAAGTTGAATAATTTCGAAGTCCAAAAAATTTTTAATCCAATAAAAAAAAGTGCTACTACAAACATTATTTTTCTAATTTTGAGTTTGGAAAATATTAAATGTGATTTTTATTTTTTTTTAAAATATTCTCATTTTGAGTTTGGAAAATATTAAATGTGATTTTTTTTTTGTTTTAAGTATGTTTCATCTCATTCGGACATGTAAAAAAAAAGTTGAAAAAATATATCATGTTAAAAAAATAATAAAAAAGAGTTAAAAAAATTCAGGAAAAAAAATTCAAAAAAAATGGGGGGGAAGGGCCAAAAAGTTGGAGGGGAGGAGGGCGCCCTTCGTGTCTGGGGGGGATAAGGGACTTGAAATCAATTATAAAAATAAAAATAAATCAATATGCCCTTAATCGTGTAACCTACCCCCCCTGGATAAGGGACCTTTGGGGGTTGAAGTCTCTGCTGGTTAGGGTCGTTGGTGCTTATGATCCTTGATGGTTCGTACTCCGACATACACCTTACTACTTGATTTGCAAGGATTTCTAAGGTTTGTTCTGAATTTCATTATTAAAATTCTTTTCTTCCCATCTACATTTCTCTTAGTATCAACTTTTTAGTATACTATAACGTTAGACTCTATTTTAAACTGACAACACTGTTCAAACGTCACTTGTGTATTATACAGAGCACATCGAAGAAGTAAAGCTATCCATTATTAAAATTCTTTTCTTGCCATCTACATCTCTCTTAGTATCAACTTTTTAGTATACTATAACGTTAAACTCTATTTTAAATTGACAACACTGTTCAAACGCCACTTGTGTATTATACAGAACACATCGAAGAAGTAAAGCTAGGTCAAGTCATAAGACATTTTATCATCGTTAAGCATTTCCATATATTGATATTGTTCCAAATTTATAAAAAAATATCTCGCTTTTTGCAATGTGCACGTCAAACTGTACTGTATATTCTTGTGCAATTCCTTGTGTAATTGATATCAATAGCAATAACCAGTCTGGTTGTGTTATACAATCTCGACTATAGTTTCAAAACGTGTTTGACCAATTCATAGTTTGCTCGCTTTTTTGCAATATGCACGTGAAACTGTACTGTATATTCTTGTGAAATTCCATATGCACTTTCAATCAACAGCAAAAACCAGTCTGATAATCTGCCTTGAAAAGGTGCCAAGGAACATAATCTACGCAAATTCCATAGATACAATCTACTGCTATAACTAGATTGTTATACAAGCAAAATTGCAGCAGTCTTTAGCCATTACTGTTTTTCTTTTCCTACAACAAATTTATCTAGGCTAGGAAACCATATATCCCTGTTTTCTACCGACCTGGGCGTTAAAATCTCCTTATAAACACACAATATTTCTACTGCGATTCTGTCTATTTTTTCCTGTAACTGTAAATAAAACTCATCTGGTTCACTACTATTTCTGTCAGTCAGTTCTACAGGGGCATATGCCACTGAGACTGATAATCTGCACTTTTAGTTATAAAATGAGTCATTAAAATTGTATTGTCAATACCTTCCCAACCTAAACAAAACTTTGCAGCGTCCTTGTTCATTTGAATCCTACACCCTGTCTATGTACCTCTTCCTCCCTGCCTGAGTAAATCAATTCAATATCACCTAATTTCATGTTTCCTATCCCTGAGATATGAGTTTTTGAAACTCCCAATCAGTTTTGAGTTCGAAGTTTCTGAATTCTTCAGTCAAAATGTCGATACGACCGTTATTTTTTAATGTCGTAACATCCCAAGTTGCAATTTTTGTATTCTTTAAATCATACAAATTATTTTGGCCTCAGAAAAAGCAATGGTCTCAGAAGAAGTGCAGAACGGAGACCAACCTATCTTCTCAAGTCTACACAGAGGTTCTTAAGCCGACTTAGAACTGGAAAGCAAGAAGTCCCTAGGACCACCAGTTGAATGTAGGCCTTGTGCAATCCTGGGCCAATCTTGGTCACAACCTATTTTTCAGAATTTGGTGATGCTCTTCTTGCAACAAGAGTCGAAATCCTGCAGAGACATTCTCAGGCCTATTGCTTCCGATTCATTACACATTCATGCCTACAAATATTATGCTAACACTGGGAGGGAGCTCATTGTAGACAAATCAGCTAAGAAAAGGTTTTTCAGTCTGAAAATGCCCACAAAAACATATCAAGACCAGAAGAAATATCCATTAATCAAAATCCAGTGCAAAGGCTGTGTCATTACTAGGCTATAATTTCCTCGAAGGGGCGCCACTCCTCAAGCGGAAATAAAGTTGACGGCAAGACTTTGTCTTGCTGGTACCCGACAGGGTGCTGCAGACCCTTTGCAGAAGTCGTTGTTCATAAATCTGGATTTTACGCCCTGCTGCCGTTGTTCACCTATAGAGGATACTCCCATGATTGTGTTTTGCGTCACCATGCAATTAAACCCATTACTAGGAGAAGGTTTGCAACTCATGGGATGTGTCCACATGCCACTTGGCCCTACTGAGTTTTTCTTTCGAGGGCCTTCTTCATCCTCCCTCTGTATTTAAGCCCCTAGGCGAAGGCATCCCAGTTTCTATCATGGGTCCCCAGGGTTTAGGTTCCTCCTTGGTCCTCGCCTCCTATGGAGCTACCCTAAAATTTCTAGGACGTCCCAAAATCCACCAACTGGGGACACGCGCTGAATGGTCTGGGGGGGAAACCCTTACTGAGAAGTAGACCCAGAGTAAACTTAGATTTCTTGCAATAAAGTGAAGTTCCACTCTTATTGTATCTCTTGGCACAGCCGATGAGACATCTTTGATTCATACGGTGAAATTTATATGTCTGAATGTTTATATTTTTGAAATATATGGGGTCAATGAGGAATCAGTAGGTAGAGGGTCACTACTCCTAGATACACTGCGTGCTGCCATCTATAATCAAGTCTAACGGGACAGGGTCAATGACACCTTTTTCAAGGCCAATCAGGGGATGTTTCTAAGTGTATTGTCTCCAAGACGGGATTTAATGTCCTTGGTAAAAAGTCTGAACGTGATTTAATATCCTTGGTAAAAAAAAGTCAGGAAGAGATTTACTGTCCTTGGTAAAAGCCTGAACGAGATTTAATGTCCTTATTAAAAGTGTTTCTTTCTAGAGCAGTCAGGGAACTTGGAAATACTATGGGGGAAAATGCACATTCGTACTGAAATTCTAACGGTACAATGTTATTGAATACTGACAGTACACAATTTATGCATGGGTGTGTTGATTCACTAACGATACCTAACCGCATAGACAATGTTATTGATCCGCTAACGGTGCAGGATCACCTGTCTCTTTCTAGGTCAATTCTTTTGTTGTTTCTAAGTGTTTGTTGTTTCTAAGTGTAACGGGATAGGATCATGTGTCTCTTTCTAAGCCAATCAGGGAGTTACGTAAAGATTCCCTTTAAATCACAATTCGCCCTTGAGATTTTGTCTATAATGAACATGCGTTGAGGTTAAATTATCATACAGTCTCAAGCCATTATGGAGAAAACATCCGATATTGTTGACTTGGAAGCTTTAGCTACACAGATTTATAATGTGAGTTCTGTTAAGTAAATTTTCTTAGGTTATTTCCAAATAAAAATCATTTTCTGTAGTCCCCCTTCAACATATTCAAATTCAGGGTATACCCCCCCCCATACAAACTCCACTATGCGATACTCATAGTCGTTAGAAAGCGTAAAATACGCCTTTTTATACCATGTAAACCCCCAATGTTAACGACTTTAATTCTTTCATTGGAAATAATTCTCTTTTTCGATAAATTCATGCTTTCTATATTTGTAGCTAAAAGTGACAGGCAAGTTCCGTCAACTCTTAGGTATATTGATCCCCCTATGACGATAAGCCGTGAACCTGACTTTTATCAATTCCGTAAACATGTTAAAACCATAATTATTGCTTCCCCGCCAAATGCACATCCTGTGTTAGTCAGTTATGTAGACAGCTCGCCTCTATTGTCTGATTAATCGTGCAAATGGTTACACAAAAGATACTTCTTTTGGTCAAATTAGCGGCGTGTCTTTCTACAGTAAATCTTATAAATTGCTAGGGGGATAGCCGTTGCTTATGATAAATATTTTAATATGGAAAGTTTTCTTCCATTTTGAGTACTTAGTGTTTATATGGGGGAGAGAGGAGGTGAGTGTGCCTGAATTATGGGGTTCGCTTCTAACAGCTTTGTTGTAAGGTGAAAACAAACTGTTTTCCCCCCGTGAAGTGCAAGGGGATGGATTCATTGTGCAGACATGTACACCCTTTGACAAGAAAAACTAATGTAGCCTTTCCTATATATATATAACCCTGAAGTTTAGTGTTTGGTTAGCTTTTAATTATACCATATTTATGGCTGGCTATTTTGAGATCTAGATTTTAAATCATTGGCCTGGATTTGTCGCTAAACGCTCTCGGTCAAAAAGTAAAGTAGAAAAGGAAATGTACAAGCTCATTTTAAATTCAGCGTTTGGCAAAATGTGTGAAAGCGTACGGAACAGATCCCGTTGTGACGTCATAACCTGCCCCCAAGAATATGCACGAATTATAGCAGACCCCAATTTTACATCGTTCACAAGCATGGAGGCGAACATGGTTCTTCTACATAGAAAGAAAGAAATGTGGTACTGAACAAGAATATAGCGGGGGGTAGTTCAGTACTTGAAATTTCCAAAAAGCTCATGTTGTCGTTTTTTTTACAATGTGTGCAAGGTACAATGGCCAAGGGAGGGGGGGGGTTCAAGTTTATTATGGGGATACAGATTCTCTGTTGTTAAATGTTAAAACCGGGGATTTATTAAATGATTTAAAAAAATGGGGAACACATCAGCTCGCAGATGGATTTCACCAACTGGAATGCATCCCTCTACTCCAAGTTGGTGAAACGTCAGGCCCCCAATCAGCTACTAATGTTAAAATCAGAGACGGGGAGTGATTTAATATCCATGGGGTGTTCCCCGGTCCTAAAGTTTATTGCGTAGAAACCCACAACAAAAATGTGAAACATGCGTGTAAAGGGGTGCCTACACATTTTGTAAAAAAATTATTTCAACATGAGTGTCTACAGAAACTGTGTAGAAAGTAGTCTAGTGCCGAGAGCACAAGTGCTTGCAATTTGCTCTCTGCAGTATAAAAATTATACTCTTAGAGTTGAAAAGAATGCCATGTCTTGTATATCTGACAGTCTTTGTGCTCGAGAATGGTGTAAATGTACTCCCCCATGGCCACTATCGAATTTCAGACCGGATTGAATGTGTAGCCTATCGCAACCAACTCGGTCTGGATAAATTAAATTAACCTAACCTAACCCAAATTAACCTGATAAATAACTTAAATGCTCAAACCTAACCCAACCTAACCTAACCTGATAAATTAATTTAAATCCTCAAACCTAACCTAACCTGACCTAACCTGCAGCAGCAGCAATGGCTATTTGTATACAGAGTTTCCACGCGATCCCCGGGGGGGTGGGGGGGTGGGGGGTCCCCACACACGGCCGGCCTTCGGCCCACGGCTCCCCGGAGGGGTGGTGGGTATTTTCATCTTTTAAATTCATAGTGTTCAACTGGGCTGTTTTAAGTTGTTCGTGTTTTTATGTCAATATGTTATTGATGTACAAATAGTCCTATTTGTGCTGTTGTACAAAAAGGGTGTGTGTACTATTACTGTTGGTGTCTTGATGTACAAAAAAGTGTTTTTTTATGACAATAATGTTCACCCTTGTTGTACACATAGTGTGTGTACTATACTTGTTGTATTTTAACTTGTTTATGTTCTTGCTGTACAAAAAGTATTTTTAAGACAATAAATGAAAAAATAGTGCGGTACAAAAAGTGATGTTGAGCAAAGAGTGAGTGCTATTGCTATTCGTGCTGTACAAAATGTGTGTGTGTGTATTATTCTTGTTGTATTTTAAGTTGCTGATGTTAAAAAATGCTATTGTTCATGTTGAACAAATAGTGTGTGTGTGTGTACTATTGTTCTTGCTGTACAGAAAACTGTTTTTATGTTAATAAATGAAAGAAATATTGTTTTTTGTTGTTGTTCTTGTACTAGATAGATCTATGGGAAAATTATTATTATTTATTCATTGGACAAGTATAGTTTACAGTTAGTTGGAGTTCGACTGTTGTCAACAGCAGCAGCAGCAGTATGTATCAATTTAAAACACCATTCAGGTCGTTTCTGTGTGGTCCATCAATGTCTGGGAAAACGACACTTTTAGCTAAAATAATTAAAAATGGTTTAAAATGTTTTTGGAAAAACCAAAGAAAACTTATTATTGCTATAGTATTTGGCAGGAATCCTACGATCAATTAAAAGCTATTACCACATCCATACCAATACAATTAATACGGGGACTTGATGCTTTCAATAGTATTGAACCAAACTCATGGCTGATTATTGATGATTTGGCTGAATCAATTGAACAGTTCTCACAGGAAATGCTACAGCTGTTTACCGTTCGCTCTCATCATGAACACATTTCCATAACCCTAGTTCTACACAATCTGTTTCATCAGAGCAAATGTATGAGAACCCTTGCTTTGAATTGCACCATCTATGTTATCTACCGGTTGTTCGTGATTCTAGCTCACTAATAACTCTCAATAAACCAATATATCCCGGCGCTCCCAAATTTCTGCTGTCAGCGTACACTCAGGCGAAAATAAGCCCTACGGATACATTTTGCTAGACCTTAATCAGAGCACATCCGAGGATCTACGTGTAGTCACAGATATTTTCGACAATGAAATTGCTTTATATCTTCCAGTGAGCAGTAAAAAAGCTATTAGTTGCCATCATGACACTGAAGAAACTACACGAACAACGGCATTTATTTTCCGTTTTAAGCACTTCAAAACCTCCACTCAGGAAGGCCACACTCAAAACATTGTGTTGACAAGGATTTCATTAATCTAATATCTGAACTTTGTTTAAATTTAACTGAGGGCAACGTACACTTGCCAGAGGGTGTTAGACAACAGACAAAGCAACATCGTTTCACTGTACGTGCCTTGGCTTGCAAAAACAAAGGAAAAAATTTTTAAAAGAAAACGTCTCCTTCAAGCGGGCGGTAGCTTTTTTTACACTTTACTACCAATAATTGCAAGACTTTAAACAGTTTTCTCTAGATGGCTATACCCTATAATTGAAGCCATTTGAACTTGTCCTCTCACCCGTGGAATATTTTGAAGACAATCTAAGAAAATTCATTAACGATGAAAATATTACCGACGATAAAAAGCTAGTTTTACTTCAAGATGCATTGTGACGTGTGGACAAACATAGACCTTATTGTGAGAGACCCGCCGTCACCGTCACAGATCCCTCTAAACAGGAAACATCTCCTCAAGATTCTGCATAATCAAAGGAGAAGGAATTGAATTCCATAGTGACATCAATTGGAAACCTATTGCCAGTGACCTATCGAGAACAGTGTAAAAGAATATTAACATATTTCATGTTGGAAAGTGGTGTTGGTGGTGATCAAGTTCAAGTCGATAGCACAGGGAAACGAATTATAATTCAGGGAAAACGTTATAATCTAGTTGATTAATTTGTGATATGGTGACGAATCGTAAAGGACTTTTATCATTTGACAATAATCTATACGCCTTTCTAAATGCATCAAACTTCCCAAAAAGTCTTATTGGCAATAAGCAAATTCTAAAGAAATTAAGAGAATATAGTCCTCCAACAACGCCAACACCATTAAAAAAGAAAAGATTCAATATTGGAAAATACTAGCAGCAGCAGCAGCAATGATTACATAACACCGACAACGGTGACTGCTAGACAAAAGCGACGACGGATTGATTCAACCTCCAGTGTGCAAAAGGGGATTGGACATTACACTACGTGTTTGCGTTCAAAAAGGATTGAGCTTTAAAACATGTTTATGAAAATATTGGTGAAGCGGGAAGTCTAAGCTCTCCGACAACGCTTTCGAAAGTTGCATCTGACATAGATGGCAGCACATTAAAAAAAGCAAAAGAGTATCTAGAAAATGAACAGAGTTCCACACTGCATCGGAATCGCAGACTTCGTGGCAAACAATATTGGCAAAACTAAAGCCTTCTTCCTCTGCATATAAATGCAAACTGATCTTTTAACTTTAGATGCGATTCAACTACATCACAATACACCCTACAAATATATTCTAGTGGCAATCAGTGTCTTTAGTCGCTATGCCTATGCCATTCCATTGCGATCAAAGAGAGGTGTTGAAGTTGCTCATGCTTTAGAAAGTATTCTTGAATGGATTGCTATAGAAAAATTCAATCGGATCGTGGCAGCGAATTTGTTAATCCTCTTGTGCAAAAGTTCTATTGAAATATAATACAACGCTCTATCATTGTCACAGCCCGATAAAGGCTGCATTGGCTGAACGATTGATAAGAACGATTCGTCTATTAATTTCAATATATTGTACGCTGAAAAATACTGCTGCTTTTATTCATGATTTAGATAAAATCATGCAAATATACAACCATCGCGACCACCCATCGATCCCTGTCCAATGTTAGCCCTCAGGACGTTCATTGCAGTGAAAATACATTTGATGCTTTTCTAAAGCAATATTCCAATGGTAGTGGTAATGAGAAGGAAAAGAAAGACATTCAATGTTGTTGATACTGTTCGATTAATCGAACCACCAATATTTTTGAAAAAATGGAATTATTTATGGAGCACTGAACTATTAAAGTGTCCAAAATCCTAGACATTACACCCACACATATCGACTACGAGACACCAAAGATGATGAGATTCTCGGCGGTTTTTATGAATATGAACTACAAAAAGTTAGAAACACTAGTGAAATTTATCAAATTGAAAAGATATTAGAGTCGTACTTGCAGAAGCAAGAGACAGTTACTTGTTCACTGGATAGGATACAACTCTGATTTTGATTCTTGAGTCAGTGTTGAAGATATTAACAATGCCCAATGATTTCTATGTGAATTTCATGTCCAATGTTTCCGATCCTCTCTACAATGATTTGAATAGAACAAGTGATTTTTGGACGAAACTCTCTCCCACCATCAAATTCGACGGCACGCATGAAGTGGCTCTTGTCGACTGTATTCTCAAAAATACATATGACATCCTGAGAAAAGATCGCAAATATGATATAAAAATTAGACCCTATGATTGGCCGCCACCCTCAGGTGATCAAGAACAAATTCAAAAGATCAATTTGGATGAATTATCCATATATTGAATTACGGTACGAAGAACTCACCTGTATGAATGATTTATGTCGTTCTATCAATAAAAGAATTTCCGCCCGTAAAAAAGGAGTTTTTCATTTCAACTATTTAAGGGACGAGGGCAAGATCTACATTAGTTCACCCATTGCTGATGAAAAAGGTTATCCTCAATGATAATCTAAATAGATGTTCTTGGCTTTAAGCTCAATATAATCAACGGTAAAAAGTGCCAGAAACACTAATTTCATTTTTTGCTGACTACCCGTCTGTCTTCTCCACAGACACTTGTTTATTTCTCTACGCTTCATTTGTGGAAACATCCAGGGTTGGCAATAGCAATGTTCCCCTCCTACGAGTTCTTGAACGAAAAAACCAATCAAGAACATATTCACCATTACAATATAAAGCATCTTCAGTATATCCCGTAAAACACTTCCTATTTGGAACTCTGTCAGTTAACACTAGGAACTGAATTAGGCGATCCCCCAGCAATATCAAACAGGTTTGGCTATGATTATATGCCATTTTCGATCCATCGTTCAACAACAACAATATGTCTAATAGAAAAGTGTTATTCATTTGTCCTGATATTGACTGCTATGGTAATACTCTTGGCCCAAGACAATTGGGCAAAGGAATAAACTATTACAAGGGCTATATGATTACAAATGAACTATATTCAATGTCTGGCTATGGTCTTGGCAGTTGGTTTGCTAAGCTGTTTTGCTCTGCACTACCTCTGGCTAGAAAATATATTGTACCGGCTGCGACAGATTTTGCATCCTCTACACAATATGATTGGGGTTCTGGCAAGGATTTTAAAAAAAGTGCTTCGGAAAATACTTAGGTCCAGTGCGCGAACCCTTGGCGAACAATTGAAATCTCCTCAGAATGGAAAAGGTTTAAAAAGGTCGAGAAAATAGTGCATCACTCATCAGTCTCTACTCAGGTCAGAAACGAAAGACATCACCCCTGTCAAAGAGAAAAAAAGGAAAAAAAGACGACACATACAGTAAACAGTAAGAAGAAGAGGAAGCCCCAGGAAGAGAATTGTTAGATCGAAACTAGATTTCTTTTCCTAAGATGTCATATCTACCGCATAAGGATTCAAAACCTTAAATCACCTCCTCATTGAATCTATTCAATGCAGAAAATGTTGATGTGAGTGTAAAACATAGATACTATGAACAATTTTATCCACAACAACCCCTCTCCGATAATATCCACTTTCAAATTTATTCCAATGAAGACTACTTTATGGACATGTCTTCAAAATTTATAGATTTGCGAATGAAAGTCCGGAAATCTGATAATACATTGTCAATTCTTGCCGATGGAATATCCTATGAAAATTGTATATTACATAATTTATTTCGTCAAATCAGTGTCTACATAAATGGCACACTGGTGAGCACAAGCAACAATCTCTCAAATTATACAAGCTACATACAATTCATGCTGATGGCACCCAAGTCATACAAGGAATTGAGAGGCAACTCCAATGGATATGAATATATTACTAATACTGATAGTACAGATGCAGTTAAAAATGCTACAAAAAGTGAATTAGATCTAGTTGGAAAAATATATCATGAAATATTTAATATACCTCAATGGCTAACACCCAATATTAAAGATGGATATAAAATTGACGCTTGCTCCATCCAAACTTCATTTTTACGAAGAAACTTGCTGCCAATCCTGATGTAACTCTCTCCCTCACCTCGGCAACACTACATGTACGCAAACAACAGGTTATGAGTTCTGTTGCTTTGGCAGTGGAAAAACTGAGAGCCAGTGGAAATAATATTAAACTACTTGTTCCTCATACAATCACCAATCAAACGTCATATTGCCACAGACTCACGCACTTTCACCGACTCATCCTTTATCAATGGCGAAATTCCGTCAAAACTGGTCCTGGCATTTGTAAAAAGCGCTAGTGCAATAGGATCGTGGACTGGATGCCCACATAAATGTTGATATGTTTGGGCTTTCATCTCTTGTCTGCAAAGTAAATGGAATCCCACTCTACAATCTATCTTTTGATAAATCCTATAGGGCATTGTATGAGTTGACCATGCAAACCCTAGATCATGATTCACAACTATTTGAAAATTTTATAACCGAGGAAATGTTTGCTAAAACACATGGTATCATTGTATTGGATTTGTCTGGCACCCAGGATATGAGTATAATACGTACGGGGAGTCTGCATTTATAATGTACATTTGCCGACCCATTACCAGAGAGTATTGCACTAATCTCGCTAAATCACATTTGAAACCTTTTGGGAAATCACTCCCGAAGGCTGTGTTCTATTAGACTTGGCACCATGAACCCTAATCAAATAATCAATGTATTATTTAATATGGACCCCTACATGTCCAAATACAGATTCTATTGTCTGCCCGCAGACTTTTTTGGAAAAATTCAAAGTGCCAACAATAGCCTAATCATCGTTAATAGCAGTTCATCGACTGTGAATACTGGCCATTGGTTGTGCATATTTCAAACAAAGAAAATGATTCAATTTTTGATCCTCTTGGTTTACCCTATACATTCTACACTCCACACATCAGCAAGTATATTGAGAGCAGTGGGAAAACTATTATTCAAAATCGAAAGAGAGTGCAGGATCTGACGACCTAAAAGTTGCGGTTTTCTTGCACTACTATATTTCGTGTTCCGATGTTGCGGCTCTACTTACAAGCAGTTTCTCAACATTTATATAGACGATCCACGTCTGAACGACTTTATGGTGGGAAATATCTTCTCTGACCTGTATAATATTGATTTTCGTGCCTTACGAGTAAAGTGCTTAAAAATGTATGTGAATTTGTTTATTAATAAAATGTATATGCACAATAACATTGTCTTTATTCTTCACTTTAGATTTCTTCTTCGGTGTATAGGCAACTGTCGTGAACCACTAATGCCGGTAAATCATTTGAATTCACTGTATGTTGATCTTGATTGGCTGCAAAGTCAGGGTCACATTTTTTTCTACAATATAATGTAACTTCACTCTTGTCATATCTCTTTGTATAGTCAATGATACTAATTGCATTTATATTATGAAATTCACGTGTTTCAATCGGTCTATTTGAAGCAATATCACATACAGTGTTTTCAAATGGTGAATCACATTCGGTAACTGCCAAATAAAAATCACTAGGTTTATAGTCATAATAGGCAGTGTCGTCACAACGATGACGTAGAAATCAAATTTCTTGTTACCCCAACAGTTGAATCGTAGACCTGATTCTTCCTCCCAAAATAATTTAAATCCACGACGATACCAATCTTATAGAATAAACTAAAATCACGTTTGGGATTCTTTCCAATCATACCAGGGTAAGTATTCTCCCGCTGATCACATTTGTCATAATGGCAATTGGAGCATAGATGTCCTGTAGGGTGAGAGTCACAAATCTCTTCAGGACATGAATTACATCCTTTAATTTGTACTGCATATCCTCTATGTAATTTACAAGGATTGCATAATTTGCACTTTTCATTATAGTCATTAATAATTGTACAATTCTCACATGATGACCAACTGCCAAGAGTATACATGCATAGTGGACATGTATAGAACATTTTTTGGTTTCCGATGTCAACTCTCTCTCACAGCTAAAAAGAAACTGATCCTCGTTCGATATATTCAGAGGGAGGAATGGGAGAGGAGTAACTCTGTGACGCTACTTCTTCGAATGGGGGAGCCATCTACAATGAATCTATGGCAATGTTTTCAAAAGTATATCAAAGATATTATTCTGCTTTGTTCCAATTAATATATCAATAAATTGAGTATAAGCATTTGAGTCACATTGTAAAAGTTTCATACAATAGTCCAATGGGGGGGAGAATCAGTTTTCATTATATTGTCAAGTGTTCCCTGTGAGAATATCTTCCGTTGAAGGGATAACTCGAGAAAATTATCATCCAAAATCAAATGTTTTTCCATAATCACCAGATTCGATCTAATTCTCTCTTTCTCAAATTTATTCACTTTTTTAATCCTATCACTCTCACTGTTGACACTAGACTGACCATGATTTGTTCTCCTTCAAGACTATTCTAACAAAAAGAAAGGAGAACATTTTCGATTTCGAAACAATTTTATTGCATAATTACAAGCAATAGTATTACACATGTACAATTAGCTATACAGCTTATTGTCTTCGATATGCTCTTAACTATTACCTTTAAAGCACTTTGAAGTCTATTCACATGTGCTATATCAACTTTTGCAGCGAAGCATAATTGATCCTCCATTTTAAACTTGCTCAAGGATATCATATATCTTGCATATACTTCAGCCCATTCCAGACAAAGCCGTGATCCTCTCGTGATTTCCACCACAATGTTTGGTGCTCTTGTATCCTTGCTACCAACTCCACTATTAACTTCTAATAGTGTAAACATTCCACTCATTATTACAAATATATCCTAATGAGTAAATTCAAACTGTTCTCACTCCTTGAATTCTAGTCACACACACTAATACAACAACTACAGCATAAATCCTTCCTTATATTCACTGCAATCCTGTCCCGTTAGTGTTTCTGACCCCTATGATTGGCATAGAAGGAGACACGTGATCCTGTCCCGTTAGAATTCCCTGTCGATTATGTAATCAATTTCCCAGAAATATAGTCTGATCTTGCGGATCAATAACATTGTCTATGCGGTTAGGTACCGTTAGCGAATCAATACAGTATGCATAAATTGTGTACTGTCAGTATTCAATAACATTGTACCGTTAGAATTCAGTACGCATGCGCATTTTCCCCATAGTATTTCCAAGTCCCCTGACTGGTCTAGAAAGAACACTTTTACCAAGGACATTAAATCTCGTTCAGACTTTTACCAAGGACATTAAATCTCTTCCTGACTTTTTTTTTACCAAGGACATTAAATCACGTTCAGACTTTTTACCAAGGACATTAAATCTCGTCTCGGAGACAATACACTTAGAAACATCCCTAATTGGCCTTGAAAAAGGTGTCATTGACCCGTAGTTGATCAATAACATTGTCTATGCGGTTAGATACCGTTAGACTCGATTATAGATGGTAACACGCAGTGTATCTAGGAGTAGTGACCCTCTCCCTACTGGAATCGTCCTATCTTCCTGTAATTTCAAAGTAAAAATTCGTTGTTTATAATCATAGTGGTCATTATATTAACAATGATGATTGAGTAACCATTTTTTCTTATTATTCGGGACAATTGAAACGTAAGCTGGGCTCCATCTCCCAATACAATATAAATCTACGCCGATACCAATCTCTAGCCTGTAAATTAATTTCCCCTCTTGGTTTTATTTACAATCAAACCTGGTTAGACCGTCTCCCACGGTTCATATTTATTATTATGACAATTAGAACATCGAGTTGATTTCCAAGACACAAATCACAAATATATTCATCACAAGTTTAGCAGTCTTTAACCTGAAAACGCAAGCCCTCCATGTAATTTAAATTGATGGCACAATCTACATTTGTCGTTGCATCCTTCTGTAATACTATAATTTTCACTTGGCCAGCTCCCTAGAACGTACAAACAACGACAGCATGTGTGAAACATTTTATAAGAAATTACTGAGAAAAAAAAATACTAATTAATACACTGAATCAAATACCTTCTTATATATCTTGCTGGGGCACACAAAAACCAAGATTCCTATTGACTACCTATTTTTTCTTAAGATAGAAATAGATTAATAGTCTATAGCGTAACTCCTAAATAGTATGAGAGAAAAATGTAACGGCTTGTAACGGCTTTTGTTACAAAAATGTACACAAAAATACATTAAATGGCTTTTTCAATACATGACTCAATCCATTTTTCTCTACGTGATTAATAATTGCATTCAATCCATCCTGGAAGGTGGAAACAAGTATATCCAATATATTCACTTTGACCGCAAAACATAATGGTTCATTCATCTTGAATAGGCTCAGTTACATTGCCTATATACTAAACTTTTCATCCCGTTCGAAAGTTAGTCTGTTCCTCACTGCTATATCTAATACAACATTTACGATTCTTGTTTTTGCTTTCACCATCATTATCATCCTCCCGTCTCTTAATATTAAATTGTGTGAAATTACTCATTTTTGTAGTATTCTAAAAACCATAATAATAGTAACAGTATTAAGAAAATGTCCTACTTAGAACTGTAATATTAATTAACACTTCATCAAGTTTTTATACAGAATCCTGAATATAGAGTATTTACATGTATTAAGTCGAAGTTCATTGACATGAAACCGTTTATCTCGCAGTTCAGAATAAACGGTTAAACACGTATCTTGTACGGTTGTGTTCAATAACATTCAGTAAGCTAAATCAAGGTACCTGTTTTCCTATATCCCGGATGCAGTGGTAGCTAGCAACCTAGTAAGGCTTTATGTATAAAGTAGAAAGCCATAGGCTTTATCCTGTTTCTAATTTTTATAATAATGAACGAACTATAGCCGATATTAATTGAAGAAATAAAATAAGTCATTATAACCAAGGTGATATAACAAAGAAATTGCTGTAGACAACGAACTCAAGTCAATAGTACAAAGAATATAGTAGAGAATAATCCAAGGATATAGTAGAGAGCAACCTAGAATATAGCAAATTATAACAAAGAACAAACTCTAGCCTAATATAACTGAAATATTTAGTATAAAGAGCAACTTCAGAGATTGGTGAATTGCATTAAAGAACTATTAAGTTCACTATAATCCGGGTTGCAGCGGTAGTTACATAAAGTATCTATATAGTTCATTATAAATGAGGACTATGTAAGTTTCATCGGATATAGCTGGAATTTATATTTGAGAACAAACTCTAGCTCATAGTAAACTAAAACAATTAAATAAATCACCCATATGCATGATGATGCAACACATATAGAGAAGATCGTCATTGATAGCGGTAACTGTAACCTAGTAAGTAATGTTAAAGAACGCATTACAGCCCTTAGTAACTGAAGTTTTAAGTCTAGCCCATAAATTTATAATAAGAACGAACTCTAGCCTATACTAAACTGAATCCCGATTGCAGTGGCAACTAGTAACCTAGTAAGCGACGATCACGTCCATTACTAAGAAATGCAATAGCCCATAACTCCAAAAAATAGCGTCAGATCAAAAAAAGAAGTTCACTATTAGAGTCACCTTTTCCGAAACCCATATATAGGAAACTTACCGTCTCTTGCCTTGAATAAGGAAAATCTACTGGCTTGTAAAACAGGGAAAAGTGACTGAAACCATGATGTTCTGCCTCGATAGCATTTTTTTCAATTTACAGCAAAGAAGCAACTCTAGCCAATAGTAATTTAAATAAGATTTCACTTTCAGGTTGCAACGGTAGCAAGCAACCTAGTAAAACATATAATAAATAATGAACACTACTCCACAGTAACTGGAATATTAATTAATAGTAATAGCCTTATTTTTAGTGGCAGTTTTATCATCGGTAGAATTTTAAAGGGTATGTATGGTTCAAGTAAGAGCTCATTGCTCCCAAGGGTGAACTTGGGAAAGGAGCTAAAGGAACATAGGTAAACATAATTTATAGATAGGTCACTACTCATACATTTCCTCTTAAAGAATGGTCACGGATTCGTATTTTTCCGTTTACGATTTTCCTCAGAGGTAATGGTGTCAAACTAGAGACTATAAAAAATTAAGAGAGGTTGATTTGATGGTTAAATTGCCAGCTCTATTGCTTTTTAAAGCAGCACAAGAGAACAGCCGATTTTTACCATTTTTTCCACCAGAAGTGGAAATATGGCCAAACTGGGCAAAGATGTTAAGACAACAAATGTATTTACAGCTATAGAGAAGCTATCTAGAGAGCATCCTGGTCTCCAAATCCTTAACGTCGTTATGTGGTGCATTCCTAAGTAATAGATGTAAAGCAGATAAAATTGAACAGATACCAGCGATAGATGTTCTTAAGCTGCATTTTGCTGCTATAGTTCAATTGAGGTCTAAACAGTGTATGTACAGCATTGCATTATGGTATGTCAATTATCATAGTATAGATAAGGGGATGTTTGAATCGATAAGGGAGATGCATCTGAAGACCCAAAATTTATTTTGGGGCCAACATTTTTACAAATGAAAAGAGGAGAGTCGGCTCCCTAGCAGTTGCTGTCCTGGGCTCTCTTATGCCTGGGCAAAATATTGATAAACACACCCCCCTCCTGTCTCCCAAAACTTTCAAGCCAAATTTCAACAAAAGTTTTCATTCATGAACAAAATTTTCCATTTATATAGATATGACTTTTCTTACTTTAACCTCAGTGAAATTATTAGTTATCTCGTGTTAATTATATCGGTAAGAATGGTGATGAAGATATCTAAAAAAATTAAAATTTCAAAGTCAATTTGCTTATACTTACTTTCCACAGTGCCGTCTACTATATTTTAGTAAAAATAAAATTAAAGGAAATCACAAAATGATTATAACCGTTAAATTACTTATTTGGAATTCTGCATACCTAAAAAACTTCTTCTTCCTGATCAAGTTCCTTCTCCCCCCCCCCCCTCTAGAACTACCTCCGCCCACTAGTCTCTTTTCACTCGAGAAATCATGTTTTTGGTGAGCATGTAGCTTAGTTGCCGAGGGATAACAACTCCTTTATTATTGTGCAAATATTCTAAATTTAAATTTAAAAGATTACAAGCAAATTCTTAGGTTCAAGTAAATAGGAAGGATAAGGGTTGGAGGTAGGCAAGCATTCAGTGGGACACCTACGCATTCTCTAATAAATTGTAAATTGGATGTTTTTATTTAATTGACTGAGTAATTTTTTATTTAACCCCCCCCCCCCTCAAAAAAAAAAATATTGCATACCACACACCAGTAGTAATCAAGGTTCCATTTTTGGGACTTTATGTTCCTTCCTGTATTATTTGCGGCCTTTACGTTCCCTGACAAATTTCCATGGCAGATTACCAGACTGATTATTGCTATTGTTGTCAATTGAATATGGAATTATACAAAACCTACCAGACAAGTTTCCGGGCAAACCAGACATGTTTCTGGGCCAAGCAGACAAGTTTCAGGGTCAACTATAAGTTTCTGGGCCTTTACATTCCATGGCACCTTTCCAGAGCATGTACCTATGGATTTGGGGCCTTTACGTTCCTTCCTGTGCTATTTGGGGCCTTTTATGTTCCTTCCGGTGTTATTTGCTTGATGCTATAGGAATCTTTACGTTATTTGCGTACGCCTCGACACCTTTTCAAAGAGATTCAGAGCTCCCTCACATGGCCTAATACTTTGGGTAGACTATGCTCCATCTTGTACTAGTTAGGAATTGCGTAATATGTTATGAAAGACAAGTTTTTCTGACATAATTTACATAGACTAGATTTCTATTTCATGGTATATATGTCTTTTAGGGTAAACCCGTATCAGAAAACCAGCGCGTCTTTGTTTAGCTGTTAATATATTCAATTATTTTTTGTATATATTCAAGTTTCAGATTATAATTTTCTACAGTTTGAATAGTTCATTCAATCTACTAATATCAATATTTTTTGCAATCATTTACATAGATATGGAATATTCTAAGCGACTTCTGGTGAGTAAAATTTTCTCATTATTATAATAAAAAGAAATTGTCTCGCCATTAAGTTAAGGAAGAATTTCCTTCCTTACGCTTTTTTTTCACCGTGTTGTTACCTCTTTTAAAAAGCTTCCTTCTTTTAAATATTTAAAACAGGATCAATCAGTTTCGCTATAATAAAAAGAAATTGTCTCGCCATTAAGTTAAGGAAGAATTTCCTTCCTTACGCTTTTTTTCACCGTGTTGTTAGCTCTTTTAAAAAGCATTTCGCTAAATATTTAAAACAGGATCAGTCAGTTTCGCTATAATAAAAAGAAATCTATTTTTT
Organism: Artemia sinica; assembly: GCA_027921565.1. Taxonomy (NCBI): domain Eukaryota; kingdom Metazoa; phylum Arthropoda; class Branchiopoda; order Anostraca; family Artemiidae; genus Artemia; species Artemia sinica. The sequence continues at coordinate 8,401,670 of CM051269.1, forward strand.
GTCTCGCCATTAAGTTAAGGAAGAATTTCCTTCCTTACGCTTTTTTTTCACCGTGTTGTTAGCTCTTTTAAAAAGAATTTCGCTAAATATTTAAAACAGGATCAGTCAGTTTCGCTATAATAAAAGAAATTGTCTCGCCATTAAGTTAAGGAAGAATATCCTTCCTTACGCTTTTTTTTTCACCGTGTTGTTACCTCTTTTAAAAAGCTTCCTTCTTTTAAATATTTAAAACAGGATCAATCAGTTTCGCTATAATAAAAAGAAATCTATTTTTTTGTCTCGCCATTAAGTTAAGGAAGAATTTCCTTCCCTACGCTTTTTTTTCACCGTGTTGTTAGCTCTTTTAAAAAGCATTTCGCTAAATATTTAAAACAGGATCAGTCAGTTTCGCTATAATAAAAAGAAATCTATTTTTTGTCTCACCATTAAGTTAAGGAAGAATTTCCTTCCTTACGCTTTTTTTTTCACCGTGTTGTTAGCTCTTTTAAAAAGAATTTCGCTAAATATTTAAAACAGGATCAGTCAGTTTCGCTATAATAAAAAGAAATCTATTTTTTGTCTCGCCATTAAGTTAAGGAAGAATTTCCTTCCTTACGCTTTTTTTTCACCGTGTTGTTAGCTCTTTTAAAAAGAAATTCGCTAAATATTTAAAACAGGATCAGTCAGTTTCGCTATAATATAAAAAGAAATTGTCTCGCCATTAAGTTAAGGAAGAATTTCCTTCCTTACGCTTTTTTTTCACCGTGTTGTTAGCTCTTTTAAAAAGCATTTCGCTAAATATTTAAAACAGGATCAATCAGTTTCGCTATAATAAAAAGAAATTGTCTCGCCATTAGGTTAAGGAAGAATTTCCTTCCTTACGCTTTTTTTCACCGTGTTGTTAGCTCTTTTAAAAAGCATTTCGCTAAATATTTAAAACAGGATCAGTCAGTTTCGCTATAATAAAAAGAAATTGTCTCGCTATTAAGTTAAGGAAGAACTTCCTTCCTTACGCTTTTTTTCACCGTGTTGTTAGCTCTTTTAAAAAGAATTTCACTAAATATTTAAAACAGGATCAGTCAGTTTTCGCTATAATAAAAAGAAATCTATTTTTTGTCTCGCCATTAAGTTAAGGAAGAATTTCCTTCCTTACACTTTTTTTCACCGTGTTGTTAGCTCTTTTAAAAAGCATTTCGCTAAATATTTAAAACAGGATCAGTCAGTTTCGCTATAATAAAAAGAAATCTATTTTTTGTCTCGCCATTAAGTTAAGTAAGAATTTCCTTCCTTACGGTTTTTTTTTCACTGTGTTGTTAGCTCTTTTAAAAAGCATTTCGCTAAGTATTTAAAACAGGATCAGTTAGTTTCGCTATAATAAAAGAAATTGTCTCGCCATTAAGTTAAGGAAGAATTTCCTTCCTTACGCGGGGGTTTTATATTGAAGGGTAGTACTCTCCCGTAAGCTAAATAGTTTGAAAACTGAAAATGATTTTTATTTTAGAACGCTGTTGATCAATCATCACAGCAAAAACGAGCAAAAATTGAATGAAACCCTCGACAATAGCGAGACAGGAGTAATCAAGCCAAGTGCCAGCTCTGCGCAAACCTTTATGCAACCTGGCAGGAAATTCAAGAGAGAATGGACGCTTTCATATAATGCTTCAATCTCATCTGATCAAGATGGGGGGGGGGACACTCCTATTCATGCTTTACCAGGGACTTCAGATGTACAAGCGCAGTCAGGAGGGCAGCATGGAAAAGTTATTAGTATCTTTAATAAAAACAGCAAATGGCGCAATTTCACGATTACGTCACATCAATTACCCAATGACATTGTCAGATAAAGAGCAACTGGCGCTAGAAAAGGGGACGATTTTCTGGGTATGTAGGGATGCTCTTGCCCCAAAAGACGCGGTCCAGGATCACGACCACCTTATTGATCCCAATTCAGCAGGAAAAAGTAACCTTCGGGGGTGGGCTCACAATTCATGTAATTTAAAAATTAAACAACAATTTTTTCTTCCGGTTTTTATACATAACTCTAACTACGATCTGAAGTATGTGCTACCAGCATTGGCACGTCTTCAATGAAATGGAACAGTAGATGATGCATGGGTGATAGACAGCTTTTCCTACAAAATCATACCTAAATCAGCGGAAAAGTTGCTTGTTTAGGAATTTATGTGGAAATTTGTTGAAGCCGACGTTGAGTACACGAATAAAATTCGCTTTTTAGATTCATACAGTTTTTTCCCCAAATCATTGAGCGAATTAATTCAAGTGCAGAAAAACGATGACGGTTGCAATGCTTTCCCCCTTCTCAAGCAACAATTTCCAAATGATTTATATGATTTGTTGACGGTCAAGGGCATATATCCTTATGATTATTATTGTTCCATGTCGAGATTCGCCGAGGAAACTATTCCTTCGATTGAATCGTTTTATGATAGTCTTCACGATCGTAGTTGCACCCCCGAGGAATACAGTTTTGCTAAAAACGTTTGGGCAGAGGGAGGGTGTAAAAATGGGTTTGACTACTGCAAGCTGTATTTGTCGAGTGACGTGTTAACTCTGTTAGACATTATGTGTAAAAATACGGACAAAATCTATGAGGAATTTAATCTTGATTTGGGCTATTATTTTTCATCTCCTCATCTAGTGATGGTGGACCTCATCCTAAAAATTAGTGGGGAAAAAAATTGGGCTAATCACAGACATTGATCAACATCTGTTCATCGAAAGATCAATGAGGGGTGGTTTTGTTTTTCACGGGGATCGTATCTTGGAAACTGATCCAACAGGAGAGAAGACGGGGACAAAATCGGATGCAGTTTTCCTTGATATGAATTCTCTCTACCCCTCGGCCATGTCCCATTATGCGCTACCTTGCGGTGACTATAAATGGCTCAATGACCCTCAAGCTCCCCATTTCCCCAACATTAACAGTGTTGAGGAGAATGGACCGGTAGGATGGTTTTTTGAAATTGATGGAGATACCAGACGAGCTTCACGATTCAGTAAAGGATTTCGTTTTCCCATGCATCAATAGACCTGTGACTGAGGACTCTTTGAGCCCTCGCAATAGGCGTTTAGTCGAGGTGGACGGATTGCATTGGACACCTTCAAAACAAAAACTTATTGCTGACCTTCTGCCGAAAAAAATATAGTTGTACATCATGTAGCTTTAAAATGGATGTGCAACAACGGTTTCAACGTCACAAAGGTTCACAGAGCACTCCAGTTTAGTCAAAAACCCTATCTGAAAACGTTTGTTGACACTTTTGTCAACAAACGTTCTGAAGCACAGACGAAGGCTGAAAAAGAAATTTATAAGCTCATTTTTAACTCGGCTTTCGGCAAAATGTGTGAGAGTGTTCGCAATAGGAATCGTTGTGACGTCGTGACCGATCCCGAACAATGTGCTCGAATTATTTCCGATCCAAATTACACTTCCTTCACAATCATTGGCCCGGACATGGTACTATTGAATAGGAAAAAAAGACGCATTGTCTTGAATAAAATATTGCTGCAGGCAGTGCGATCTTGGAGATCTCTAAAAAGCTCATGTTGGAATTCTACTACAATGTGGCTAGGGTACAGTGGCCGGAAAAGGGGCAAGTAGAGGTCTGTACGGGGACACGGATTCTCTACTGTTAAAAGTAAAAACCCCAAATCTAATTGATGATTTGGCACACGGTGAAATTATCAGCTCACGGATGGACTACACCAATTGGGGTGGTCTTTACCCAGAGCTAGTGAAACGTCGGGCACCAAATCAGCTTTTATTTTTTAAATCAGAAACGGGAAGCGACATGATTTCCCGTGGTATGTTTGTAAGTCCGAAGGTGTACTTTATACAAACACATGACGCGGAAATCAAGAAACGTTGCAAAGGAGTACCCACGCGCTATGTGGATAAGAATTTCGACATGGACATTTATAGTAATTGTATTGTTCAAAATACAATTCCACGAGCCAAATTGCTGGCAATTCGTTCTCTCAAATACAGGAACTTTACTGTAAATGTAGAAAAAATTGCCATGAGTACCATTTCCGACAAGGTCTATGTTTGTCAAGATGGTGTGACTACCCTCCCCCCTTGGACACTATTTAACTTCAGACAGGGCCGAATGTGTTACCCATAGGGAAAGTCTCGGTTTAAATAATGTCCTGTAAATTATTTCCTAAAACTTTGGGGGGGGGGGCTCGCGGCCCGGGGGAGGGGGGCCTCGCAGCCCGGGGGGCGGCCGCCAGTGGGGGGCGCACCGCCACTATCAAAGTTATCTTTTTGACTTAGAGCAGATTTTTTTTTTTGTAAATGTTTCATTCAAAAAAAAAAAAAAAAGTGATATTATTTCAAGTGCTTTAATCTAATGTTGTATTTTTTCTCTATAAATAAACAAAAAAAAAGTATTTAAGTGTTTTTTCTCTGTGTGCCTATATAAATGTTGTATTTTTATTATAAATAAATTTAAAAAAAAAGTGTATTTTTTCATGTTTAATGTGCTTTTTTTTAATGTATTGTTACTTTTTTTATGCATATAATAAAAGAAAATATGATTTTTATTCGTCTTCTTCTTCTTATTGAACAGAGTAGTAGTAGGGAAATTATTTAGTCATTAGACAATTATGGTCTACAGTTAGTTGTCCAGGTGAACTGTTGAAGGGAACATGTATCAATTTAAAACACCATTCAGATCGTTTCTGTGTGGGCCCTCAATGTCGGGCAAAACAACACTCTTAACTAAAATAATTAAAAATTGCGATAAAATGTTTGTGGAAAAGCCGAAAAAAATCTACTATTGCTATAGTATTTGGCAGGAGTCATACGATAAAATAAAAGCAATTGCTGTCACCACCATGGGATTGGTGCAGATACAATTCATACAGGGACTTGATGTTTTCAGCATTATTGAACCAAACTCTTGGCTGATCATTGACGATCTGGCTGAATCTATTGAACAATGGTCCCAGGAAATGCTGCAATTGTTCACTGTTCGCTCTCATCATGAACAGATTTCCGTTACTCTGTTTCTACACAATCTCTTTCATCAGAGCAAATGTATGCGAACACTTGCTTTGAACTGCACCTACTATATCATCTACAGAGTTGTTCATGATTCTAGCTCGCTAATAACCCTCAATAAACAAATCTATCCAGGTGCCCCTAAATTTCTGCTCTCAGCATACAATCAGGTAACTAATAAACCCCACGGTTATATCCTATTGGATCTTAATCAAAATACACCCGAGGATCTGCGTGTAGTCACAGATATTTTCGACAATGAAATTACAGTATATCTCCCTGTGAACACTAAAAAGACCTATTAGTCTCTATCATGACACTGAAAAAACTACATGAAAATAGACATTTGTTTTCAGTTCTAAGAACTTCAAAACCTCCGCTTAGGAAAGCAATACTCAAACATGGTATTGACAATGATTTCATTAATCTAATATCTGAACTTTGTTTAAATTTGACCGAGGGTAATGTTCAACTGCCAGAAGTAGTTAAGCAACAGGCAAAACAACATCGTTTCCATTGTACGTACATTGGCCTCTAAAAAGAAAGGAAAGAATTTTAAAAGGAAACGACTTCTTCAGGCGGGCGGTAGCTTTTTCACACTTTTACTGCCAATAATTGCAGGACTTGTAAACTGTTTTCTCTAGATGGCAAAACCCTATAAATTGACTCCAATAGAACTCGCTCTCTCACCCGTGGAACACTTTGAGAACAATCTGAGTAAATTCCTTGACAATGAAAATATTGAGGATGATAAAAAACTGCTTTTACTTCAACATGCACTTCGCCGAGTGGACAAACACAAGTCCTATCGATCGAAGCCCACTGCTGCTGGTATTGATCGCAAAAAAAAATCATCTCCTCAAGAGTCTGCTGGAACACAATTAAAAAAGGAGGAATTGGATTCAATTGTATTGAAAATTGTAAAGCTAATGCCCCACTCATATCGTGAACAAAGTAAACGACTCCTAACCTATCTCTTGGAAAGTGGTCATATTCAAGTTGAGAGCGATGGGAAAGGGATTATAATTCAGGGCAAGAGCTATAATCTAATTGATTTAGTCTATGACATAGTTACAAATCGTAAAGGACTATTATCATTTGACACTCATCTATACAATTTTCTAAATACATTAAAGTTCCCCAAAAGTCTTATTAGCAATAGACAAATTCTAAAAAAATTAAATGAACATGCATCATCATCATCAACAACATTGACACCATTAAAATATGAACTTGAAGAAGAAGAAGATTTTAAATCAATTTTGGAAAATACTAGCACACCACTGATAGCTAGACAAAAGCGAAGACGTATCAAGTCAACGTCACCATTACCTCCACCATCACCACCAACAGCCAGTATACAAAAGGGTTGCGGACGTTACACAACGTGTTTACGTTCAAAATGGTTGAAGTTCGAAAGGTGTTTATGAAAATATTGGTGAGGCGGGGAGTTTAAGTTCCTCCACCACTCTTTCCAAAGTCACTGGTGTTCACACTAAAAGTGTACAAGACTATCTACAAAATGAATCAAGTTACACTCTGCATAGAAATCGTAGACTTCGTGCCAATCAATATCGAAAAACTAAAGCATTTTACCCATTGCATATAATGCAAGCAGATCTCCTGACTCTAGATGAGATTCAACGACGTCACAATACACCGTACAAGTACATTCTACTTGCAATCAGTGTTTTTAGTCGCTATGCATATGCAATTCCATTGCGATCAAAGAGAGGTGTTGAAGTTGCTCAGGCCATTGAAAGTATTCTCGAACAGGATTCATATAAAAAAATTCAAACGGATCGCGGTAGTGAATTTGTTAATCCCCATGTTGCAAAAGTACTAGAGAAATATAGTACACTGCTCTATCATAGTCACAGTCCTATAAAGGCTGCATTGGCCGAACGATTGATAAGAACTATTCGACTTTTTATTTCAAGATATTGTACATTGAAAAATACACCGGCTTTTATTCATGATCTAGATAAAATCATGTTGATTTATAATAAACGACCTCATCGATCATTGTCCAACTCTACGCCAACGGAAGTTCATCATTCTGATCATGATACAATTGACACCTTTCTTAAACAGTATTCCAATGAAAACGATTGTCAAGAAGAAAAATAAATTCAATGTTGGTGATACTGTTCGAATTAATAGGACAACTAATGTTTTTGAAAAGGGGAATTACTTGTGGTCCACCGAATTTTTAAAGTGGCAAAAATCCTAGACACTAAACCCATAACTTATCGCCTGCGTGATACCAAAGATGAAGAGATTCTCGGTGGCTTTTATGACTATGAACTACAAAAAGTTAAAAAATGCTAGTGAAATCTATCAAATTGAAAAGATATTAAAGACACGTACTCGCAGGGGTAAGAAACAGTTACTTGTTCGGTGGCTAGGATACAACTCTGATTTTTATTCTTGGATCGGTGTTGAAGATATTGACAATGCCCAATGATTTCTATGTAACATTCATGTCCAACGTTCCGATCCTCTCTACAACGACTTGAATACGACAAGTGATTTTTGGACAAAACTCTCCCCCGCCATCAAATTTGACGGTGCATATGAAGTGGCTCTTGTCGACTGTATTCTCAAAAATACCTACGACATCCTGAGAAAGGATCGTGTGTATGATATAAAAGTTATACCATTCGATTGGACACTCTTTGTCGACTATGAATGGGTTTAAGCACTTAAATCTAGCGAATATCCACATGCCAAATTGAAATATATTGAATATGATAATATGGGAGATTTGTGTCGTACAATCAATAGAAAAATCTCATATCGTAGGAATGGTAAATTCCATTTTAATTATTCATTGGAACATGATAGGATTTACATTACCTCACCTGTTGACACTTAAATAATTATTCTCAATGATAATCTGAGAGATGTTCTTGGCTTTAAACAGAATATGATCAATGGGAAAAATGCTGGCACCGTTTACGGGATGAATCAAGTTATTTTTGCTGATTATCCACCTGGTTTTGCCTCGGACTCTTGCATATTTCTCTATGCATCCTTTGTGGAAACGTCGAGAGTCGGTAATTCAAATGTCCCCCTCCGACGTCTTCCTGAACGAAAAACAACTCATGAACTTGTTCATCACTATAATATAAAGCATCTTCAGTATGTTCCTGTAAACACTTCGTATTTGAACTCTGCCAGTTAACACTAAGAAGTGAATTGGGTGATCCTCTAGCAATAACAAAAGGCTTAGCAGTGATTACATGTCATTTTCGACCCATTGTCAACGACAGCACAATCACCTAAAATGAACAATAGAAGAATTCCATTTGTCTGTCCCGATATCGATTGTTATGTTGGTGCTTTGAGTCCATGTCAATTAGGCAATGGATTGGACTACTACAAGGGTCGTACTACAATGTCTGGCTATGGTCTTGGTAGCTGGTTTGCTAGGCTATTTCGTTCTGCACTACCCCTTGCCAGAAAATATCTTGTACCTGCTGCATCAAATTTTGCTGCCTCCACACTACAAGACTGGGGGTCGGGCAAGAATTTCAAGGAGAGTGTTAAGGAAAATATTAGATCTTCAGCAAGAGCCGTTGGTGAGCAACTAAAATCTCGACAAAATGGTGAGGGATTGAAAAGGATGCGTTCGCGTCATTCACTCATCAGTCTCCACCCAGGCGGGAAGCAAAGGACATCAACAAGGACTTTGAGGAATAAAACAACGAAGGCCAATAAGCAGAAGAAGAAAAAGAAAAAGATTGTTAGATCAAAGAAGGATATCTTCTCTTAAGATGACTTATCTCCCCCACAAGGAATCATATCCATCAATTAGTTCCTCATTGAATCTATTCAATGCTGAAAATGTTGATGTCAGTGTCAAGTATGGCTACTATGAACAATTTCACCCCCAACAACCCCTCTCGAAAAATATACACTTTCAAATATTTTCCAATGAAGACTATTTCATTGATTTGTCATCAACATCTATTGATTTAAATGTTGCGGTGAAGAAAAAGTCAGATAATACAACTCCAAATGCCGGCGATGGTCTCTCCTACGACAACTGTATTCTACACAACCTATTCAAACAAATTAATGTATTTATTAATGGAACATTGGTGAGCACTAGCAATAATTTATCCAACTATGCAAGCTACATACAATTTATGATGATGACACCAAAGGCATACAAGAAGTTGAGGGGACAATCATTGGGCTTTGAATATCGATCAGGTGTTGATACTGACGGTTAGTTGACTACTGCAGTGACCCAGGAGTATCATCTAGTTGGAAAATTAAATCATGAGATATTCAATATATCCCAATGGTTACCCCCCAATGTCAAGATTGACAAAAAGTTACAGATGGCACCATCGAATTTCATTTTGAGAAAAAACACTTCCTGCAGCACCCGATGCAAATGTCATTATCACATCGGCAATTCTCCACGTCCGAAAACAACAGGTTATGAGCTCTGTTGCATTGGCAGTGGAAAAGCTAAGAGCCAATGGTAACAACATTAAACTTCTTGTCCCCCATACAATCACCAATCAACGTCACATTGCCACCGGCTCTCGTAGCTATAGCGATTCATCATTTATCAATGGAGAAATCCCCATCAAAATTGGCTTTGGCCTTTGTGAAGAGTGGCAGTGCCGTTGGATCCTGGACTGAATCCCCCCATGATTTTAATTTTTTCGGTCTATCTAGCCTTGTGTGCAAAGTGAATGGTATTCCACTTTACACTCTATCATTTGACAAAAAATCCTATAGAACTCTGTACGAGTTGACCATGCAATCCCTAGATCATGACTCTCAACTATTTGAAAATGGAATAACCGATTCAATGTTTTCAAAAAATCATGGGGTTATTGTTTTGGACTTGTCAGGCACACAGGATATGAGTATAGTACGAACAGGGAATGTACGTTTAGAGTGTACATTTGCCGATTCTCTGACTGAGAGTATCACGCTAATATCACTGAGTCAATTTGAAACCTATTGGGAAATCACACCGACGGCAGTGTTCTACTAGACCTAGCACCATGAACACAAACCAAATAATCAATGTATTTAGTATGGATCCATACATGTCCCAGTACAAGTCCTATTGCATACCTTCGGACTTCATTGAAAAAATTCCAAGTGTTAACAATACCCTTATCATTGTTAATAGCAGTCCATCGACTTTGAAGACCGGTCATTGGCTATGCATCTTTCAAACAGCGAAGAATATTGAATTTTTTGATCCTCTTGGCCTATCGTATAAATTCTACGCTCCATACATCAGCAACTTTATTGAAAGCAGTGGGAAAACTATTATTCAAAATCAACGAAGAGTACAGGATTTAACGACTAAGACATGTGGCTTTCATGCACTACTCTTTTTCATGTTCAGACGTCGTGGCTACACCTACAAGAAGTTTCTCAACATCTACGTTGACTTACCTCGATTAAATGACTTTCTAGAGGAGAATATACTTACAAGTGTATTTAATATTGATTTTAGTGCCCTAAGAATAAAAATTCTAAAAATGTATGTGACGAAATTGTTTATTAATAAAAAAAAATTATATACATGATAAAACGACTTTTCTACTCTTTAGATTTCATCCACTACTAGATATTTGTCGACAACAACTAGTGCAGGTAGATTATCTGAATTCACAGTGTACTGATCCTGATGTACTGCAATGTCAGGGTCACATTTTCTACAGTAGAGCGTGACTTCACTCAGGTCATAACTCTTTGTATAGTCAATGATACTATTCTCATTCATTCTATAGAATTCACATGTTTCAATTTGCTTATTTGAAGCAATTTCATAAACAGTGTCCTCAAGTGTCGAATCACATTCCGTCACAGCCAAATAAAAATCAGCGGGCTTATAATCATAACACCCATTGTCTTCACAACGATGACGTAGAAACCATATTCTTTTGTTGTTCCAACAGTTGAATCGCTGACCCGGTTCCTCCTCCCAGAACAATCTAAAACCACGACGATACCAATCTCGTAGCAATAAACTAAAATCACGGTTAGATTCTTTCCAATCATACCGGGATATGTATTCTCCCACTGATTACATTTATCATAATGACAATTGGAGCATAGGTGACCTCTAGGATGAGAGTCACACACCTCTTCAAGACAGGAATAAGACCTTTAATTTGTACAGCATATCCTCTATGCAATTTACACGGGTTGCATAATCTACACTTTTCATCATACTCATCAATCATTGTGCAATTCTCACATGATGACCAGCTGCCCAGTGTGTACATACATAACGGACATGTATGGAACATTTTGTCATATGTTGACACTCTCACTGCCACAATGAAACTGAGCTAGCAACAACAAAAAATTGTCTGAGATAGAGAGAGAGAGAGGAGTAAATCATCCTTGAGCACCATCTTTCTCATGAAAAAAATGTCCTAAATTTCTAAACTAATGTTTAAAAGCATATCCACAATATCATTTTGCCGTGTTGTGATCAATATATCAATAAATTGTGTAAATGCATTTGGACCACGACGTAGAAGCTTCATACAATAGTCTAATGATGGAGAATCAGTTTTCATTATATCGACAAGCATTCCCCGAGAAAATATCTTCCTTTGAATAGACAGCTCTAGAAAATTGTCATCTAGAATCAAACGTTTTTCCATAAGAACTAGATTCCTCATAATTCGCTCTTTCTCGAATCTATCCATTTTTTAGAGTCCTAACTCTCTCACAACCAACTTCAGACTAACCAGAATTTTTTCTACTCTAAAAAATATACGCTAGTCTACTATAGAAAGAAAAAAAACCATTGATTTAGAAACAATTTTATTGAACATAATTACAATAATAATAATCACTGATGCATTTTGTTCTCATCAATATATTTCGATAGGACATCTAATGCTGACCGAAGTTTATTTATATGGAGAATATTCACTTTTCCAGCAAAACAAAGCTGCTCCTCCTGCTTAAATTTGCTTAATGATATCACGTATCTGGCATACATAGTGTCCCATTCAAGACATAGTCTACAACCAGTGGTTATTTCCACAGCCACATTGGGTACTCGTATATCGTTGCTGCTGTTGTCAGCTCCGTCATTAATCTCCAATAATGTAAATGCACCACTCATTTTTTCTCCACTAATATCTTCTCAAATAAACTATTCTCTCTGAATTCAATTCTCTTACTAATATGAATTGTAAAGAAAACTATTCCTTTTATTCAAATCCCAATCATCAATCAAGTTATACTCACTCTCTTTGAAAAGGTGTAGAGGCGTACGCAAATAACGTAAAATTCCTATAGCTTCAAGCAAATAACACCGGAAGGAACATAAAAGGCCCCAAATAGCACAGGAAGGAACGTAAAGGCCCAAATCCATAGGTACGTGCTCTGGAAAGGTGCCATGGAATGTAAAGGCCCAGAAACTTATAGTTGACCCAGAAACATGTCTGCTTGGCCCAGAAACATGTCTGGTTGGCCCGGAAACTTGTCTGGTAGGTTTTGTATAATTCCATATTCAATTGACAACAATAGCAATAATCAGTCTGGTAATCTGCCATGGAAAGGTGTCAGGGAACGTAAAGGCCGCAAATAATACAGGAAGGAACATAAAGTCCCCCAAAATGGAACCTTGATTACTACTCATACCATAGAGGGGGCGTCCCATAAGAACAAAATTTGTCTGACAAATGCAACTTGTAAAATTTTAAAGCATGATCTGAAAATTCATTTTCGTATTCAAGAGTAACTCTTCCCTCCCCCCCCCCTCAGATGTGGATGAATTGAAATAGAAAATACGCACTGTTGTGACAAAACCATAGAACAAAACTTGACGACAAATATAGTGAACATTCTGCAGTGCTCATATTAAGTGATGTGTTGCATTACAGGAATTTTTCGGGAAGGTGCATCTTATTTGCAATACAGTGCCTATAGTGTTCCTGGGTAGTAATAAAACATATTATTTTCTGGCAACCCTCTTAGAAAGGGTTACCGTTTATACAACATTTTGCGATAGAATGCTGCAATTTCAAGGGAAATGCCACGTTAATCCTCCATGACAAGGCATTCCAAAGTTATAGCTTCTAATGGCTTCTTGCACCACATTTACGTCGAGCAATGTCGTACGGAAACAGTACCAAACTTACTGAACCAGTCATATACAAGGTAATGTTTTGCACGGAAAAAGTGGCAAATTCAGCTTTAACCTCTTGAATAAATTCAACTATATTTCCTCTTGAAAAGGCTCCTTTTTACTTAAAGCTTATGTGGTGAAGCTTTCTAATTAAGTCAATTTGAAATTTAGTAAAAATATTAAGACGCAAATACAAAATTTTCGAAATACCACTTTTTATTAAGATAAGGAACATATCCTGCCAAATTTCTGCTTAACAGGAATTAAGAAATTACCATTTCCTAGCTATTGCGTCGGTTGGGTACAGGAAGGTGTGGTTTATAAATATGTATAAAGATATATTTTACGGGAAGGGGCAGACAGATACTAACTTTATGCCGGACTGACCACTGGTCCGTTGATTTAGAAATACCTTGGAATATAGTCAGATTATTGTAAGTGTCCAAGTATCTTATTATATATTATTGTAGTTTTCTGAGACTTGTGGTCTGCTTGGGACAACCAGTCCCAGAATAATATATATATATATTATATATATATATATATATATATATATATATATATATATATATATATATATATATATATATATATATATATATATATATATATATATATATATATATATATATATATATATATATATATATATATATATATATATATATATATATATATATATATATATATATTATCAAACCTTGTATAGTATATGTTAACTGAATAAAAGTATTATATATACCCAACCTCTCTACAATCTACATTAGTCTCTCGAATATACCCAGCTGGTATGCCTCATTAGTATCATAGCCTAAGGCACGCTACCAAAGTTTATACCTTAGGCCAATAGAGTATCTCCCCTATAAAGGGAGAATAAAGGCATCTACCACAACATCACTTAAATACCATAGAAACCACGTTACCACAACTGGTGGCCGTTGGAAAAACTGGGCCGAGAGGACTAGAAAAAAAAATTGTAGATTGAAATAAAATGGCTTTACCAGAGGAAAAAATGGTATCCTTATTAACGGTACTTGAAATTGCAAAAATTATACCAGAATACGCGGGAATTTAAGATGTAGATGAGTTTATCTAAAAATTGAAAATTTTCGACGAACTAACTGAATCGCTTGACGATAAGGTCAAAGAGCAATGCGTTGCAGCCAGATTAAAGAGAAGCGCCCTTAAACATTTTGAGGCAATTAGGGAAAAGAGCACAAGGACATCAGTACTCTAATTGAATCTTTTAAAACAAGGTTCATAGAGACAAGCATCTCCGAGAGGCTAAGAACAGAGGTAGTGACATTCAATACCTCAACTAGTATCAGGGAATATGCAGACAAAATTTGTAGACCCGTATGCTTACAGTTAGAGAAAGGCGGAAATGACGAGACAGTACAAAAAGTACAACTACATACTTTTATCCAAGGGTTACCAAAAAAGTATTAAGACTAATATTATCACGGAAACCTGAAAATTTAGAGCAGGCTATAATCCTAGTAGAAGCAGAGGTAAAAATTGACGAGGCTATGAAAAAGTTTGATCAGATGTCAATAAATAACACAGGAGCCCAAGACAGTATAAAATATGAAAGGGGACAAAAACAGGTGAGCTTTGGGGAGCCAAATTGTGAAACAAAAAGGCATGGGAAGGCCAAAACTCTCCCACCATGGACTTACCCCTCCCGATTTGACGACCAATCCCATGGGATTAGATCCTTAGTGACTTGGAGTACCAAGTATTATGGACACCCACCTCCTCCTCCCGAGGAAAATTATAGAGCAAATGATGGCAGGTCAAGAATATATAGAAATAGGGATAGACCCCATGAGGAAGGGCAAATCACCAAGCAATATAGAAAAAGATTCAATTGCTATCATTGTGGCAAACCAAATTACTATGCGGCAGATTGCTGGCATAGAATACCCAAAGAAGGCCAGACGTACAAGGCAAGACACCAGTTCAGAACACAGGGGGGCAGAAATTTGGGAAGGCAGGGAACAAATAATACTTGGCAAACACCTAATAATATTCCTGAATTTAGGCCTAGAAGGCAAACGGTTAACAATACCCAGGGTCAAAATAGCAACGCTGAAGAAAACTGGGATAACCCCAGAAACTTTTGGTCAAACAGTGGGCATTTAAACGGAGAGAAACTAGCCTGTAAGGGTCGACAGAGCTGAATCCCTACAAAGACCTCTTTATAGTTTAGAGTATTGTGATACAAATGCAAATAATAATAGTCTACCGATTTTGCGTTGTTTTAAAATTGAGTGTTTTCAGATTTACCATGTTTACTAGATACGGGTGCATCTCAAATCATTTCCTAGTGTCAAAAATCGCATAAGCAGATGCCAGAATACCCTGACATAAGTAACAAGTCACAAGCTGACAATTTTGGGGAATGTCCACTAAAGTTTGAGCACAGGGGATAAAGAAATAACAGTAACGGTGATAATATGTAAGCAGCTACCATTTCTTTGTATTCTAGGAGTAGATGCTATAAGAAAATATGGGATCGTATTGAACCCTAACTGATACAATAACCATAAGCCAGGCAAATGAAAACTTATAGGCAAATTTCCGTAACAACAGATAAAGAGAGTGACCATTCAGATTATAGCCTAAAAATAGACGAAAAAATCACAATAGAAGGGGGAACAACAGCACAAGTTCTATCGACATTAAATACAAAAGAAGGAAAGCTTAAAACAATGGATGCCATGATAAGAGGATACACCCTAAAAGAATACCCCACGATTTTCGTGAAAAATCAAGATATTAAAATTGAAAATGGTATCACATACTTAAAACTATCAAATCTCAGTAATAACAAAATAAAGCTGAACCAAATAGGGCTTGGGTCAGTGGAAAAGATTACAAATTTAGAAATAAAATCTCTAAGCAGCCCAGAATTAAGCGTAAATACACTAGCCACGAACAAATATCATCATCAAACCGCAACTACAAGAAAAGTATGGAATGACAAAAACTTATTTTTTGCAACAATTTGATTTAAAACGGTTGGGAAATATTCTTTGGGATTTTAGATGGACATTCGCAAGACACAAAGCGGATTACGAATTAACTCACTTAATCACGAACAAAATATCAACACAGGTCCCTCCAATTAAAAAATCACCGTATAAAACACCTTATCATTTAAAACCATGGGTAGTCGACCAAATGAAGGAATTTGAAGAACAGGGTATAATTAAAGAAAGTGTTAGCGATTGGTGTTTTCCACTAGTAATAGTCAGAAAAGAAGATAACACCTGGAGGTTACGTATAGATTTTAGAGCGCTAAATGCAGTCACGGTAAAAGATGTTATGAAACTATCAAGAATTGATATGATTTTAGATTCGCTGGGAGGTACAAAATACTACATTAGTTTTTTGACTTAATAGCAGGATATTGGCAAATAGCTTTAGATCCAGAAACGAAGCACAAAGCAACAGTAATCTTAGACGATGGAAGAACGTTCACATTTAAACGTATGCCTTTTGGCTTATCATTTAGTCCAACTTGTTTTAGTCGACTAATGATTCTGGTGTTAAAAGATAACGAACCAGGAAGGAAAAAAGATACTTTGGCTTACTTAGATGATGTAATTTTGTTTAATGAAAACCTGGAAGACCATTTTGTCGGACTTAGAAAAATACTTGGAAAAATTTAAAAAAGCAGGCTTAAAACTAAAACCAGAAAAAGTTAAAAATAGTAGTGCCAAAACTAGTTTTTCTTGGATATCTGATAAACCAAGGTACTATTTCACCAAATCCAGAAAAATTTACGGTCATAGAAAATTTACAGCCATCAAAAGATCAAAAAAAGCTGCGGATGAGTTTGTGGTTTGTTAAGTTATTTAAGACGATATATTAAAAATTATGCAATAATAGCACAACCTTTGAAAACCTTTTGAAAAAATCAGGTAAATTCGAAAGTTTTAGTCAACTGGCTATTTTTGGAACACGGAATTTTTCTTAGAATTTTACTTAGTGACAATGGGCCATGTTTTAGAGCCAAATTATTAGACAAAATTACGGAATATTTGGGTGTAAAACGATGGTTTACCTCGTCGTACATGGCATCCGCTAATGGAAAAGTTGAACACAAACATAGGGAATTAGCTTACTTGCTGGGGATACGCGCAAGAGATGAAAATGAGAATTGGGACGAACATATACCTTTCGTAGCCTTTGCAGTAAATAGGGCTTTTTCGCGGTCTTTAAAAGAAATGCCATTTTTGTACAACATCTAAGAGATCCCAGAATTTGTTTAGATGAAATACAAAATGATAGAATATATTACAAACTGGACCAATACAAACAAGAAATGGTGATGTGAATGAAAAAAGCTATGGAACAAGTTAAAGACAATTTGAAGATGCGAAAACAGAACAAAAAGAAAAATATGACAGAGCAAGCAAAAATAAGAGAAATTATTGTTTAGGAGATTTGGTCTATCTATACAAAACCAATCTAGAAGGGACAAAAAGTTAAAACCGAAATGGGACGGGCCCTACAGGATTGTAAAAATTCTACCAAATAACTTAACTTATGTTTTAAAACATCAGTATAATGAAAAGGAAGAAGTAGTACACCATAAAAGAATGAAAAAAGGATTTTTCTCAAAACCATGGAAATCAGAGCCTATTCCTTCAGACGAAGAAATAGATGAAACAATTTCACCTGTATATATCAAAAACACCATATGAATTCTATGACCTTTTAACGACCCGCAACAGTTGGGAGGAGTGGAAGGAGTATTTAGCCCAGTCTTGGCTACAAACTCTCCAGAACAAACAATAGAAAACGTGAAATATTCGATGCTCATCGGATACTAGCGATGAAAGCGATAGAGAAGAGCCTCAAACACAACCTAATAGTTTTAAACGTGATAAACCAGAGGTTAAATCCAAAGAGGAAGAAAAATTGGAAGAAACCAAAGAATTATCTGATTTTCATACGTTAGACTCGCCTTCAGTCATAACACGAACTGGCTTTTGGAACAAACGCAACTACCAGACGCGAGCTAACAGAATTTGACACCGATAATTCTTCTACAGAAACAGATAGAAAACAGATATAACTAAACCTGAGCCATCGTTAAAAAAAAAAAACCTCCTTAAGAGAGAGATTATGGAGAAAAGTAAAGAAACCATAAGGACAGCAAGAAGTTCCTTTTTCAGCAGCACAAGTAGCTAAATCACTATATGAAAAAGGCCAAACGTCATGAGGAACGAAGGTTAAAGACATTTGACGAAGCAACAAAACCGCACTCTAATTCAGAACCTTGTAAGCCACATTATAGAGACCACGGAAAAAATTGTCAATATTATAAAGAAGAGAAATAAAATTTGGAATCCAAAATTCAGACCAGGAAACGGATTAAAGGGATAAATAGCGTTGCTCCCAGCAGATTAGTATTTGAATAAAATAATGATAACCGGAAAAAAAACGAGTAAAGAGCCCCTAAAGAAATATCTTTTTTTTTCTTCCTTTAATCGGTATGTGAATAAGGTCAAAATTTCCTTCATAATACATCAGATAAATACGGTCTGTTAGTAGAAATCAAATAGAGTGAAGCCAATAGTCCCTTAACTTGAAATCCTCATAGGTTGAAAGGAAATTCCGTTCAGACGTCGTTTTGACAGATTTTTAAAGTCTTACAGCAGTGTGGCCAGATTGGCTTTTTTTACGCAAACTGGCTTATTTTGTTGGCGACTGGCGTGGAAATTTTTGGACTGGCTTGTGCTTAAAACTTGGCTATTTTTTATTTTGAGCTGGCTTATTTTTTTGGCGTGATTTACTTTTTCGGGAAGAATTTATATTTTTTGGCAATTCATCCGATTTTCGAAGGAACGAATGCTCAGGAAAGGTCAAAATCACGTTTTAACTCTATGGTCAAATACAAATCTAACCGCGGCACTGCGGGAAGTTTTCAAATCCTAAGAGACACGAGGCTTCGTAACAACAGCATAAAAAGCATTAGCCATTAAGTCATGGGGTCGAACTACAGCTGAAGATACAGTATATTAGCTGTTACTTATTAGTATAGAATAACGCCAGGAATCAAACTCATAACAAGCATGTCTGTAACATCTACAGATCCTGTTTAACTGTTTAGTTCATGCAAGTCGTCCAGGAGTCGTCATGTACACTCTGGCTATTTTCTGTGGTTTGTATCTCTGTACAAACAGATTGGGTACACAGCCTAGCCGACTGGGTAACACCCCAATGCAATGGGTACTGCCCCAATATATTGGGTACCCCCATACCAGTTTTCGCTTTTTGTCTAGGCCTATTCTGAGAAAACACATTTATTATATTTGAGGTTTTCTTTGCATCACTTCAGTTTAAATATGCTCAAAGGAAGAAGCAAATTGGTCATTGCTTTTCTCAGAATACATGCAAAAGTGAAAATTGTTATGGGGCAGTTGGGGGATATTAATTTGTTTTATGTACTACCATCAACATAATGAGCTACTTCACCCCTGCAGTAGTACACCACAGGATCTGTACCTAAGAATTTGAGTGCTACACCCCCACAATCAGTACTACATTAAACATGGCATAGATCCTACTACGCTAGGCTATATATGGAGTAGGTAAAAGACCTCTTTTTGGGAAAGACCACTTTTCTTTGGCATTTTGGAAAAATAGCAATGGGTTTTTGGACCACCCCTTTTTACTACAATATGAAGCAATGTGAGGGCAGTAACAAGAACCCTGCCTTCTTGGTCAAATTTTCACCAATGATTTGTCAGCATAAATTGAAAATATGGTCTCTGTTTTGAAAAGCAATTGGAAAGAAAAACTATATTTAAATATTTGTGATTTATAGAATAAATATCAAGCAATAAAAGTTACATTTCTAGAATCAGAAGAAAATCAGCTTTCTGTCAATATATGAATAAAACTGAAACACTAAAAGGATATATACATCAAAATAGGATAATTGGTATTTCCAAAAAGAGGTCCCTGCAGGTAAGTCAATAAACTAAAAATTTCAAGTCTCTGATCTTAAATAATCTGAATAATACCATATTGATGCATAGCTTAGACTTTTTGCTATTCATTAATATACCCAATCCTTCTCAATTCCTCTTTGGTAACAAGATGTGAGGGTTTTAGTTCTACATAATTTTTGCTCAATTGGATACTGGTTTTTTACCCTAGGTCCTGCTATGCTATATATGGAGTAGTACACTTGGTTAGATGTAGGTATCAAATTCTGAGGTACAGATCCTGTGGTATACTACTACAGTGGTGAAGGAGTACATAATATGTTGATGGTTGTACATAAAAATTAATCCCTACCTGGTATGGGGGGTACCCAATGCATTGAGGTGTGTACCTCAATGCATTGGCTACCAGCAAATTGGGTACATGCCACAGAAAAATAGCTGGTGTACATGACTGGTTTGCACCCCCCATTTTTTAGCAGTGATGAGCATCAGCTTGTGACATAAGCAAACCTGAAGCAATCAATCTTGTTTCAGACTCACTTTTATTCATTTTCCCCAATGTGTTAGCCTATAGTTAAATACTAGAGAAATTAGTTATTTGTAATATAGGCTAATAGCTAATATGTAATAAAGTACCATATAATGCTAGGCCTAATGAAAATATCAGAGAGAATATAAGTACAGGAGCAGGATAAGTAGAAGAGTTACCCTTGCTTTGATGTCTGATTTCTTTGTTACTGTTGCTGTAGCCTAGGCCTATAGGGTAAGACTCCTAGTGATTAGCCAGTGCCTAATCTGAGCTGTATCTCTGATTAGAATGCAGTATGTCCTTTACCTGGCAGCTGAGACTTTAATCTTGACCACTACTAATTTTCAGAATTATCAATCTTGCCAATAGTCTACAAATCTTGACCACAACATTGATAATTAAACATGAGACATTACCTTTAACAGACAGCAACTATGGAAGTTATCCTATAGTTTTGTTATTTAGAAAAAAAACCTTTCAGATTTTCAAATAAACAAGGTTCATTGTTATATTAAATTTAATCAATCAACTGTAGACAATCAAGGCAAGTGTCCTGAAAATCAGATCATTGACCCCTCTTCTTTCTGGGCTGGGTTGACAATAGATCCAAATCTTTAATTTGTTCTTCTTTTCTCATGATAAGTTCATACACTTCTTCTTGGGAGAATTCAATTTTTACTGAATGAGATAATCCCTTACTACATAGTTTCTCTTGTTGTAAAAATTATGTTACTGTTATAGTAAACTGCCTTGTTGTAAACACTGCTTATTAATATTCAAAATGTGGATGAATATGGAAAGATGTAAATCAGCTATTAGCTAATAATGTGAGGTAACATCATAGTAGGGTTTATCTAATTCAATATAGTCAGCGTATTTTGACCTACTATATAGGGTGTTGTAGATTTAGATCCATTGACAGTTTTCTTTCCAGTATTTTACATTCAACAGTATATGCTCAGGGGTTTCTTCTGTGTTTTTACAGTACCTGCAAAATGGGCTATTGGCAACTTCTCCATTTGGCTGCTTTATTTGTATGAAGGAGAGTGGTGGTTGAAGTTAGCTGTATTTGAACACAGGCAGTTGAACCAGACTGATTGTATACTGGTTGGAAAGGGGATAAATTTAGTGGCTTTAATTCAAGCAATGTTTTTAGTCATAATCTAGTTGTATCCCTTATAGTTAGAGATTTCACTGGTTCCATTTGGCTTTTTTTGCTTTTCTATCTTGTCTGCTTTTTCATTTCCTTCTTTACCTAGATGACTAGGGTATATATTGAAATTTAGTAACAAAGCCTAATCTTCCAAGGCTGCTTAGGTTTTCTTTGGTTTGATGTAGGCCTATGTCCAGTGTTTCAAAGTTAGTGTTTCATAGGATATAGAGAGCAGATTTAGAGTCAGAGAATATTACTATATGTTAATTGCTCTGTTTCAGTTTAGTTAGGGTCTCTAAGCACAAATTGATTTGCAGCTACTTCAGCTGTTAGTGTGCTGGTCCCCTGCCTTGTGTTTTTTCACAATGCATAGACTGAGCTCTTTTAAAAAGCATCCACTTCCACATCCTCTTCACTTAAAGATCAATCAACATATACTTGGGCATATCCATTAAATTCCCTTTTTAAGAGCTGTTTGAAATCATGGGATTGCAGTTTGGGATTCAATTTGTTCCTATTTTGAGGGGAGGAATTCTAGTTTAACCCTGGGGTGATTGATCCCCAATTAAATTCGAATTCAACTCCTCCATACTCTGCTCCAGACTGCTCATGCTGGGTGGGCTTATAATAAAAAATTAACCAGGAAAATATTAATTTTTAAAAGATATAATCAGTCGGAATAACATAACTACAAGTGTAACTTGACCCCCACAAAACCCCTGGAGAAAGGTATTTAAGTTATGACATTTGTCCATTGTTTTATATAAAGTATTTGCTATTGAGAAAGATGTATGAATTTTTTTCCATGGGGGGGGGAGGTTTTTGGCACTAGGCCTAATGGAAGGAATACTCATATAAACTTCAGAGAGGGCTCATTTGATTGGAAATTGAAAGTTCTAGTTCACTTTTTAAGCATCACAAGATATTGGAGGGTAGCCAGCTCCCCCCCCCCCCCCAAACCTCTTTTTTTTCCTGATGCATCAATAAAAAATTTTAAATGTATCCAATAAAAATGTTCAAAGATCATATAACAAAATTCTGGTGCCAACACAACCCCCCAGGGCCCAGGGCAGGCATTGTAAGTTGTGCCCTGGGGCATATATGAGTCTTATGGAAGGGATGCTCATATTCACTTCAAAGAGGGCTCATTTAATTGGAAATTGAAAGTTCTAGTTCAGTTTTAAGAGTCAAAGGGATTGGAGGGCACCTAGCCCCCCTCCCCTCCATTCCCTTTTTTTCCTCAAACCCATCCGATAAAAACTTTGAGATAGCTTTTTTTTTTTAAATAGTTCAAAGATCATATAACAAAAAACTCCAGGGTCAACACAGCCCCCCAGGGCCCAGGGGCAGGTGTTGTAAGTTACGCCCTGGGAATATATGGCTCTTATTGAAGGGATGCTTGTAAAAACTTCAGAGATGGCTCATTTGATTGGAAGTTGAAAGTTCTAGTTCAGTTTTTTAAGAGTAAAAAGAGATTGGAGGGCAACTAGCCCCCCCCATGCTCCTTTTCCCAAATACATCCAATAATATTTTGAGATAGCCATTAAGTTAAAAATTGCTCAAAAGTCAGATAGCAAAAATTCAGGTGTCCTCACTACCCCCCAGGGCCTGGGGCAGGCATTGTAAGTTGTGCCGCATTGGGTCACAGAGTATCATTATAGTAATCGGAGGTCCGACTCAAAGAAATTATGGGATACAGAATTGCAGCGCACACACGGACAGTGCTCGCAGTAACACAGGAGAAATCGAGCCGGTGGGCGTCCTCGTCAATAATTTTCCCCGAACTGTTGGACAGGAAAGCAAGCATGGTCGAGCATTTTCTGAACATAGCGCGCGGGAATTTCTGTAAAGTCTCTAGAGTTCCACATGGGGTAGCGGTTTATCGCAATTCTACTAAATGCAGCCTCAAAATAATCTCTACACTGGAACTGAACTTCCGCAAACCAGGGAACGAATTGAAGGTGGATAATGCCAGTAGGATCAAAGGACCTGAATAGTGGTGAGTATTTCTATAAAACGGCCGTCAAAACCTTGGACACCATTAAAAGTAAAGTTAGATTTTGGGCAAAAAATTGTCTGGCTTATTTTTGGCTTGTTTTTCAAAGGCTGCGGCTTACTTTTTGTTCACAATCTGGCCACACTGTCTTACAGCAAGAAATTTGAAATATTACAAAATGTCTTTGAATTCTGACCTTGAAGATTTAGCTGTAGTAGCTGCTCTATTAGGTGCAACTGTTTCTACTAGCATCTGCAGCAGAAGAGCCAGAAAAAGAAGAAGATGGTGGTTCGTCCAGTACATGCTGTGAGTGCTTAATAATTTACACAGATGACTAGGTCTACTCAACTTTTTTTTTGGTCTAGGAAGTTCCCAGTTTTTCCTAATATCATTACGCAAATTCTGTACTGATTGCATGCTTTACTAGTTGTGAACTATCTATTTGCACTGCTAGGTAAAATTCTAGATGATGAGATTTTTACTAGCCTGCCTATTTCAGAAAGTAGCCCAGTGGCTAGGCTAGAGTAACAAAAAAGAACCTACAGTAATGAATTGAAAGCCTAAAACATGTCCTGGGAAAGTATTTACAAGCTCTTTCCACATATTCCCTTTTAGAAGATTGTATGACTAGGTAAAGAAGACAGCTCTAGACTATTGACATAGCCTAATCTAACCTTCTCATCCCTGGAAAAATCAGCTTAATCTCTTTCCTTAATTCTTTTTTTTAGTTAAATGTTTTGTAACTAGGTTTTGAAAACAATTTTAAGGAGTTAGCCCTAATTCAAATAGGCAAGTAAGCAGCATTAAGCCTATAACTTTTTTCTAAATTTAACATTGCTTATATTTTCCCAATTTTTAAAAACCTTGTAAATGAAGAATTAGCAATAAAGTTCTACTTTTGACCATCTTGTAAAGGGGTATTAGGTTCAGAAAATGAAACTTTCAGGGATGGGTCTACAGGCTAAAGTATATCCTTGGAGGTATTTTGATATACCTACCTCCACTCCTTCTTCCTCTAGAGGGTCATGAGCTTTAAAAAATTGTGTTCTAAAAGTGGAACCTTGCAAAATAGATATTCTGCTTAAAGGAAGTACAACAAAATTGTTTTCAGCTTCACAACTTTTCTCAATCCCAATTTATAAGGTTTTAAGATATGCAAATACATTTCCTAAATTTTGAAAAAAAAAACAACATTGATGTGGCTTAAAATTCTGCTCAAATAACAAGAATTGCATTTTCAGAACTAAAGCCAGAGAAAAGAAACTGATAACTGAAAATTAAGTTAAAATATGGTTTGGTCAAAATTTCAATAAATATAGGACCTGTCATGTAGACAAATTTCAGAACCCTCTTGAGAGAGAAGGAGTGGATATAAGTACTTCAAAACACCTTCCCATGACATACCTTAGCCTTTTAAACCCATCCTTGAAAGTTCCATTTTCCTAACCTAACCCCTTTCCAAGATTGCCAAAGTACCTAAGCAGAATTTTACTGAATTAGCAAAGGGATTAAGGCTCTAAACACTTTTCTTAAGCCATGTTTGTGATGTAAATCTTTTCTGAAAGTTTCAATAGTAAAATTCTAGATAAAGGGCTTTTGGCTATCTTAGAATGTGGTTGATTTAGGCAAATAAAATTTTAAGGAATGGATCCAGAGCCTCAATGATATCCTAGGAAGATAGTATGAAGCTACTATCTCTACTTCTCTTTTTATTTCTAGGCTTATAAGACATTGTTTGCTTTAATTTATATTGTATATTCAAACTCCTGTAAGTTTCATGTGCTTAATATACAACCTTTGGGGTTCTCCAAGAGTTCAAATAAATATGGCAATATAAAACAGGGGTGAGGGGCATTGAAATTGTCCATAACAAGGTAATATGAGTTGAAACATTTAAAATACATGCTAAAAAAAAGTTATAAGTTTAGTTCAATTTTCTGACTATTTTATGAATAAAATAAGGTTTCTCTGATGCTTGATGTAGTCTTATTAGATGCTTGATTAGTCATATTACAATTTTGGTCTTTATTGATTGTTTTTCAGTTGAGAGATATCCACGGGTTCTATGGTGCCCTCACAAAAGAAATGGAGGAGATGGATCCTGAGCTGCTGTTTTTAAAACCTATCAGATGGATAAAGATCTACCATGTGAATGCTATTGCAACTCTGGTCCAAGCTGATATTGTGAAAGAGGACACAATAATGAGACCTGCGAATCCAGTTAAGGCCTGCCTGTTAGCTAGGCTGGGACACTTAGGTGAGAATTATTCTGTACTTTTGCTTTTAGTATAGATTAGACCCAACCAGTATAGATTCTTGGGGTCTGATAACATATATTGCTATCATACTGACTCAGTACCAATATAATTTGCTGATAAATTCCTCTCTGGAAAAAAAAACCTTACCTGAAGTTTAAACCTCCTATTCTTTTGCTCTTATTCATACTCACTTGTTTCGTCATTGTCTATACACAGCCTCAACAATTTCACTGTGTATTCCAAATGCATATATGCTTTTTATGGTATTTGTATTATGGGGGAGGGAGGATTATTAGAGGTGGAATTTGTTTTGAACTACCTGTTCAATGTTGTGAGGTAAAGAGTATCAAGATTGAATGTGATTCACTCATCCATCTGATTTGTGGTAGGTGGAGTTGGATGACGTTATTTTACTTTTACCTTATGATGTTATTTATAAATCAAAGAATAGAGGCTGATATGATCTTTTTTGTCTTTACTATTGATTCCCCACTGGGAGCCCCCATTCATCATGAGAATTATGCCTTGCATCTGGTGATACAAACAAAGACAAAATAATAAGAAGCAATATTTTATTTAGATAATCACCCAAAGATAGATAGACAACGGAGTTTCAGTAAACAGCATGACAAAAATGGCTTAAACTCAGTCTTGTTCCTCCAGACTGAATTATTGTTTTATTCATATATGCCTGAGTTGGAAGCATGTTTTCCCCTATTTGGTTGTTCCCATTACTGTTAATCATTTAATTCATGTTTTGCACTGTGAAACAATTAATCCAATTTGTTTGGAAAAACATGCAGGCTTCATAGATTATTTGGCATAAAGGCTAAGAATCTGAAAGTGATGTTAATATTTGTTATATTGTTTGTTTTTTTTAAGAGGAATTACTTGGGATTGAAAAAAACTGCCAGGATAATGGTTTATTACCTTAGATATTTTGTCTGACAAACCATTTTTTTTTTTTGCCTCACCATAACAAGCTTCAGGCAATTCATTATCTGTTGAGAAATATACACTCAGTTTTTGACCTATTTATTACTACAACACTTGATTAAGCTACGTGATCGACACTGCCACATTTAAATGAGGAAAAATGGCCTTGATAAATTTCTTTGTGATATAAGGATTTTCTTGACTGTTAAAATATTTTATATATAACAGTCAATAGAATTTTACTCAGAGGCTTGGTCATTAAGGTAAATTGAAAGTTTTCTACCCTTTGTACTTTGCAGAAATTAAGTCAGTGTAAGGTTTTGATTTTATGCCCAATTTTAGAAAGCATATAAGTGTGATATAAATGGATTTGAACTATTGAGTGTAGCTCCTTTCACTTGTTTTCTTAGATGGAGAACAAATTTCAAACTTGAATGTTTGTTTATTTCAATCTTGTGGCCCCAGTTTTTTGGCCCCAGTTTTTTTTTTGTTGTTTTTTGTATTCTCTTTTACAACTGAATTTATACAAATCAATTTTATTTAGAAAATATGACAACTATCCCATCTTTGTGGAAGTTCCCTTTTATATATACATATTATATAAATATTTTATTTTCAGGTATCTTGCAAGTGGGAATTCTATGGCAACATTATCATTGTGTTACAGAATGGGACAATCCACAATTTCAGGCATCATAAAAGAAAACATGTGAGCAATGGAAAAACTTACAACCTATTTATATGAAGCACCTTCCAAGGAAGATTTTTATGCAATAGCCAGAGATTTTTCCGAACTTGGGACTTTCCACATTGCATTGGGGCAATTGATGGGAAACACTGTCAAATTCAGTGTCCTTCTAATTCTGGTTCTGATTTTTTCAATTTCCATCAATTTTACAGCATAGTTTTGATGGCTGCTGTAGATGCTCGCTACAAGTTTTATTTATATTGATGCAGGCGCTAAAGGAAAGGAAAATGACAGCACTGTCTTTTCTAGGTCAAGCTTTGGTACTGCTTTGGGCAATGCCAACCCTACCCTCCCTGACCCATCTTTGTTGACAAACTCAGAGGATGTTTTCCCATTTGTTTTTTGTTGGGGATGAAGCTTTTCCTCTTCAAAAAAACTTAATGCAGCCATATCCAAATTATGGCAGGCCTCACCCAACAACAAAAGATATTTAATTACCGTCTGTCACGGGCTAGAAGGGTGGTGGGAAATGCATTTGGATAATGTCCATGAAATTTAGAATCCTCCAAAGTAGTGTCAATTGCAAGCTGGAAACAATGGATCTTATAGTGAAAACCACTTGCATCTCGCATAACTTTCTTTTAGGATCTGATTTGTCAGACATAACTTCACCACCCTTGTTGACCGAGAAGTAAATGGGCAAATTATTCCAGGCTCTTGGCGCAACAGCTCTAGCCTAGAGTCAGCTGGAAATTTATCCAGTAATTTCTCATCTAGAAATGCTAGTTCCTAGTAAGAAATACCTTTAAGGAATATTTTACTGGTCTTGGATCTGTTCCGTGGCAGGATCAGTCTGTGCAAAATGGGATATATTAGATTTCAGTCAGTCAAATTTTTTTTTCTCTTTCCAGTTTGCAATTGAGGCTATTTCTATAAACATGTAGATTAAATCAAAGTTATTAACATGGTATTGTTTTGGGATTAGGGTAATACTTGAATAGCATATTAGTACAATTTAGATTTTAATGATAAGCAATCTTCAAAGAGAATAGTGCTGGATAATCTTGAGGAATAGAAAAAAATATTAGATGAAAATTGTCTTTCTAGAACTCAACTATTTTGAAGAAAAAAAACATTTATTTATTAAATTTTTTTATTTTTCTCATGGTTTCCTTGTAGCAATTTTGCATTTATCATAAAAACTAATCTTGTTGTGCTATTATTTCTCAATATATTTAAGAAGTTATTGAAATATAATGTTTTGTTCAACCCCAACACTCCAATCAGATTCAAGCCTGTTTTGGCTTCATTTTGAAATTGAAGCTATTTGCCACTGAATTTGTAATGTTGCTTACGCAAGACAATTTTTTTTTTTTCCTTTTTTGTTTTTATGTACTTGCTTAACCCAAGACACTTCCTACTACCCCATAAAGTACAAACCTCAAGATGTTTCTTTTTTCAAGCCCTATTTTTTTCCAGTACTAAAACATGCACAGAAAGGTATCAAAATTACAATATTTATTTTAAAAATTCGACAAGAAGAAAAATTATCCAAATATTTTTTCAACAATAGCCATTCTATCTGTGCTAGTAATCTCCTTTTCTTTAGTGTCTACTTTATTCTTATCTTCCATAGTTTTTGGTACTATTTTAATTTATATTTTGGTAACATGACACATATACTGGACTAGGCAGGATTTTTTCTCCTATTAATGTTATTTAATTTTTGTCTTGCATAGTTTTTGGTTTGCTTTAATGATTATTTGTTCATTTGGGGTCTATAATTTTTTGGGGTCTCCAATTACCTTCAAATGGATCACAGAGTTGATAGACAATTTGAATTGCTTTTTATTCAATCCCCTATACCTTAGTTCTTCCTTAGGATGGATGATAGACTATCTATCAACCATTGTTGTATGTTTCTTAAAAAGGTATGCTAGCTTTGCATCTCACAGAGACAATCTGTCTTGGCTTTACTCTAATTAGCCATGGCTTTCCAGTTTTTTTCATCACTTCCATCAAGTTGATTTAATTCATTTTTTTTCTTCTTCTTGTCCTTTGTTTTTTTTTTTTTTTTTTTTTTTTTTTTTTACTTTAATTAATTTTAATTACTAAATGTACTTGTTTTTGGCATCACTGCCCTTTACTTTCTACAAACATGTGTACTGATTATACTACAATATCAAAACAAATAAAAAAGTTATCTATCTTATCTATGTATCTTAAGCACCAAAAACCAACAATAAGGTTACCTACCATACATGATTTATTAGGACCTAGACTTGATCAAATCCAACCACATCCAATTGAGGAAGCCATATTTGAATCAATTACCTAAAATTTTTGTAGAAGTAACTTACGACATATAACGCTTATAATTTAGTTTTGATAAGCATAATAGTTTATTTTAAAAAAAGAAAAAAACAACCAATTACTCAAGCTTATCAAGCTCTTGTTCAAAACCTCCAGAATAGCCTTCTGAATACGGATTTGGCTATTTTAAGGGAAGGCCATCCAAGTTTTTTGCAAGCGTGCAACAAAATCCATAGTTTCTTGACCCTTCCCACTCGTCCTTTTTATTGATCCTAATTTCAAGAAATTGCTTCACAACATACATGGTATGTTGTACATCTGCTGTCTGTTGTAATTCTTCTGGTACAGTGGGGAGTCTTTTTCTTTTTTATTGTGAGAGTTGGAGGAAGTAGATGAAGAGGTTGGAGTGGAGGTTCTTGGGTTATTGGGAGGTTAAAGGGTTATTGGGAGTGTTGAGGTGGAAGTAGGTGAAGAGGTTGGAGTAGATTCTAGGTGAACAAAAGCGGTGGAATAGGAGAATAAATTGGGGTTGGGTGAAGGATTTGACACACTTGGGATTCGCTGTCGGGATTTGGGATTATGAAGGAGGATTGGGGGATGGGGAAAGATTCACGATGAGGAGTTTTTTGATATTTGAGGATTGGGGGATGGGGAAGATTTCACATGAGGATTTTGAGTTTGATATTTGGAGGTTTTGGGGGATGGGGAAAGATTTTCACATGAGGAGTTTGATATTTTGGAGGATTGGGGGATGGAGAAAGATTTCACATGAGGAGTTTGAGTTTGATATTTGGAGGATTGAGGAATATCTGAGTAGAGGTTTGATGTTGAGCTTTCATCACTTGAAGTGGTAGTGGGCAGGTCTGCGAGTCCATCATCTCCAGAGAGCTGAATAATGACTGTCTCTTCAGTATGTGCCAGATTCCCTGATGTCCTGCAAGACAAAGTAAGTTGAAAATATTTCCATTTACACTACAAAGCCCATATATTTTTAGTTTTTAACCCTATCTGTAGCTATCTTTGAAAACCAGGAAATTAACAGTCTAATTTTTTTCACAGAAAGTAAACAGAACAGAAGAAAGATGCAAATGGTTGGTAGTTTGTCAAGGATTACTATTCCTTAATAGCCTTGCAATCATTATAATAAATTGAAGGACCTTAGTAGATTATTAATACATTACTGAAGTTGGCACAAATAAAAGTACTAAGGTCTACTACACATAAGGGACATGAGGATGAGTAAATCTTTAATAATTAGAGTAATTGAACGAAAATATTAACAGTAAGATTTCAACAAAATATTTTAGGATAAAATACAGGCATCATCTTTAGGAAAGTGACCAATAAGGTTTCAATAAAATATTTTAGGATAACATGCAGTCATCATCTATAGGAAAAATACTTTCCAATCCACAATAATCATTCAAGATATGATAAAATCATCAAATGCAACACATCTCTATCAACTGCAAATGTAACATAAAGCAAAATTAAGAAAAACTTGAATTCCTCTACAGTTTGAAAAATTGGGCTTCTTGAAAAAATTTATTACTTTGCAACCTGAACTCAAAACAATAGAATCACAATAAATTTCTATTTTGCAACCCAACATTCTAGATACATGTAAATTGCAAGACACACCCAAGTATTTCCAACTAGCTAGCATGTAAAAAAAAAAAAAAAAAAAAAAAATGTATGCAAGACAAAGAATTAAAAGGAGACAAAAAAGTTAGTATTGGGAACCACCTGTCTTTTGGCATTCTTATTTGGACTAAGAGCAAAACGTCAATGTCGAAATTTTGAAAATATATTCAAAATGGAAAATGATTTTTAAACAGTTTTGTTTGAGTAACCAGACTAAATTTATGCCATTTTTGCCCAATTATTTACTGAAACTCTATTGTCTGACTATCTTTGTGTGAGTATCTAATAAAATTATTGCTTATTATTTTGTCTTTATTTGTATAAATCAGATCCAAGAAAGAAAGGAAATGAACAAAGCTACAATTATGTATCTGTTTTTCTTTAACAGACTGAAGGGGCAACCTCCAAACTTTGACAAATCCAATCTTACTTGTGGCTCCTTTTCAAAGGGGACTTTTTTTTGTTTGTTTTTTTCTTTGGATTCTTTTCCATCCAACTAAAAGCAGTAGGGGCAGCATCAGGTACAAGTGACCTTCCTCTTAGTCTGCATACATAGGGGGAAATCATGCAAATCTATACTAGCCAATAACACATGGTAAATATATAATATGGACTATACATTTGGGAAAGGTTGGGTTCAAATTGAAGGTATAGATGCATGGTTGATCCTCTACATAAGGAAACATGTTAAGAACATAAGACTTCGATAATATGCAGAATAATCCTAGTTAACATATTCTGAAGGGGAAGAACCTTTATCTTCAATTCTTTTCCTTGTTTTTCTAAGAAATTCATGAATTTCTTAGAACATCTATATAAGGCTGTACCCAGGATTTTTTTTTTGGGGGGGGGAGGAGGTTCAACCCTCCCCCCCCCCCTGGGTATGACCTTGAATATAGCCTATATTGACAAAGTACATACCGCACCCCCCCTTAATGTGTAAACATATACCCAGAATTGCATTCTGGATCTAAATACAACCTTCATTTGCATCACAGATAAACTTTATGCCCACACCTAAATGGATCAAAATCAGATTATATATTTGCAGGTCATATTGGTGGGGGTAAAGTTGATCTGTGATGCAATGAAGAATATATTTAAAAATTCAGGATGCATTCTGGGAATACATTTGCATATTACAGGGGTTTGGGTATACACTTTGTTAATATATAGGTTCTAAGAAATTCATGAATTTATTAGGAAAACTGGAAAAACAAGGAAAGAAAAAGAAGTGAAGATAAGATTCTCCCTTGCAATATATGTTAACTGGGATTATTCTGCATATTCTGAAGTAAGAATTGTTTCCTTAACAAGTTTCCTTATGTGGAGGACCAGCCCTTGCATCTATACTGAATTTAATTAGCAACAATAGGAATTAAGCTATTATATTTGGAAAAAGCATAAATAGGCATTAAGATTGTATGTTCATTGGTCAGAGAGGCTATGTAGATTGTTTTCCATATTTACCAATATATGTTAAAAACTGCAAATTTGGGCAATCACATCAGTAGTCTACAACAATGCTGCAGTTGTATTGCATTCAAACCCTTCCTAAAGGTTAAAGATTTGAATAATGAGCCAACTGTTCATAAAAAAAAACCAAATAAAAAGCAAAGGCAACCCCATAAATCCTATCTATGTGGAAAAGGGAGTATATAAGACAGTAGCTACCTGGCTGTCCAATTTCAACAGCTATTTGATTCCATCAGTCATTTTTAAATTTTGCATTTTTATAACTATTATTGCTTGTATCATACAGACAAGGATGGTTTTTGACAAAAGCAATCAAGTCCATATATGCTTCTACTTTCTCATTAACTCTTTCCTGGCTTTGATCAGTCATTTTTTATAATCTTCTCATTCCTCTTGAAGGTCAAAATAGTTTTTCCCTTGTAAAATCAGAAATCCTATCACCCTCATAGGGTCGAGTTGAAAAATTTCAACTCAAAATCCTATCGCCCTATGAGGAAAACCTCATAGGAATCCTATCACCCTCAAAGGATTTTGATAAAATCCTAACGCGTCTGATTGAACCTAAAGACAGGATATTTTTTTTCCTGAGAATCAGGAAGCATATCAAAGCTGCTGTACAGTACCTGCTAACAAAATGCCCTGTGAACAACGAGTTTTTTCCTAAGCTTGCCTGCCTTTAGCCCTCCCAGTCCAGATTGTCAAAGAGCAAGTTGAAGTGATATCCTCCACATCGCGAGAGAACTTCCATTTGAGACGGACATTGAGCAAGTCCAGGGAGAATGGTTGTTATTAGAGTCAGATCCCGTGCCGCCACCCACGGAGAGTACTCGAATCGACAGCTATTGACAAAAGATCCTGGAACTGAAGACACCATCTGGTGAAACCAAATATCAGTCCTTAGGTGGGATTGTCCGGGCAGCT
Organism: Artemia sinica; assembly: GCA_027921565.1. Lineage (NCBI taxonomy): Eukaryota > Metazoa > Arthropoda > Branchiopoda > Anostraca > Artemiidae > Artemia > Artemia sinica. The sequence goes on from CM051269.1 coordinate 8,435,694, forward strand.
ATGTCGCTCTGTCATGGAAGTGCAGACGTAGAGAGAGGGTTTTCTCGGTCAGCTCTGCTGATGACTCGCCTTCAAGCGCGTACAGAAGAGCAGGCACTGAATGCTAAGGCTTTTGTTGCGGATGCGCTCCGCGACTATGAGAACAGACCAGAGCGTGTGCTGATCAAAAAGAAGCTGCTTTGTCTGGCTAGATCAGCTAGAGCCAGCTATGAACTGTACCTTTTTGAGCGAAGACAGGAAGAATCAGAGAGAGAGAAGCTTGAAGCTGAGAAGAAAGATGCTGAACAAGAAATCCAGGAGATGGCGCGGAAGAAGCAGAAAAATGGACCTAGAGTCAGACATTGTACAAAAAAATAGAGATGGTTAAGCAGAAGAAGGAATAGGCGATACCCTTCTGAGAGAGGCAGGGGAACGGTTGAAGAAAGCTGTGGAAGAGAAGGACTTCCTGAACATTGGTCTTGCTCAAAATATGCTGGAAGCAGCATTAAAAGCTTGCTCCAAAGAAAGGGAAAGGGCAGATAATGCTGAATCGGTTGAAGTACTTGTTCTGAAGAGGAAATCTGAACTAATTGATTGTCTTTCAAAAAAGTCAAAGAAGTGATGACATAATATCCAGTGATTGGTTATACCTAGTTGTGGCAGATGCTTGTTTTTTTATCGTTTCGTATAAGTAAATAAAATCAATTGAAGAAAAAAATAAGGATTTCAGCCTTTCTGTCCATAACTTCTCGGGCTCTCATAGGCCAGTGATGATCTTACGGTAGTAATTGGGATCCTTGTAATCCATCTGCCTATGCTCTGACGGCTTCTGAGTAGTCACTTTTTTGGTGTCCTCCAGTAACTAAAGTCACTTTTTTCGCGCACCTCGTCGCGGCCGACCCCTGAAAAAGGCATTAAGTAGTAGTTTTACTTTATTTGTAGGTGATTTGTTTGAACTTCTCAATATTTACCCTACCAATCATTTTGTTTTATAGTTAGATTTCACCTTCAGTGTAAACATTCATTAGACTAGGCCACTTCTTTATTAAAAATTGGTGGGCAAATTTGTAAATAAGTGGCTTTTGGCTCTAATAGACTGTAGCCTAGTTGATTTAGGCCAGTTAAATACAATTTTTTTAATTAATGCAAATGGCTAATGATTTGCAAAAGTTTTAGGTAAGTTTGCAGTTTATAATATATTTCATCTAGGGGGAAAGTGAATGCATTACCCAATGCCTTCTCTTATGCTGTTTCTCAGTTAAATAATTGTTTCTGGGGCAAGTTCCTTTTTGAGCCCTTAATGGGATCCCAAAAGGTAAAACAGTCCATAGTTGGGTAAATTTCTAGGTGGCACAATAATTTAGCTTGGATGAAAGTGAAAACATCATTTGATGCTTGTTTTTATGCTCTTTCATAATTCAATATTTGCTTCTGGGGCTAATTGCATCTTGAGAGGCCCCAAAGATATTTATATGAATAATGAAAGAGGATTAAAAAACATCAGATGATGTTTTCACTTTTCATCTTAGCTAAATTATTGGCCCACTGCATATTTACATTACCCACCCTCACCCCCTTAATGTGCAAATATATACCCTGAATTGGAATGTTCCCTGAATTGTTGATGGCAAAGCTTTGAATTGCAAAATTCAATGCTACTTTTTGTTGACAGCATTGAAAAAAATTGAAATGGTAGGAAAACAGTTTAGATTTAAGTTGCTTAATAAAGGTTAGAATTGTTATAGATAAGTATTTTGGAATATATTACTCTTGAACAACTTGTTTATAAACTAATGATATGTTTTTAACTAGTTTTCAATAACTAAACTAGTGTTGATAACTTATTTGTGTGGTTACAAAAATGAAATACATTTGGGGCCCCTTTAAGGGCTCAAGATGAAACTAGCCCCAGAAGCAGTTCTTGAATTATGAAAGAACATAAAAAAGGCATCAAATGATGTTTTTACTTTCATCCTAGCTAAATTATTGCGCAACCTAGAAATTTGCCCATAGTTGCCAAAAGTTTAATTGTATGATTTTACAAAAAAGCTGTCTAGTGAGAAAAAAATTGCCATTTGCAGCTAATTTAGGAGGGGGTGTAATTATTATCCTTAGTCTTAACTACTAAGAAATAGTCTAGATATATTTTATTCATTAATAATCTTAGTGTAAAACTTATGTAATTTTTGAGCGGTTTCTAGCTCTTTAAGAATTTCTCAAAATTGGAATTCAAAATGAATTTTTACTCTTCAGATTAAGAAAAATAATAATTACCAATCCTAAATCAGCTCCAAATGGCAATTTTTTTTATCTAGCCATTTTTTCAGAAATATGCTTATAAACTTTTAGCTACTATGGAATGTTTTGAGTCCTTTAAGAACTATAAATGGTATTTGCTGCAGAAATAATTATTAAATTATGAAAGAGCATAAAAAATGGTATCAAATGATATATTCACTTTCATCCTAGCTAAATTAGGTTTTTAAGCTGTAAATTTACCAATTATTATGCATGACCTCCTTTGTTGGTATCAGCATAAGCTTCTTATTTTCTAAGAGGAAGTAGGCTATTATAAGTTTCACTAAATTGCTTTGGAAAAGACTATTTTTTTAATTGAATGAATATTGAGATTGATACAAAATACCCCTATCTTTAGACTCAAAGTTTGATTTTGAATTTAAATAAAACATTCATTTTCTTTGAAGATGAAATCTACCCTCCCCCTGACTTCAGAAAAATTCAGTGCATATATAACTATTGATTTAACACTTTATCAAAACCATAGAAAACTCATTATAAGTATACAAATTAAGGTTTGTATTTGACAATTAAGGGAGGGGAGTAAATTAATGTTGTAATAAAACTTGATGTATAATTTAAGTTGAAAAATTCACCAGTGGCTCTAGATATTATCCTAGAACTTAAGGAACCAAGAACAAGCACAGTTTTATTTCACAGTTACTCTCCAAAAAGAAACATGTTATTTAAACCATTTGTTCTTTATGATATGCAGAAAAATTACATTTTACTAGCCTTTATACACAGTTCAATTAAAACTGCAGTAAATTTAGAGATAATTCCATTGCTGTTATTGAGAAAAGATGAATGCACCTTTTGATGCTTTTTTTTATCATATTATTTCCAAACATGATAATCATTTAGTCTGCAGAGTAATTCTAAAGCCTTATATAGACCCTAAAGTGATGTCTAATGTCATATGTCTTATAACTATGACAATAACTATGTCTATGTCTAATGTCAATAACTCCACTGTAATCAATTAGACACAGTGGTTTTCCTCAGTGCAATGAAATCAGTTTAAAAAATTGTTTACCAAAGCCACTAGCTTACAATTTTCCCAACAGGTATTTTTGTGCTATTGAAAATTAGATGGTAACTAATATTGTTAAAGAAACAAGAGAGAGAAATTCCTCTACAAATAATATCACTGCTTGAGAGTTTAAAATGTTATATTGAAAAATTAGATAATTCAGCTAAAAAGGATGCTTAGATTATATGGTCATTGAAATTGAGCATAGGCCTACATGTATATATTTTAAAGTTAATTTAGGCCTGATTATAAGTGTGGTTTAAATAGATAGTCATTGATCATAAGGTATATCAACAATTCTCATAGTATGGGGAGTATCAGGAGTATCTCTTTGTTCTCTCATAGTCTAGAATAGAATTTAGTGGAAAATTCAGACACAAGACGTTTTTCTCAGATCTTGTGAAATTTTCATTTCTATGAGCCTGGAAATAATTATTGATTGATAAATTGTTGATAAGTCTTATTCCAATCAAACAGATTTTGTGCTGCAGGAGTCATTCTTAAAAAAATGGGACAAAAGTCCAATTTTTATTGACTTTTGTTAAAATTGTCTGAAAAATTCTAAAAAAAAAAATATTTTCAAGCATGTTTTTGGATGATTCCCCCAATAAAAAGGATTAGAACATTGATTTTTAAATAAACTGAACAAACTAAAACTGAATAAATAAAAGGAACAACTAAACAGGATGCTTAGTTTATATGATCATTGAAATTGAGCATAGGCCTACAGGTATATATTTCAAAGTTAATTTAGTTAGTTTTATTTTTTTAATTTCTTTAGGAGGAAGGAATTTTAGTACTTGTGTGTTATGTGCCACTCACTCAAGTTTACGCTGTGTAAAATTCGAAAACACACCGGTTTTTTTCGTTAGTTTCTTTGTTACTTTAGAAAAAAATTTGGGCTATAGATTTGCACATTAGGGGGGGGGGAGGGGTGAAGTTTAGAGGGTCTACATGCAAATTGTGTTATGAACAATTATTCTGCGTATTAGATAAATAGATAAATAAGTGTATTTTAAAGCCAAATATACGGCCATGAACACAGTAAAATAACATAAATGAAAGGCACACAATAATATAAACTTTGATCAGCAATCATCATAGAACACTAAAATGAAACACTAAATTAACCTAATAATAGTACTTAATACTTGGAAAAAACGGTCATTAAAAAAAACATTTAACACTTGGAAAATAAGCTTAAATGAAATATTACTTTTACTTTGTACTGTTTTTGTAATTTATTTTTTTATTGTTTTTTTTTTTTAGTTAACAAAATTTCCAGATACCTGGCTATTCTTCTGTAATTTTTTAGTGGCCATATACCTTGATAGAATTGTTTTCTGACTTCAAACTATCCAAATAATTAATCCACCCCAATGTGCAAATATATAGCCCAAATTATATATTTCCCATGTATTCTGTTACTTGTCTTTGTCTTGTCTTGTGCTAAGCTGAAAAAAAAAACAATGAAGAAACCGGTTTTGTTTCTCGAGTTTTAGACAGCGTAAACTTGAGTGAGTTGCCCATAATACACAAGCACCAAAATCCTTCTTCCCCCTTCCCCTACGGAAATTAAAAAAATAAAACTCAAATAAAATTCTCAAATTGGAAAGCCTTCTTTTCCACGAGGGGTAACAATATAAAGTAATTGAAATGTTCATTTAAGTGTTTTTTTCCTAGTGTTAAGTGTTTTTTTTTTGTTCAATAACTGTTTTTCCAAGCATTAAGTACTATTATTAACTACTATTACTACTATTATTACTATTATTACTACTATTAGTAAGGAGCAACATCAAAACCTAAAACGAACAGAAATTATTACGTATATGAAAGGAGTTGCCCTTCCACAATAATTTCAAATCGTTTTTCGAAACAAAATCGAAATCTCCTGTGGAATTTTTTCCCGAGAATCCCCCCCCCCTCCTGTGAAGTTAATCCTGTTAAAAGTTCTTCAGTGGATAATTTATGCCTGGAAAATTACCCCATGAAAAATTTCTTTCGGGGAAATCCCCCCGCCATTAAAAATCCCCTAGAAAATGCCAACCCAGCTGAAAATTTCTCCTCGAAAATTTTCCAGGAACAACTCTATATGCGAAATTGAGACGACAAGAAAGAGTATGACAAATAAAAAAAGTTTTGCATAGAAATTCTGTCAAGTTATCCTAGCGCAAAGATTTCCCAAGGAAAGTGTACTGCCGGAAACTTCCCTCCCAACGGAAAATTCTCCCCACGGAAAACTACCCATCCCACACATAAAAATGCGAGTATACTTCCCAATAGAATGTTTGTATATATAATGGGCACATTTCCAAACTTACAGCTCTTTCCCCATAGGCTGTGGAGGATCATGGTGTCCCCAAAGGCATAGTTGCTAGACCTTTCATTTATGCTGACAGAAATGGCTAAGTCAAAATTCTTGTCAGACGACGCTAGGGAAAAGGGGCGTGGGAGGGAGAGTAGTTACCATCCAAGTGTAAAACTACCACAAATCACCATAAATAAATGAATTGAACCCAAAACGAACAGAAATGACGAAAATAACCTATTCAAACTCAAAATAGCAACAATTAGCATGAGTAGGGTTGACACCCCCCACACCTCCTCAAGACCAGAACATTATTTGCACTTTACTGAAAACAAAATACATTTTAAATGTTTTCACTTTTTTGACTTTATCAAATAAAAAAGTATTAAGACTATAAGGAATAGAAATCAGAATATGTATATCAAACTGACAATACACGGTTATTTTTTTTTTTTTTTTTTAAGTAAAGTGCAAATTGTTTTCTGGTCTGAAGAAGACATGGGTCTTGTCAGCCATACTTCTTTTAATTTTTGCTCGTTTTGACTTTTACTAGGGTATTTGTTGTAATTTCTGTTAGTTTTGGGTTTCATTTATTGATTAATGGGGATTTGTGATAGTTTACACTTGGAAGATAAGAAAAAACAAACTTGTAGAATTTGACAACGCTTTCGTCTGTAAAAACTTACACAATTTAGAATTTGTTGGTTCCTAAAGCTAACTATCCTTTCAAAGGATAACCAAACCTTCTTAAACTTTTTGGTGCCATATGTTTTAGCTTAATTTTGATGATCGTTCGCCTATATTCTTTTTCTTCAATTTTTAGTTTAATTTGGTACCAGCTACTGCCAAAAATTGCAGAAGTTCATATGGAAATCTTTTCGACACAAATAGATTTTGTGTTTTTCTTTTTTCTAAGCTTTTAAGATACTTCTGGTGTGTAAATTTTTTTTTCCCGTTCCTTAGCACTTTTCAACGAAACTAAAAAAAACTCAAATAAAAGCTTTGAATTTAGAAACCTTATTTTCTACAGGGGGGGGGGATATTTTCCGCGCGGGTATTTTCCAAGGAGGGTTTTTTTTCCGCCGGGGTTACTTTCCGTGGGGGGGGGGGCAATTTCTGAGGGGGGAGGGTTCCGAGTTGGGGTATTTTCCGGGGGTTAAACACCCCCCCCCCCATTCACTATATTCATTTGTTATTTTACTGTCTTCATGGCCGTATATTTGGCTTAAAACACACTTATTTATCTATCTATCTAATATGCAGAATAATTGTACCAAACACATTTTGCACGCAGACCCGCTATACTTTTACCTCCCCCCCCTAATGTGCAAATTTATAGCCCAAATTTATTTCTAAAGTAACGAACAAACTAAAAAAAAAAACGTTGTGTTCTCGAATTTTACACAGCGTAAACTTGAGTGAGTGGCGCATAATACACAAGTATCAAAATTCCTTCCCCTTACGGAAATTAAAAAAGTAAAACTCAAATATAAATTCTCAAGTTCGGAAAGCCTTATTTTCAAAGGGGGGTATTTTCCGGGTGGGGGGGTATTTTCCGCGGGGTATTTTCTGTTTTTTCTCCGCGGGGGGGGGGGGGTAAACGCTGAGAACCTTTATTTTTTATGGCACAAGAGTCCTCGATGGATGGAGATCGTAGTAGGCACTTTCCTCGTCGGCGGTACAGCGATTTGTAGATTGTAGAACCTGGCAAACCCTGGTTCATTCCTCTGAGCTCTTTTAAGAGTCTGGAAGCGATCACAAGACCCTATCGTCTCCAAAATTCTTCTGAAGCATGCTGGCCAGTTTTGGGGGCTCATCTAAACAAAGAAAAACCAAATAAACAAAAAGAACCAAACTATATACAAACTAATCTACACTGAACGAGAGGGTACGTCAGCATTTCCTTTCCAAGTTCCACGTTGGCTACAGATGTCAAACTGGAATTCCTGGGGTGCTAAAGCAAAACAGTTTAGTCGTGCGTTGTTACTTCTGGCAACGTTGACATGTCAAAGAATTATGTCAGTTTTGAGCAAAAACTTCCGACCATGAAGATAAAAGGAAAAGCTCTATTTCTCATTTCAACGCCAAAGCCTCACTCCACTGTCGAGTAGTTTTGCTCTGCTGCATTGATTTTCCTGCTTTTGCAAGCTATTGGATGCTTGCCATCATCATCATACTGGGTCTGAACAGCTCCAAGTCCAATATTCAAAGCGTCTGTCTGCAACACAAAATCCTTGTTGAAATTGGTAGCCCATAAGACAGGGGCTCTCTCACAAGTGCTGCTTCTTTCAGCTGTTTGAAAGCTTCCTCTTGACAGTCGTCCAAAGTAAATGAATTTGGGCAGCGCTTTTGTAGCATCTCTGTGAGTGGCGCTGCTAGACCAGAGAAATCGCGTGTGAATCTCTGATAGTTAAGCAGCCATGCCTAAAAAGGAACGTTTATCTTTCTTTGAAGTTGGTGACGGGTACTTTTGGACGGCATCGATCTTGCTCTCGATGGCATCGTGTTATCTTGCCACTACCAACAATGTGTCCCAAATACTGGACTTCTGTTTTTCTAAAGCTACACTTCTTTGGGTGGATCTTCAGACCTGTTCCGTGATTTGTATGATGACTTCTTGTACATGAACCAGATGTTCCTGCCAGTCATTACTAAATATAATAATATCGTCCAGATATGTTCTTGCAAAATGATGTCAGTCCTGTAGTATTCAGTTCATCAGACGCTGAAATATTGTGGGCGCGTTATTTAGGCGAAATGGGAGAACGCAGAATTCATATAGCCCTAACTCGGTTTAAAGCTGTTTTCTCTTTGCTTTCTTTGATAAGTTTGATCTGCCAATATCCTTTTGTGAGGTTGAGAATACTAAAGACATTCTGGTTTCCCACAGTTTTCAAAAGCTCATCTATCCTTGGAAGTGGATAGGAGTCAAATTTGGAATTCTGGTTGAAAGCTCTAAAGTCCAGACAGAAACGGATGGTTTGATCTGGTTTTGCTACTACAACCACCAGAGAACACCAAGAACTGGTTGACGGTTGGATGATCCCAAGCTCAAGCATTTGTGGAACCTCTTCCTCGACGGCAAATTGTTTTCTGCTCTGAGAGATTAGATAAGGTCTCTGGTGTATTAGTTGTGATCCGCCTGTATCAGTGTGATGTTTCACGATTGTTTTTCGGTCGGGTATTTTTGAGAAGGTCCCACAAAGTTCTGCAAGAATGTTTAACAGTTCTTTCTTCTTTGTTTCGCTCAAATTGTCGAGCGAATCCTTGAGCACCTCGAACTCATCTTGCTTAGCGGAAGAAGAAACTTCAGTGTCTAGAACTGGAATTGTACCTGCTTCAAAGATACTCCGAGCAAAGTTCATCGACAGCCTTTCGAATTTGCGAAGCAAATTGATGTGGAGAATCTTGGTTTTCTTCCTGGCGTCTGGTAGTGAAATTTCATCGTTGACGTGTCTGATTTTCCGTAGAAAACGAATCAGGCCTTGCCACTTAGTCTCCAGTTTGTAAGTACCGGCAGGTATTAAGACCAGGACTTCATCGCCACATGAAGTCCCTATGCTTTGTCTTCTTGTCATACTGTTACTTCTGTTTTTCCGATGCAGCTTCAAGGTTCTTTCTTGCTTATTGAAGTATAGACCAGAGTATGTCTCTTGTCGAGGGGAGATCGTGGGCGGGCCGACTCGATCCCAAAGTCTGGAGTTGACCTTCCCATTGCTCCTTCAGGATGTCGAGGGGTCCCCTAGGTCTTTGGCCATATAGCAGCTCGAAAAGGATGAAATTGGTTGAAGCCTGTGGCGTCTCTTTGTTTGCAAAGAGTACGCATTGGACATAGCCGTCTCAATCTTTTGGATTTTCAGACATATACTTCTTTAGCATGTTGACTAGAGTCCTGTTGAGATTTTCACACATACCGTCTGTCTGTGGATGAAATGGTGATGTCCGGATTGGTTTGATGCCCTGCAGCTTCTATAATCCCTGTAAGCTCTTTGACCCAAAGTTGGATCCTTGGTCTGTCGGAATTTCTTCTGGTACCCCTACCCTACAGAAGTACTGCTCAAAAACTTCTGTAATTTTCTTGGCATTGGTTGTCCGCAACGGGATTGCATAAGGGTAGCAAGTGCAGTAGTCTGTGATGACTAATAGGAATCTATGTCCATTTTTGGAAGGTATCAAGGGACCAATTATGTCCTTCGCAATCCTCTTAAATAGTTCATCGGTAGATGGAGCATTGGAACCTTCTCTTTCGCCTTGTTTTTAGCCAGGAGCTGGCAAGGCTCACTGGTTCTCACATACTGCCTGACGTCGTGCTGTTGCGGACAACAAACTTGGAACGTGGAACCAGAGATGTGAATACCTGACAAATGCGATACGAATCGCCGCGGTGAGATATGAATCCCTTTTAGATGTGATATGAATCGCTGCGGTGGGATGTGAATCCCGTAACGACGACATGAATCGTGTGCGAGCACGATATGAATCTTAACGCAAGGATATGAATCTTTGGACAAAGCGATATGAATTGCTCCGATGGAATTTGAATTCCGTGCAGCTTCGATATGAATGGCAACAGTGGGATATGAATCCCGGACAAATGCAATATGAATCGCAAAAGTGGGATATGAATTTGGGACAAATACGATATGGATCCAGCTGCAACATCGCACGGGTTTCGATACGGTGGCGCACCGAGTTAAGAGACCGAAAATTTGACGAAAATCCGATTGACGTAACCGATAGCACACGATTATTAGAAAACTGTTATCGAACATAAAACTAATCACGATCGGACATGTGACCTAGATGCTAGGCACCGAAAGCTACACTGGAATGCTCAGAAGAACAGTCCACTATCACGGCATGCGTAAAAATTGAACAAAATAAATCGCGTTGCTCTGCAACACAACTTTCAATCAGAATCACAATTTGCTATTTTAATCACCAATTTCAAATTTTTTTTTTTCAATTTAAGTCCAAAAAAACTTTACATAATTTATAGCCATAAACTTTAAGATAAACGATGTTTTCTTTTACCTCCAAAAATGTCGGTGTTCCACAATCTCACTTCTGATACACCATTTTATGTGTCGCAACCTTTATCCACTTTGTTTTAGGACATATAATTTTATTAACACACAGAAAAGAAAACGATCTAATAACACACACAAAAGAAAATGATCTTTTGTGTGTTAATAAACACACAAAAGATCATTGCAAATTTAAAACAAATTTGGGCTCGCATCAAACTTCACTCATTCCAAAATGAATAAATTCCACTCGCATCCAGCAGCCAGATATACAAATTAATCACTGCAAAAATAAATAGGCACTGATGGGTCCTCAACTAAAGTAATCATAACTCTTCTCTCTCATAATAAACAACACAAAAAAAGGGCACGGGTGCCGTGACACTCAGTCTCCATAAAAAACAAACAACAATTTATCATTTAACATCAAATGCCACCATTGCCACTGTTTCTCAGTCTTCATCCTAGAACCGGGCTATAGTCCCATGCGGTACCCTAAAGTTAATTTAGGCCTGGTTTTAAGTGGGTTTTAAATAGATTGTCTATTGTTCATGAGGTATATCAATGATTTTCATAGTATGTGAAGTATCAGGAGTATCTCCTTGCTTTCTCATAGTCTAGAATATAATTCAGTGTAAAATTCAGACTCAAAACTTTTTTCTCAGTTCTTGTGAAATTTTCATTTCTATAAGGCTGGAAATAATTGTCGACTGATAAATCGTCGATAAGTTTCTTATTCCAATCAAACACATTTTGTATTTCAGGAGTTAGCCTATACTTCAAAAATTGGGACACAAATCAAGCTTCTTGCATAAAAAACAATGTATTGAGCAGTGGGCAGCCCCCCCCCCCCTGCCTTGTACTTCTAGTTAAAAAAAATATTTAGTTTCCAATTGTTTTTTAAATTGTGCTAGGAAGTTTGCCTTCCCTCAATGGACCCCCCCCCCCCCTCACCAAAAAAAAAGCTTTGCGGAAAATTCCCTACCTCCAGAGACTTATTCATGTAGAAAATTCTTTTCCCCAGAAGAAATCCCCCTCCACAGAAAAAGGTCTTGATACTTCCCAATAAAAAACACAATATGTGAACAATGGGTAAATTTCATAACCTACTGCCATTTACCCGCAGGGAGTAATGTCATCTCCAAAGGCATAAACATAGGCAAAGCAGTTGAATCAACTGCTAAACATGTTCCACTGCCCATTTTTTAACTTTCATTCTGTTTGCAAAAATATCACTTATCTATTGCACATGTTTTTCACACTAGAACCCTTTGATCAAAACGACAGTTTTTAAATTTAACTCCCTTTATTTTAAAAAATAGAAATGAAAATTGAACATTCAAAATTTGTAATGGTTTTGATTGCTGAGCGAGGTCAGGTCAACTTATGCTTCACAGTGTTTCAAGAAAAATTATTTTGCACTACTTGAAATGTGTCCTTATAACTTGTCTGTTTCCAGGTGATTTTTGCTTATACAGTCCTGGGTAAAACTGATGTACAATATCCAAGTATTGTTGATAGTATTATATGTTTCATGATTGGCATTAGCTCTGTTCTGAGATTCTATTATGGACTTGCCTCAAATTCCAAATACGGCTGAAGTTATCACCCCTTTTGCATCTTCAATTATTAAAAATGGTAAGTTGCCCAATTAAGTTTTTGGAATAAAACAAAAATTGCTTTGCTTTTGTAAATATTTTTATATTTTTGTTTCTCCTCCTGCTAAATTAAACAATTGTTTAATCTGATGGAAGTACTTTAATAATATGCTGTTTCTGATGGAAGTACTTTATGAATATGCTGTTTCTGATGGAAGTACTTTATGAATATGCTGTTTCTGATGGAAGTACTTTATGAATATGCTGTTCTAGTTTAGAAGACATTAGATGCTACAGGACTTATTAATCTGAAAATTTTACATAGATTCAGTCCTTTAGCAGAATAATTTTTTCTCTTTTTCCTGTGTGCTGGTATTATAAAAAAAAAAAAAAAAAAAATAATGTTACCAATAAAGTAGAGGTTGTCATAGGGCAGCCAAAATTTTTGTCTTGCAGACCAACTACTATCTCGTGTCTTAATTGTATAATACTGTTTTCAAAATGTTTTTTTTTTTTTTCGATAGCTTCTAACAGGCTCACCAACATTTGCCGAACAAAAAGCATTACCATAGTTTAAATACATTTATTTTAAATATTTTATTGTAAATAAAATAATTCACTTGCTCAAAACATGAAACTTTTAACTTAAATTTCATCAAAATAACTTTTGTGTCTTTTCAAAATAACAATAAGCTTGATCTAAATTTAAGCTTTTTCTGCTTGTTTTCCCTTGAATATTGCTTCTATATATTCTTTTGCACATGTTTTTCAAAGTTTTTTTTCACCCTATCATTTAAGCTTTTATTTTAAATCGTTCATTCATGCATCTATGCTTTTAATTCACTTGTATCGAATGGGAAATTGCATTATATGAAACCAGCTTATCTGTAGCTTGTATGTTTTTGAAGGACATTTTTCTTCATTTCTTTCTTTTACAATGGAGCATACAAGGTTACTAACAATAAGTGAAATTGATCATTATAATAATAATTTTGGGAACACCTCACAGCGGGGGGGGGGGGGGGGGTCAGTTGCATTTGAGGCTTCTTGGCTTTAGAAAATTAGATAAAAATATTACCAGAACCATCACAAGGATTCAGCTGTACTAAAGTAAAAGCCATTGGACAACCAAAAGCCTGGTTTTTTTCTTGCCAGATGGAAGATTTAATATCAAGTACTTTTAAATGCATATTTTTTAGACCTCATTTTTAAGGGTTTTTGGGAAAGTGTATGTAATTCTAATATTTTTTTTTTTTTGATATGACATTTTATTTTTTGAGACTGATCGAGATAATAGTTACCATTTCCTTACCCCGTCCCAAGCCCTTTATCCCAAATATATCCAATTAAATTTGTGATGTAGCCATTTTTTTCAAAATAGTGCAAAGGTTAAATAACTTTGTCTCTAGAATTGAACCCCCCCCCCCAGCCATTATTTCGGTGCCTAAGTATAGAACGATGATGGCACAATGTATTATTTATTTATTTTTTCTTTCTTTGTTATAAACCAGGGCACTTCGTATCGAAGGAGTTGTCGTAGAAACTTCGAAAAGGGCTCATCCGATTAGAAATTAGAAGGGCTTGTACCCTTTTAATAGCCGAAAGTGATTGGAAGGCAACTAACACCCCTTCTACGCCCACCATTTCCCCAAACACATTCAATCAAAATTTTGAGATACCTGTTCTCTTCAACTTAGTTGAAAGTTCTCGAAATTATGTCTTTCAGGAGGACACACCCCTCAGGGCAAGGGTTGTAAGTTACGCCCTGGAGCATATAAGGTTTTTATAGAAAGCGCTGTCTTAGAAACTTCAATAAGGGCTCATTCGCATGGAAATTGAAAGGGCTAGTGCCCTTTTTAATAGTCGAAGGTTATTGGAGGGCGAATCACCCCCTCTCGTGCCCATCATTTTCCGAAACACATCCAATTAAAATTATATATATATATATATATATATAATATATATATATATATATATATATATATATATATATATATATATATATATATATATATATATATATATATATATATATATATATATATATATATATATTATATATATATATATATATATATATATATATATATATATATATATATATATATATATATAACCTATATATGAAATATCTATATATAAATATATATGTCTATTGAAGATGATACTATATATAACCTAGTTGAAGGTCTGGAAATTATGTCTTTGAAGATGATACTCCCCCAACAACCCTCAGGGCAAGGGGTGTAAGTTATGCCCTAGGGGCATATAAGGTTTTTCATAGAAAGTGTTGTCGTAGAAACTTCAAAAAAGGCTTATTCAATTGGAAATTGAAAGGGCTAGTGTCTTTTTTAATAGTTGAGTGATTGGAGGGCAACTAACCCCCCTCCCCCCTCACGCCCACTATTTCCCCAAACACATCCAATCAAAATTTTGAGAGAGCCTTTTTTATTCAACGTAGTTGAAAGTTCTGGAAATTATCTCTTTGAGGATGACAAGCCCCCCCCCCCCCCCCTACAGCCCTCAGGGCATGGGTTGTAAGTTAAGCCCTGGGGGCATATAAGGTTTTTATAGAAAGTGTTGTCGTAGAAACTTCAAAAAAGGCTCATTCAATTGGAAATTGAAAGGGCTAGTGTCCTTTTTAATAGTTGAGTGATTGGAGGGCAACTACCCCCCCCCCTCACGCCCACCATTTCCCCAAACACATCCAATCAAAATTTTGAGAGAGCCGTTTTATTCGACGTAGTTGAAAGTTCTGGAAATTATCTCTTTGAGGATGACAAGCCCCCCCCCCCTACAGCCCTCGGGGCAAGGGTTGTAAGTTAAGCCCTGGGGGCATATAAGGTTTTTATAGAAAGTGTTGTTGTAGAAACTTCAAAAAGGGCTCATTTGATTTGAAACTGAAAAGGATAGTGCCCTTTTTAATAGTCAAAAGTGATTGAAGGGCAACTAACCCCCTCTCATGCCAACCCTACTGAAAACGAGCAGAAACTAATATGAGTAGGGTTCTAAACCCCATGCTTTTAAAAAAATCTTTTAAATGTTTTCATTTTTATAACTTTAAGATATCAAAATTGATTAAGATTTCAAGGAATCAATATCAGCAAATGTATAATAACCTGACAATAGACGTTTTTTTTTTCAGTAGATTCATTTGAATTTTTTCCAGTAAAGTCAAATTATATTCTTACTTTTAGAAAGCATAGGGGTTTAGAACCCTACTCATATTAATTTCTGCTCGTTTTGACTTTGACTTAGTCATTTATTTTAATTTCTGTTTGTTTTGGGTCTCATTTATTTATTGATACAGATTTGAGGTAGTTATATGCATGGTAGATTATTTGATTCTATTTTTGTTTATTTTTGGTTTAATGGAGTTCTTTCCTTTTTTTTGAAAAACCTATTTTGTGGAAAAAAAATTTATAATTAAGAAAAGAGGACATCTTTGATCCTGGATCTCCAAAAGCTTAAAGTATTACTGTGAAATATTTGAAAATGTGGAGAGGGATATCAAACACAATCAAACCACCCTTTGTCCTTGCTGGTTCTGAAACGGAAATATCAATGATATCTATTGAACGACTTCGGGTATTTGGTTGAAACTTTCAAGGTATGTAGAGGGGTTGTTGAAGAAAGATTGGAGGGTGATCAGCCCCTCCTTTCCTTTCTCTTTTGTATTAGCCCCCTAAAAATTGTTGAAATTTTGTAACTATTATTTTGGTCAAACTAGTCAAAAGGTGTAAGAGCTATGTCTACAGGGATTCCATTCCCCCACCCCCAAGGAGAAGGATTGTCAATTGTGCAATTTATAAATTATTTACATGTAGGTTTCTCATTTGTTAAAGGGTAAATTTTCGATTGTGGGTGTATCTGAAATGGCCTTGGGTTTTAAGGTGAAGCTTTGTAGAATGTTGAGGAGTATCTTAAACTAAATCAAGAGGTACTAAGTACATCCAGTTTTGTCAAAAAGCAGATCTGCAGCATCTTAAAAATGACTGAGGGTATTAAATTTTAACTTTCATGACATATTTATGGGGGGTATTTGAAAGTGGTTGGAGGGCTGTCAGTTCCCTCCCATACCCTATTTTGCTGATTTCTCTCCAAAAACATTCAATCAATGTTTGAAATAGTTTTCTTGTTTTCAATAGTCCATTTTGAAAAGGTCACATAATTATGCCGATGGGAATAACGCGACCTTTCAAAGCTTTGGAGAGGAATTCTGAAGACTATCAAAACATATTAAGTACACACTGGTTGTCAAAAAGGTGTATAAGCAGTATCTTATGAACGGGCAAGGATACTAAGTTGAAAATCACAGGGGTTTTCAACTTAGTCCTTCAATGATTGAAGGACTGGAAGCCCCGTTGCAATTTTTAGATGTCCCCTCTCTTCAAAACTGATCAAACTTTTTTGTGATTTTGTTCAAAATACGCAAAAAGTCTAGTAACTATGCATCCCGGGATGAAGTTCCCCCTCCTCCCTAAGCCCCCTTAGGGAAAGGACTGTAAATTATAAAATTTACCGTTTTTTTAATTGCAGGGACTGTTGTAATAAAAAGAGGGAATGTTTGTTTCTAATTGCATTCGAAAAGGTTATGTGTATCAAGGTGAAACCTCAGGAAATGTTTTGGGGCATGTTTAACTAAATAAAAAAAAATACTATGTGCATCCAGTTTTTCGAAAAGGCGTATTTGTAATATCTTAAGAACAACTAACGGTATTAAGTTTAAATTTTCAAGGCATGTTTAGAGGGACAACGAAAATTGGTGGTAGGGCAACCAGTCCCCCTCTACTATTGTAAAAATTACCGTAAAATGAAAACTCAGTCAGTAAAATTGGTAAAAATAAAGTAAAATAATGTACTCCCTAGGAAATATAGGGGAAAATTACTGTTTTAGAGTTGCTCCATAGCTAGAAGACCAGTTTAGCTTTTTGTTTTGTCTATTATTTGTTCAATATTTAATAATTTCTTTTAAAGGTTTTGATTTTACTGCGATTAGAAGACATCTTGAAAAGGTATTACCCCTCCTCTATTTTGAAAACCGATGGGTAGAAATATTCTTAACGTATATGAATTCAAGTTTTGTTAAAACTTCATTTAGTTTAGAGCATATATTTTTGATTAACACTCATTTCATTTATTTATAATGAATAGGCTTTGATTTGTTTAGGGTCGAAGACAGAGGCTTATTTGGGCCTAATTCCACCTCAAACTTCTAATTTCCAAACATTCTCGAAAAAAAAAATAAACGCCGAAAAACTTCTTTGAATTTCTGGAAACAAACTCATTCTTCGAAAAAAAATAAAAATAAAACGCCGAGTGTTCAGACAAGTGTCACCTTTGTTGCTGCCTCAATGCATGAGGATATGCATTTTGATTAAGCGTCTAAGACACCTTTTGTTAAAAAGAGTAGGTGAAGTGATAGCACCTTAACGCGCACCTGTATAAACAGAAACAAAACTATTCAGATCATTCGGTAGGCCACTGGACAAAAAAAAAACTCTATTTTGTGAAGCACGTGTTAGATTAGATGAATTAGAAACCGGCAAGTTAAATGGATTTTGTAATTTGTATGCTTACTTTAAGTCGCAAATATAAACTTATCAAGGTACTAATAACATTGGAGTGAATACCTCTTTTTGCTATATGAAGTAGCATGGTCCTGTGTACCAATGAGTCCAATACACGCCTAACATCGTATGCTGCTAGAACGAGACTTTCCTGGACCAGTTCAACCTCCATTATGGCATTAACTTCAACACTAAGGGCATCAACGCACCCTATTTGTTCTGAAAACTAAACTGGTATGGCGGAATGCTACATTTCTCCTTAGCTCATCAACAGAAAACAGCTCAAACAGTTTACAGAATGAAGTATATATTTTTATAGGCCTGAAAGTCGAATGCTGAATGTTGGATTTGCCTTTCTTGGGGATAGGAGTGAGATAACCAATGAAAAAAGACAACGGTAATTTCAAATTATCAACAATCATCTGCATGAGTAATTCTAGGTGTGACATGAGCAAAGGGGTTCAGTGGATAACATGAGATGCACTAATATTATTTATGAAAAACGAAGCTTTCTATTTCAGCTTAGAGATTTCCATTGTTATAGCTTACCTTGTTACAGCATAGGGAGACTCTGGGATGTTGTGTTTTGGATAGTAAGGGATTTCCAAATGGCATTGGGCAAAGCAGAAACTCTAAGTGAATATGAATCAATAATGCCTGCACGGTGACGAGCCATTATCTTTCCAAATTGAAAATCTAAGCTTTGCACGGGAGCACGCTTCGGAGAGTTTTGAATTTTTCACCAATCGAAGACTTGAGTGAAAAAGTCACAGAATTTATGAAAAGTGGAAAAGGGATGTCAATTTTTTGCAAAATTTTATCAAGAATTTTTTATGTAGGAGCAAACGAATCATATCTCAGTCAATCTTTGAAAACTACTTAAGGTTGGGCGTATCTTGGTTGATTCGTGTAGGTGTTAAATCAAACAGTTCGTGGTAACGAACTGTAAGTAAGGAGCGACCCGGCTCAATGGTAACCGAAACTCTAGAAAACAGGTTTTTGATACCAATAGATATAGCTGATTTTTCAAGCTCCTATCTGTAGAAAGTTTCAAGCTCCTATCTACAAAAACCCCCTAAAAGTTATAGAACCTTAATTTCCATCATATTTTTGCCTAGAAGTTTCAAGATCTATCTACGGATGCGGTTTTTATTTTTTTGTTTTGTTTTTTGTTTTTTTTTTTTTTTTTTTTCCAGGGGTGATCGTATCGACCCAGTGGTCCTAGAATATCGTGGGAGGGCTCATTTGAACGGAAATTAAAAGTTCTAGTGCCCTTTTTAAGTGACCAAAAAAATGGAGGGCAACTAGGCCCCCTCCCATGCTTATTTTTTCCCAAAGTCACCCGATCAAAATTTTGAGATAGCCATTTTGTTCAGCATAGTCAAAAATATGATAAATATGTCTTTTAGGATGATTTAATCCCCCGAAGTATCCAGAGGGAGGGCTAAAAGTTATGAACTTTACCCAATGTTAACATATAGTATTGGTTATTGGGAAGTATACAGAAGTTTTCAGGAGGTTTTTTTTCTGGTAGTGGGAGGGAAGGATGGGTCGGGGGTTATGTTGGAGGATCTGTTCATTAAGGAAGTTTTCTTGGGGAAGGAAATTGCCATGAAGGGGGCGCCGGACTTGCCAGCATTATTTATTGGTTATTGGGAAGTATACAACCATTTTCAGGAAGAATTTTTTCTGGGGGGGGGGGGCTAGAGGAGGGGATTACTCTGGAGAATATTTCCTTGGAGGATGTTTTTTCTTTGGGGTAAGGGACATTTCTATGAAGGGGGCCTGGATTTCCAAGCATTATTTAAAAAACGATCAGAAATTAAATAAAAAAAAAACCAAGTTTTTTCAACTGAAATGTAAGAAGGAATATTGGAACTTAAAACGAACAGAAATTATAACTTATGTGAGGAGGTTCTCCCCCAAGTCAATACCTCGCTCTTTACGCTACATTTTTTTTTAGTGCTTTCAAAAGAGCTATCTATTCTAATTAAACGTCCTTTGTGATTCAGGGTTTAGTGAATCAAAATTTTTTCTAACTTTTAACGTAAAGAGCGTGGTATTGACTAAGGGGAGAACCCCCTCATATACGTAATAACATATACGTAATAAAAAAAAAACAATAAAAAACAAGCGATACGGCTCACTAGTAATCGAAACTTTTAAAAACGGAATTTTGATGTCAATAAATGTATCAAAAGAATGTGTTTATAATGCTGATTCTAAATATATAAATTTTATTAAGTTTAGTATTACTCATCAAAGGCTACGAGCCTGAGAAAATTTACTCGATTTTTTAAAGAGGGGGGAAACATCCGCTACAAGTGAAAGAATTTTAATGAAAATCACACCGTCAGATTCAGCGTATCAGAAAACCCTTTTACATAGGTTTCAAGCTCATATCTGCAAAAATGTGCAACTTTGTATTTTTTGCCAGAAGAAAAATATACGAATATAGAAGTTAGTTACGTAAGTTAATTTGTAAAGACATCCATTTAGCAAAAGAAAAGTAAAAATTTTTTATGCAAATAAAAGCTGCATTAACTAAAAAACGATCAGAAATTAAATAAAAAAAACAAGTTTTTTAAACTGAAAGTAAGGAGCGACATTAAAACTTAAAACGAACAGAAATTATTCCGTATATGAAAGGGGCTGTCCCCTCCTCAACGCCTCGCTCTTTACGCTAAAGTTTGACTCTGTCTCACAACTTTTTTTTTTTTAAAACAATAAAAACTTTAGCGTAAAGAGCGAGGCGTTGAGGAGGGGACAGCCCCTTTCATATACGGAATAAGTTCTGTTCGTTTTAAGTTTTAATGTCGCTCCTTACTTTCAGTTTAAAAAACTTGTTTTTTTTTATTTAATCTAATTTAAAGGACGCTGCTATGGGAAGGTGGTCTGATAATTGATAATTTAAATATAACAGAAACCACATAAATTGGGAAATCAATCTAAGTAACCCCATAGTCTAGATTCGATGTTTGAGTGAAGTGTGAATATACGTGAAATTTTCAGTTTTTGGCTGCATAATCAGCTTATCAGAAAAATACCACGGAGAATAGAAGAACGAAGTGATACGGCTGATTCGGAAGAATAAGTTTCACAATTAAAGTCCCGAACAACAGCACAAGGATATTAAGTTTTGAACTTGTCGAATACGCGCATGTAATAGCTCACAAGCTTGTGCAAATAGTTGTTCTGATACATCATTTTTATAATTAGGGGGTAAATACACATTTATCACTACGCAAGACCCTGCTCTCACTGCTAGAAAAGTATCACTAGAACTAAACAAACTTGACTGAATACTCGCTGAAACTTCAGTTACCAGCTCTCCAAATGAACCACCTCGGAATGATCACGGTTTGTAGAAACGGGAAAAGTGCAAAAGTCTGCTCATGTCCGATGAACTAAGACTAGAACGTGTGAGGAATTGTTCCTGAATACACATTCAATCATTATCCAGCAGCATACCTTCTAATACTGATATTCTATTCAATAAATAACCGTTTATGTTGCATCAAACAAATCTCACATCTTTGTACTGTTTAGTAGAGATCCCTGGTGGAATCTCATGGTGTACTAAGCAGAACCGCATCTTGAACACAAGATCACTTTTTTACACTCTATTTACTTGTGAGACCAAACAAGCAGCCACCGTATTACCAATGATACTCGACGAATAAATGCCACTCGAGGAATAAATTGCAAATATAGGCCTGACTCGCTTCTCCTTAGCTGCTGTAGCAAGCCATTTACATAAATCTAAAACGTTATCATCGTCCTTTTGACATTTGATTAGTCTAAAACTGAATGCAAGATCGCCATACAATACCTCTTTTGCTTTTAAAACGTGATCGTGGGTGAAGATAATCACTAGCTTTCCAACAATTGTCTCGGCTATTAATGGATAAAGTGTTGACCTTCATACAAAATTTAATACTGAGATTGAAATAATCTTTTGTTCAGTCATACCTCCGAACTGTAAGTTAGAAGGATTGGCACTTGCTCACTTTGTGCCAAAAAACTGTAAACAAGCAATACGTTTGTAAATGGTAAATAACACTCCCTATACAACTAAATGAACGCCATTTATAATAGCAGAAATTAGTAAGAGTCTAATAATAGCAACGCCAGGAAAATGAGCCAGTTGTTCCAATAGATACCTTCTATCATTTTGTATCCCGTGATTGGTGCTTCTTGGGATATACCACAGTTTATATGATTATCCAGTATGATCTTTCCCTATCTCACCCACTATAAAAACCCGGACCAAGGTGCGAGTGCTCCAGAGAACGTTTTTGCAGATAGAAACATAGGCGGCATCAGATCTTTTCACGGGTAGACAAGTCAGACTGTGATCTAATCGGAAACAAGTGGAAAGCCGCTATTACGAATAACGCACTTTGTTGGAAACAATCGGAAACAGACTAACCCGCTAATGCAGAAAGAAGTGGGAGGAGCTTTTTGTTCGTACCGACAATGAAGACCAGAAATGATCTGCGATAAACTTACTGGATAAATCTATAAACTGTGGGATATACATACCTGTTAGTAGAATCATGAATAAATGCATGCAAAATGAAATCTTAACTATTCTTGTTTGAATCGAGCAAACAAATGGTGGCGAATAACTAAACTAGAACAATCCCTCATTTCACAGATCAGAAGTTTTGTGAGCATTCGAGTTGTTTTGTAAACACTTCCATTTATCCCCCTTTGTGAACCCGTTTATTTTTACTTCCATTTTTTGAGCACTGAACTGTTGTATGTAATTCCAATTCCCCTTTATCATGGAAGATAAACATGACTTTCAGATTAGGTTTATCAGCCTTGAATCCTCTGCCACATACAAAGAAAAGCTTTCAATGGATGTAAAACTAACTACTTTGTTGATTTCTCGAACCAATTATATAAAAAAGAATTATTACATTAAAATATTCTTAAATATTTCTTGATAGCCTTTTGTGCTAAAACTTAGTTTTTTTTTAAATTGCCAAATTATTTTACTCACAAAAAACGTCTGAAGATCAATTTATGGCTTGAAATTCGACATCTATTTTTAATATCCGTGATATTACTGAAAATTATTTCATGTCTAAATAATTGTGTGTAAAAGGTTGGTATGTGATGTTTGAATGTATATTACTTTTGGGGAACAGGAAATTAGTTGCTTCAAAATCGAAATCGTTCGTTTTATTATGTATTTCAAAGACTAATTAATTGTTTTTAGAAATATTAACATTTAAATCTAATAAGTGGTCGTCTTGCCCTGTTCCATGACTAGGTTCCAGAATAAACTCAGGCAGGTAAATGTTTTTCGAAATCTTAATACACAAAAAATCATCCAAATCTTTTACTATTTGAAAGAGAATAATTTACATTATATGGGTTACCCTTACTTATCATGTACTTGTATTTTAGTTGACTTAAAAGCAAGTCCGCTATAAATGAACTGGCATTAACATTTCAGGAATGCCCTAAATTTCCTTATACAAATTACCATTGAACCTTATAAAAGAATGAAGTAGATGAATTTCCAGTAAATCAAATATCATGTCCAACTTATGGTATCTAGAACTAATAGTACTGTTAATGAAAGTTGTCCATCTGGCTTTTATGTTGTAAGTATATATTTAAAAAGAAGTCATATCATAGGCAGTACAATTACGCTGCCTAAATAAAGAATGATGTTGGCACAGTGTTTTATTTATTTATTTCTTTAGACCAGGGCACTTCGTATCGAAGGAGTTGTCGTAGAAACTTCAAAAAGTGCTCCTTCGATTGGAAATTGGAGTGGCTTTTGCACTTTTTTAATAGTCGAAAGTGATTGGAAGACAACTAAACCCTTCCACGCCCACCATTTCCCCAAACACATCCAATAAAAATTTTGAGACAGCCATTTTGTTCAACGTAGCTGAAAGTTTTGGAAATTAGGTCTTTGAGGATGACAACCCTCCCACAGCCCTCAGGGCAAGGGTTGTAAGTTATTTAATGGGACATATAAGGTTTTTGTATAAAGTATTGTCGTATAAACTTCAAAAAAAGGCTCATTCGATTAGCAATCCAAATGGCTAGTGCCCTTGTTAATAGTTGAAAGTGATTGGAGGGCAACTAACCCCCCTCTCACGACCATGTTTTTCCCCAAACACATCCAATCAAAATTTTGAGATAGCCATTTTTTTTCAACGCAGTTGACAGTTCTGGAAATTAGATCTTAGAGGATGACAACCCCCCCCCCCCCCCAACAGCCCTCGGCAAGGGTTTTAAGTTATGCCCTGGGGGCATATAATGTTTTTATAGAATGTTTTGTCGTAGAAACTTCAAAAAGGGCTCATTTGATTGGAAATTGGAATGGCTAGTACCCTTTTTAATAGTCAAAAGTGATTGGAAGGCGAC
This sequence comes from Artemia sinica, assembly GCA_027921565.1. Taxonomy (NCBI): domain Eukaryota; kingdom Metazoa; phylum Arthropoda; class Branchiopoda; order Anostraca; family Artemiidae; genus Artemia; species Artemia sinica. Next base: position 8,459,903 of record CM051269.1, read on the forward strand.
TAACGCCCCTTCTACGCCCACCATTTATACAGACACATCCAATCAACATTTTGAGATAGTCATTTTGTTCAAAATAGTTGAAAGGTCCGGAAATTATATCTGAGGATGACACCCCTCCCACAGCCCTCATGGTAAGGCTTGTAAGTTATGCCCTGGGGGCATATAAAGGTTTTTTTTATTGAAAGCGTTGTCGTAGAAAATTCAAAAACGAATCGTTCGATTGGAAATTCAAAGGGCTAGTGCCCTTTTTAATGTTCGGAAGCGCTTTGAGGGCAACTAACCCCCCTCTCTCATCCACCTTTTCCCCAAACACATCCAATCAAAATTTTTAGATAGCCTATTTGTTCAACGTAGTTAAAAGTATGAGAAATTAGGTCTTTGAGGATGATACCCCTTCAGACCCCTCAAGGTAAGGGTTGTAAGTTATGCCCTGGGGGCATATAAGGTCTTTGTAGATACTGATACTGAAGAAACTTCAAAAAAGGCTCGTTCGATTCGAAATTAGAAGGGCTTTTGCCATTTTAATATTCGAAAGTGACTAGAGGATAACTAACACCCACCATTTCTCCAAACACATCCTATCAGAATTTTGAGATAGCCATTCTGTTCGACGTAGTTAAAAATTCCGGAAATTATGTTTTTTGAGGATGACACTTCCCCCATAGTCCTTAGGGCTAGGGTTGTAAGTTATGCCCTCGGGGCATATGTTTTTTTCTATATAGAAAGTGTTGTAGAAAATTCAAAAAGGAATCGTTCGATTGCAAATTGAAACGGCTAGTGTCCTCTTTAATAGTCGAAAGTGATACGAGGGCTAGTAAGCCTCCTCTCATGCCCACCACTTCCGGAAATTAATCTTCCGGAATTCCGGAATAGTTGAAAGGTCCGGAAATTATGTCTTTGCGGATGACAACCCCTCACAGCCCTCAGGGCAAAGGTTGTAACTTATGCCCTGTGGCATATAAGGTTTTTATTGAAAGTGTTGTCGTAAAAACTTCAAAAGGGCTCATTCGGTTGAAAATTGAAAGGGCTAGTGCCTTTTTTAATAGTTGAAAGTGATTGGAGAGTAACTAACGCCCCTCTCACGCCCACCATTTCCCCAACATATCCAATCAAAATTTTGAGATTTTCGTTTTGTTTAACATAGTTGTAAGTTCTGGGAATTAGGTCTTTGAGGATGACAACCCCCTCAAAGCCCTGAGGGCAAGGGTTGTAATTTATGCCGTGGGAGTATATAAGGTGTTTATAGAAAGCGTTGTCGTAGAAACTCAAAAAGGGCTCATTCGATTGGAAATTGAAAGTTAATAGTCGAAATTAATTTGAAGGCTTGACATTTTTATAGTAAAGATCGATGCGGGTGGAATGTATTATTATTATTTTTTTTTTAGACCAGGGCACTTCGTATCGAAAGAGTTGTCGTAGGAACTTCGAAAAAGGGCTCATTCAATTGAAAATAGAAAGGGCTAATGCCCTCTTTAATAGTCGAAAGTGATGGGAGGGCAGCTAGTCCCCTTTCCTCGTCCACCCTCCCATTGGCCCATTATGTTTAAAAAATAAATGTTGCCTTAAGATTAAATCAAAATGCACTGTGTTAATGCTAATTAACAACAAGGCATCTCAGCAGCATCCCAAGAACGACTGAGGTTATTATGTTCAAACTTTCGGGCTACTTCTGCTCTTAAAATTTAACCAAATCAAAGTAGGGTAAGTGTATCCAAGCTATCAAAGAAAGTAAACAGGTTTTTTTTCGAATGGTATCAAGTTTTCCATTTCAGGTCAGTTAGTGGAGGTATGAAACTAAATTAAACACTACTATTTGTGTCCAGATTTTTAAAACGATGTATGTTGTTAAAAATTGCTGAAAATTTGTCTCCAGTATACAAATATCAGGCCAAACTATAAAGTCTTAAAAAAAACGAAAAGATTTAAAGTATTATTTAATTTTTCCCTGAAAAGACTATGTCAATTTAAAACGAAAGTAATTAATTAAAAACACAATTTTCCACAAAATAAGTTCTTCAAAGAAAAGTAAAGAACTCCATTAAACTAGAAATGAGCAAAAATAAAATCAAATAATTTACCATGAAACTTCCAGAAATCAGCATCGATAAATAAATGAAAACCAAAATGAACAGAAATTACAATAAATAACCGAGTCAACTCAAAACGAGCAGAAATTAACATAAGTTGGGCTCAAAACGCCTATGCCTTCCTAAGGCCAGAACATAATTTGCACTTTACTGAAAAAATACAAATGAATGTGCATTGCCAGTTAAATATACTGATATTTAGTAATCAAAATGTAAAAATTATTTGATTTAATAAAGTTCTAAAAGTAAAAACAGAGTTATTAAATTTATTATTTATAAGTTATAAGTTATTTATTAAAGTTATAAAAGTTATGAAAGTAAAAAAGAAACTCTTTGTAATATATTTCGTTTTCAGTAACACACATTTGACGCAACAAGATTTAGTCTGTTCATCGGTAGTCTATGCTAAAACCCTGAAAAATGTACGTAGCCATTGTCTAATCTGAAAAACAGGAATTAAATCGAATTATTTTTTTTCTCAACTAATGATTTATATACTCATGTATTCAGAATGTTTTCTCTATTTTCCCTTCTGTTTATGCATATGTTTACCAAGTTCTTTTTGCCAGTAACAGCTTAAAACAATATTTAACGGCAGTTACGAAACAAAAATGGAAATAATTGACCAAATTTGGAGTCTAACGCTAAAAACAAAACATATATTAGAAGAAATTTAAGAACAAACTCGCAGGAGTGGAACTCGCTCTGTAGCCAATATTCAATTCAGATGGGAATGCACAGATTTAAGACTTGTAAGAGAAAGATAAAGTTTCAACTCAGAACTTGTTTCAACTCCTTATAGACAAACACCAGCAATCACTGACCTCTATCTTAAAAATGGTTAATCGTCAAAAAAAAAAAAAAAAAAAAAAAAAAAAAAAAAAAAAAAAAAAAAAAAAAAAAAATTAAACCAACAGTGTTGAGAATTTAGATTTATACGGTATTTTTAGTAAATGAAGATGGCATAAAACCCACAGAAAATAAGATCTTACGAAAAACGTGCAAAACATCAGTATTTTACCTTCGACCTATGAAATTTGTAATTGCGACTAGCCTCCAACCCTGTGAAGGGTTGGAGACACGTTTTAAGGTGTCATAATAGGTTTTGCAAATTTATGCCCGATTGTTTCAAATTCTGAGATTATTTCCCTGTTTTAGCAAAAATGACTGAACTATTGGTCGAATTTACCTACTTAACGTGCTTTAGTATATTACAACATTTTAGTTTTTTGCTGGTCAAACTCTACTTAAAATGTTGTTTTGAAATTAAATTATTTACCCAATATTTTTATTCTCAAATTTATCACGTAAAAGGAATCATCTCTTTTTATTATTGATATCCCCGAATTCGGTCGAATGCTTTTTTTTTTGGTTTTGACTTTCAAATTCTTACGCCAAAAAAATATATATAATATATATATATATATATATATATATATATATATATATATATATATATATATAATATATATATATATATATATATATATATATATATATATATATATATATATATATATATATATATATATATATATATTTATGTATATATTATATATATATATATATTTTATATATATAGAGTTTATGTTTATGTGTCCTATGACCCCTTTATTCATGATTTGTTTCAGAGGTTCAAAATGCTTTGCTTGGTGATGATGAGGAATGTTTAGATGCTTCAGATTTTCATTTTTCTCCCAAACGGGAAGTTGTTCCTGTTGATTCTTTTTCCGGTTTTTCAGGAGCATTTAAACTTGAACCAGATACACAGGATTTGGGCCCAGCACGTCTTACCAATGAAGGGTTTGCTAAAGTTTTTTGTTTCATATCAGTGAACCTCAATGTAGAGGTTTCAAGCTCCCATATGCAAACATATGGAATTTTGCTTCTTTTTTTTTTCCAAAACACTTATCACGCAGGCTCGTTTATTTGTTTTTTTTTTTTTTTTTTTTTTTTTTTTTTTTTTTTTTTTTTTTTTTTTTTTTTTCAGAAGGCTATCGTGCCAAACCAATAGTCTTAGAAGATTGGGAGAGGGCTTATTTAAAAGGAAATTAATAGTTCTAGTGTGCTTTTGAAGTAACCAAAAGATCGGAGCACTTGAATGAGGTTTGTTGGAGATGCTTGAAATAAGCAGGGATGAATATGAGCTGTTATGGTTTCAACTGTCTTACATGGGCGCACATAAGCTGAATCCAGGGGGGGGGTTCTCGTCTAATTGGCACTTTTAATGCTATATAATAGAAATCTCAGAACAAAAATATAAAAATAAGGCAGCATCATTCAGCCAGGGGGGGGCGGGAGCCCCCCCCCCCCCCCCATATGGGCGCCCATGCTGTCTTATGATTTGAACTGTCTTTTCTGAAGTATTTGAATGTTAAATTTATAACTAATGAGTGAATTCACTTTTGCTCCTGTGAATACCGCACCAATCTCTTTGAGCCTTGTATTTTGCAATTTGTTTTATATTTTGTATTCTTTTTTTTTGTTTTAGTTTCATTATCCGTGGTATACTATTAGAGATATTCATTTTTAAACAGTTAGTTTTTTCTTAATATTTTATTTATAAAAGGTGTTTTCAGCAGTTTCATAATGCCTAGAAGACAAATGAACAACCTTGACCATCAGATGTGACAAGACCAATCTGAGAAGCTAATGTAAAGGGTATTGATTTTTTTTCTTTTTTTCAAGTAAAGATAAACGAAAATGAAGAACAAAGAGATATACAGTTAGAATACTTTTGTCAACGAGACTTACAATGAGTCAAAACAAAGGTAAAAAACAAAGAATTATCTGGTTAGAAGATAAGCGGCAGCAAAAATTAAAACGAGTTAAAAACAACAGTTAAGAACAACGAACTTTGTGGTTATAAGACGTGCGACAACGAGCGCAGAAAAAATTAATGAAGTAAAGAGAAAAGGAATATTCAGTCAATAAATACTCCACAGAGAGCACAAAGAAATATACGATCAGAAGATAAGATGTAATAAGAATTACAAGTGACAGCGAGAAAGGTGATTCATTCGGAGCTTGCTACTTATAACGAGAATTAATATACTTACAACGAGAATTAATATACACAAGCCTACCGCATGCGGACTGCCAGGGCCCAGCCTCGAAATCGGCTACATAGTTGTTTTTTTCTTAAAACTGGCATATTGACATTTCTGGCCACAAAAAATGATCTTAATAGGTCACAATGTAAGGACGAATTTGTATTTTTCCCAGGGTGGGTGTATCAAACCTATGGTGACTTCATGACATAAAGAAGAGGCTGCGGTTAGAAGACAAGTGACAATGAGAATCAGTCTATACAAGCCTGCTGCCTAGCTGTTTCGGGCCCAGTGCTATATATATGTCCATACATGCATAAGTATGTATACATGTATATTAGATTCGTCTATCTTAAAGATTTCCAAACATAGGAAATAGACCAACTGATATATTCTTTAATTCCAATAAAGATTATTATTGATTTTTGGGAGCTAATCGATTCTAAAGAGAAAAGTAGTTGGATTTGTATAGTAAGTTTTGCTGTGAATGTGTTTTGTATCACTTTTATTTAAATTTTGTTTCAGAACTTGACGATGCCTTGCCAAATAACAGTGAGGAGGTCTTTGATGTTCCAGACTTTTGTATGTCTCCTAAACGGGAAGTTGTTCCTTTCGGTTCTTTGTCCAGCTATTCAGAACGATACATAAACTTGAACCCAAAACTCAGGAATTGGGCTCCACATGTTTTGACCATGAAGGTAAATCTCGGATTTGTATTTTTTTTTTCTTATTTTTATTGCAGAATCATTTTTATCAGATAATAGTTTATTGAATAAGCACTAAAACAAATGGACTAAATATTGGACTTATGACTAACCTTGAGAAGAACGTTTCTTTTACCTTCTTTCTATGCATTTTACTAAACCAATTTCTTGGGTACAGCCGAATCGAGATGAAAAAAGTAACTCAAAAATAGTCGGCGATTTACAAACCCTAACGGATACGTGTTTCTGGCTGTTGATTGTTGTTGTTCTGGCTGTTGTACTGTTGTTCTGGCTGTGAAAAAAATGGACCAAATGCATAACACTATTACAAGCAGTAGTAATAATACTACTGGTGCTTACTACTCTTGCTAAGGCTATATAGTGTTAATGTGGAATTTTCAGGGACTGCTGTTGTGGACATTATGTTGAATCAAAACACACTTGGTACATGCAGGCTTTCAAGAGGGTTTATCAGCAACATCTCAGAAACGGATTAAAATATTAAGTTGAAACTATCAGGGTATGAGGAAGAAATATCGAATAAGACCAAAAAGGTACAATGTAAATACTATTACTTCTTGGAATGTTACCACATTAAAAAATGATCATCGTATCAATATTTTGACTGACGAATTCAGACGATTCGAACTGGACTTATTAGGAGTTGCCGAAACTCATATCCCAGGGGTAGGAAGCCTGAAATTAGGTGATATAGAATTTGTTTACTCCACCATGAAGGATGGGGTACATAGACAGGGAGTAGGGCTCATGATGAATAAGGAAGCTGCTAAGTCTTGTTGAAGCTGGGAAGCTATTAATAATAGAATAGTAATTGCTCATTTTACGACTAAAACGTTCAGGGTATCAGCTATAGTAGTATATGCCCCTATAGAACCGACTGACGGTGATACTAGTGACTCAGATGAATTTTACTTACAGTTACAGGAGCAAATAGACAGGGTTACGGGCAGAAATAAGATGTTTTTTACGAGGAGATTTTAACGCCCAGGTCGGTAGAAATAGGAATAGATGGTATCCTAGTCTAGGTAAATTTGGTGTAGGAAAAGAAAACAGTAATGGATAACGATATCGTAATAAGTTCTCAATATTAGAGACACCTGACTCAGATAACGAACTTTCAAGATCGGTTAGTAGACCATGATGAGTTGGAGAAGTCAAATAATTTAGTCCAAACCGAAATGCCAACTCATGTCTACGACTATCAAGTCAATTCAAACTGAGTTGTTTCAGTGCATCATCATATGTTGAGTAGTTGTGTCCAAGTATAATTTTTATAGCTAGTAAAATGTTGTGCTTACGTGTCAATAAATTCAGAGGGAGTAGTCACTCCGGATTTGGCCCAGTTAAAGATAGGAATGGGGCCACAATTAGCGATAAGAAAAGAATTAAGAGAGATGGGCAGAACATTTTGAGAATTTGTTAAACCGAGATAGAGTTGCAGGAAAAGATATAGAGGAAAATGAAAAGTTTTTGATACCTTGGATTGGTTTTTTGGTTTCACATCTTCAATTTTCACATTTCAATTTTCAGGGAATGGTGAGGAAATGTTGAACTGAATCAAAAGCCACTCATGGGCTATTAAATGAATGTTTTAGCAATATACCAGCATCGCCTTAGGGTATTAAGCTGTAACTTCCTGGGCTACCAATACTACGACAACTTTTGCGAGTAGTTCTACAACTATTACTTCTATTATTGAACTAAATAAAAATAATTTAAGTGCATACAGGTTGTCAAGATATCAAGGGGGGATTTTTCAGGACTAGGATAGGATATAAAGTAGAAACTTTCAGGGAAAGTTTATGTTTCTTCAGAACGAAATCAAAAGGTACTATGTTTAAATTTGTTTTCAATGAGACGTCTCAGCAATATTTCAAGAACGGCAGAGGATATTAAATTGAGACTTTCAGGGTTAGTTCAAGTTAAAGTTCAAAGTTCAGTCATTTTACTGGGAGACAAGCTAAAAAAAATTAGGCCTAGACAAAGATAAAATAACAAATAACGCTACAATACAATGATAAACACGACGGCAAATATACAATAACACAACAGTAATATGAAAGTAGCAGTTAGCCCAGGATTCATAAATAAATTTCAAAAATTTCAGTATTATTAAATATAAATTAATACTAGAAGATAGCCAAGAGACCCACTTTCAACAAAGAAAAAAACTGTACAAATAATTTTATCTTATTAAATAGACGCCAAATTACAGATAATTTTGAACCAAATATCAAATTTAAAATTTCTTTTGCTTAATAGGGATAGAAATAAACTTGTCAATAAGATCATTGAGAGTGTCCCAGCACCAGGCTATCGACACAAAGAGAGCGAATTTATATCTGTCAGTAATATATTTGTCAATGTAGATACTCTTCTTTTGTCAATTGTTATAATTATGTAAATTTTTGTGATTGGGAGAACAGGCTTTAATTTAGGTAATTTGGCGACAATTTCTTTATGTCATAATGAAATTTGAAAGGAACTGCTCCAAAAGTAAATTTTTGAAAAACTGGAAGTATATCAAGTTAAGTATATAAAGATACTGTAGGAGACTTATTTGGAAGTGTAAATATATAATAAGTGATGGAATAAAAAACGTCAGGATTCTTAGGGCTTTATTTTTTTTTTAATCTGTATTGGTTTAATATTTCTTTTAGATGTAGATAAGTATAGGAGAGAACAATAAATAATATTAGACTGAATCACAGCAAAATGAATGCTTCGTAAAGCATAGTAGGGCAAATGCTGCAACCTTCGCATTGAACCAACACACCATGAAACCTTTAATCTTAGTTTTTAAATATGTGTTCTAAAAGATAACCTTAGAGATATTATGTAGAAGTAACTCGAATAATGCGATGGCAAACATTTGCTTTTCTACCGTAAGTTATAAAATTAGTTTTACATAAATTCAAAACAATAAAATTTGATGAACACGAATCAAGAACATTTAGAAAGAGTTTCAGCTTTGCAATCAACTCCTCGTCATTCCTCTCAGAAAGTGAAATTGTCGTATCATCAGCAAAATGTGTGTTGAGACACGGGATTGCTAAAGCACGGTGGAAATCATTTATATAAGTTAGAAAAAGCAGAGGACCTAAGACAGAGCCCTGAGGTACCCTAACCTTCGAAGACTGAGGAACAGGTGGAGAGAGGATATTGCCCTCCTTCGATTTTCTGCTATTTATTATCCAGATAAGATTTAACTAGATCCAACGACAGTCCAAGCACACTACAATTATGCAATTTTAAAAAACAATACAATGGGATATTGTATCAAATACTTTTTCAAAATCTAAATATATTGTTACTGGAATGTCTACTCTATCTGAGCCTTCATGAATATGTTGGATGAAAGCAAAGATAGCGTGTTCACTACTATTATTACCTCAACTGGACTAAATCTATTGAATGTAAGGGCATCATGGTTGTCAAAATAGCATAAACAAAGGTTTTTAGGAACAAAATAGGTTATTAAGTTTTCAGTTTCAGGAAAAGTTGTGGTGTAAACTATATCGAAATATACTAAGTGCATTCAAATTTTTAAAAAGGCGGATATTACTAAATATTGCTGAAAAATTTTGCCCAACATGTAAATTGAAAGCCAAAATCTGAATTTTGTCAAGAAAGACGAAAAAGATTTAAAATATGTTTTTCTTTACGAATGAAAAAGACTATGTCAATTAAATCAAAAAGAAATTAAATTGGAAAACTTTTTCAAAAAAGAAGTTTTTTAAATAAATCCAAAGATGGGAATAAATGAAGTCGAATAAATTTGAAACTTAATTCTACTTTAAATTACCATCAATAAATAAATGAAACTCAAAATGAACAGAAGTTAGAATCAATAACCGAGTCAAACTCAAAATGAGCAGAACCTAAGAAAAGTTACCTAGTCTATGTGTATTGTCAGAACATAATTCGTACTTTATTGAAACCCAAATACATTTTAAACCTTTTCTCTCTTTTAACTTCAATTACATCAAAATTATTAGGGCTTCAAGAAATTAATATCAGTATATATAATAAATTTTCAATTCATATTCATTTGTTTTTTTTTCGAATAATCTTAGTTATGATGGTGACTTTTTTTCTTGTTTTGGATGTTATGAGAAAAAGAAACACTTAGCCTGAAATGAAGATTATTTTTAGTAAAGTAAAAATTATTTTCTGGTTGTATCCGTTTATGTTTCTTCTTTATTTTTTTAGTTGTTGGAGTTGAAGATCCTTTATCCAGTGATGTCAAAATATGCAGAGAAACTTCCATTGCATCCAAACCTGAGGCAGAAAGCTTTAACCTTCAGAACCTGTATTTGTAAGAGTGACTTGCAAAGTAAAAAAAAGAAGAGTTCGAAAAATATCAAAGAACACATACATTTAAAAAGGCCATATAAATGTGATATGTGCAAAAAATGCTTTTCTAAATCAAGGGACTTAGATATACACCAAAGAGTGCATACTGGTGAGAAACCATTTAAGTGTGAAGTATGTAAAAAATGCTTTTTCTCAGTCAAACAGTTTGATTAGTCACCAAAGAGTGCACACTGGGGAGAAACTGTTTAAGTGTGAAGTATGTGACAAGGCCTTTTGTAGTTCAAGCAGTTTGATTTACCACCAAAGAGTACACACGGGTGAAAAACCCTTTAAATGTGATGTATGTGAGAAAACTTTTTCTCAGTCAACCAATTTGATTCAGCACCAAAGAATACACACTGGTGAGAAACCATTTAAGTGTGAAGTATGTAAAAAAATACTTTTCTCAATCGAGTAGTTTGATTCATCACCAAAGAGTGCACACTGGTGAGCAACCATTTAAGTGTGAAGTATGTAAAAAATGCTTTTCTCAGTCAAACAGTTTGATTAGTCACCAAAGAGTGCACACTGGGGAAGAAACCGTTTAAGTGTGAAGTATGTGACAAGGCCTTTTGTAGTTCAAGCAGTTTGATTTACCACCAAAGAGTACACACGGGTGAAAAACCCTTTAAATGTGATGTATGTGAGAAAAAATTTTCTGCGTCAAGCATTTTGATTAATCACCAAAGATTGCACACTGGGGAGAAACCGTTTAAGTGTGAAGTATGTGACCAGACTTTTTCTAGTTTAAGCAGTTTGATTAACCACCAAAGAGTACACACGGGTGAAAAACCCTTTAAATGTGATGTATGTGAGAAACCTTTTTCTCAGTCAACCAATTTGATTCAGCACCAAAGAATACACACTGGTGAGAAACCATTTAAGTGTGAAGTATGTAAAAAATACTTTTCTCAATCGAGCAGTTTGATTCATCACCAAAGAGGGCACACTGGGGAGAAACCGTTTATGTGTGAAGTATGTGACAAGACGTATTATAGTTCAAGCAGTTTGATTTACCACCAAAGAGTACACACGGGTGAAAAACCCTTTAAATGTGATATATGTGATAAAACTTTTTCTGCGTCAAGCATTTTGATTAATCACCAAAGATTGCACACTGGGGAGAAACCGTTTTGGTGTGAAGTATGTGACAAGACCTTTTGTAGTTCAAGCAGTTTGATTTACCACCAAAGAGTACACACAGGGGAAAAAAACCCTTTAAATGTGATGTATGTGAGAAAACTTTTTCTGTATCTAGCAATTTGATTCAGCACCAAAGAGTTCACAAACGGGTGAAAAACCCTATAAAAGTGATGTATGTGAGAAAACTTTTTCTCAGTCAAGCACTTTGATTAATCACCAAAGAGTACACACTGGTTAGAAACCGTTTAAATGTGATATATGCAAGAGAGAATATTCTTCTAAATTGAATCTGAATAATCATATAACAACCCATTCTTAGGAGAAAAAAAACCTGCTAGTTGATATTGTACAATAATAATTTAGTTGGTCTTTTTGAACCTTGTTGTACACTGCATCTTTTTTTTTGTTCTTATTTTTTATTTTTGTCATTTAATGAATTCATTTTGTCTTGGAATATTTTTGTTTATTTATTCAGTGATTCTCTTCTGCTTTTCCTTTCAATTTTCTCCTCCCCTTTGGATGTGACTTTCTGGATTTAAAAAATTCCAATTTGTGTATGTCTGGTTGAGTAAATACCTTTGTATTGTCACCAAAATTTCTCCTCGTGAGTTTTCCAAACGTGAGTTTTCCAATTTGGCAACTTTCTTTTAAGTGATTAATTAAAAAAAAACTTTCCACAAAATAAGTTTTTCAAAAAAGTAAAGGACTCCATTAAACAAAAATCCGCTTATAATTCGCAATTGATATTTCCAAATAAATGTAAAAAAAAAAAACTACTATCCAAGCGAATATCACAAAACTACGATTAAGTCACTCAAAAGAAATTTAACGAAATACTAAACATTATTTAGTCTTCTCCACTGCTCTCTTAGTTACACCGTTCAAACTGGCCGATTATACAACAAAAATACAGTCGAATAAAATGAATTATTTCTGTTGTTTCCGAAGGGACTGAACACCTAACCTTGGTAAGACAAATGTATTGTACTCCAACTTCAAAACAGCTCTGAAAAAGGAGGTAAGAATTTGCAGAAAAGATTAAATGGGAGACTAAAATGGTACAGCAGTTGAATCGAATGGTAAGAATCCACTCCAAGTCGGAGAAAAATTTTTCATCCATAGCTTTACGACTATCAAGAAAAATTAATTATTATAGCTTTTGTGCAAACATCAAGATCTTACTTTTTTCGAGATTTTCTTTCGCAGCACTGCATTTTAAATTCTCTGCCAAATTATCCATTCCTCTGCAATTCTCCGTTAAATTTTTTCAGTGGGTTTTCTAACCAACCACATTTTTTATGGTTGCTTCAGCCTGCAGCAATAAAAGCATAGGGTAGTACCACAAATTAACATAAGTTGAACCAGCTACCCTTCTTTAGGGTATGGCTATTCTATGGTTTACATTGTATTTTCGTTCAATTATTGTCGGTATGTTTTGTTTCTTAATATATCCAGTAAACATAATTTTAAAATTTTTACCATTATGAAATTATTATCTGACTCAGAGAAGCGTCAGATGATTTGCCCCCAACCACGCATTGTTTCTCCCGACCAAAGGCAGAAAAATCAGGAGATCGGTAGAGCACACCATTGGTCAGTATGCGAAAAAGAGAAGTTTTAAAAAAAAGTCAGAGGTAAATCGTGTATTTGAGACGAACTTTCTTTTCTAGTTTTTTGAATTTTTTAATGTTTTTATTTGCGTCTATAATAGTTTTACATCTTCCATAAGTGTAAAAAATGAATAAGTAATGAGGTAGAAAATGAAAACATTGTTCAGAATTCAGATTTCTGGATTTTGACCACCCTCAGAAGCTAAATTTTTCCCTCTGTCCCTTAGGATAACTCTAGTGACTTCTCATTTCTTTGCAACGACAACTTTGTTTGAAGACATTAAACTAAATTAGAAAGGGCAATAAAAATTTTCGTGGTCCTTCCAGTTATCCAACAGAAAGGAATTGATTTTTTTTTTTTTAATTTGGTGATTGAGATAGCTAGGACATGCTTTGTGGATACAGGGATGACAAATTGTCAAATATCGTCCGTTTCGGTCATTTATATAGGGTCAAGCGAAAAGCAGAACGTCCCGACTGAATGGGATCCTGGTGGTGTGTGCTGGAAAGTAATTCGATAAGCGCTGTCGACGCATCAACAATATCGCGAATGCTAATTTTGAAAAAAATTGCAGCATAACAGTGGAGAAGAAAAACGGTTTGGTAGTACTGCTATATCTCATGAACTATGGTTTTACGCCTTGGTAATCCTGTTCTTTTGCAAATCGGTACAAGTCACTTTATTAGCAATCTGAGTTTTCCTCTCTGTAAATTTAACTATTTTCATGAATTTCTCTGGATAAAGCGAGCGCTTTATAATTTTCTATTCTTAATGATTCTTTTGCGATTTTTAGGCTACTCTAAAGCTTGATTGAGATGGAAAAGAGACGAGAAAAATATATATTACCAATTATAGTTCAGACTGGTAATGAAGAAGCGCATTTCTTCTATGTTCCTTAATATTTGGTTCTATAAGTATATCTTTACTACCCCAAGCGAATCAGATGAGGCCGTGAGAACGGATTAAAAGAAATTGAAACTTCTTTGGATGGTGAAAAGAGAGAAGCTCTGAATGTACTGGAATGGAGGAGTGCGCGCACTTGTGTTGTCTTCAAACCGTTTGGCACTGCAGTGAACTATTACTAGGCGTGGGAGAATTGTGTATTCCTTTATTTTCAATTCTTTGTAATTTATTTCTGCTATCCTTTAATTACATCCCAACTCGCTTTGTTTTAATTTCAATTCCTAGGATTTACTTTTTAATTCTTTGTCTTCAGTATTTTGAAAAAGACATCACTGGTCATCCTGGTTGAAAGCTTTTCTATTATAGTTTTCTGAATTAAGCAATACATTTCGTTTAAAGTTGTTTTACATTTCGTTGCTCTGTTGTTTTAGATTATATCATTTCAATTCTTATATTTTGTTTATAATTCTTTGTTTTAGTATCTTCAAAATGACATCATTCGATTTCGCGGGGGCAGAAGTACGAAGTGTTATTCTACAATGATAAAACTATTAGTTTTAACGTGGACAAGGACTTTGTCAAATCTGGTGATACTGGTGAAACGGCCTAGCAAAAATCGTGCAGTTTGGATTTCAGGTGCAAAAATATAAATAATGTGTCGGTTTTAATTGCAAATTGTAAAAATATTACTTTTGAAAAGATTTTGACACCACCCGTGGTTAATATCTGCTCAAATATTTTATAGTCAATGATCTGCAATTAGATTCTGTCTTATGACGGTGAGTGGTCCGTCTTTCGTTGGGTGCTTGGAAATCATTGGTTAGGATATTCTGATGCTCTTAATCCTTATCTAATGACTAGACCTTAGTACCACCTTTACCTCTCAAAGTACAAAGACCACCAAGGAGAAGCAAATGGACATCCCTAAGGCTTATCACTCAAGTGGTGTCCTCCTGATATGGTTGAACTGATGTGTGTAAATTGTAAATTGAGGTGTGTATTTTAGGAGTCTATGGTCGTCTTTACATTTATTCTTCGAATATTATATTTGGATTATCCCTCGAGTAGTTCAAAGGTAAACCAACAAAGGAAAAGCTAGCCAAAGGGGCCCTAAAGCCATTTGAAAAAGATAAGTTATGTTAAGCAAGGCGTCTTTAGTACAGATGAAAATAAAACATAACAGCAAATAAAACAGTAGACCAGACGAAAATGACTCAGAAAAGATAGAAGTTATAAGAAAAAGAGACATAAAATTTTAAATATATACAAAAGCCAAATGTATTATACCTACCCATCAAATTTGGGTCACAATATCTAAACTAAAATATAATCAGTAGCAATATGCACATATCACCATTGTTTTCTGCAATATCCTCTTCAACAAACTATAAAACTTTAGACTAAATACAATCAACTGTTCACTTAGCATTGCTGATACGTCCTCTTGTCAACCTGCGTGGCCTTAGTGTGTTACGACTTAGCAAAATACAGTTTAAATATTCCGCAAGTTTTTCGCCTTAATACTCTTAGCTTTAGTAGCAGTTGTACCAATAGTAATAGTAGTCGGAGTAGAATTAATAGTATTTGCCTTAGATTTAGTGCCAGTAGTAATAATAATAATAGTAACAGCAGTATGAAGCAGCAATAGGGTGCAAATATTGTCTTTGGTTAGTTCAACATCTCCCACAACAAGCCCTGCAAGCTTCAACTTTACACACCAGGCTGTTCCGAAGATAATGCTGATGCGCCCTTTTGACAGTCTGCATACAGATGGTGTGTCTGTATGATTCAGTCAACCTTCCCCCCTCAAAAATCCCTGAAAATTTTCATCTTTAATACCTTAGTCATAGTTTTAATAGTAGTCACATAATTAGTATTAATAGTGTTACTACTAGTAGCAGTAGTAGCATTAAAATACTGCCTTTTGGTCAGTTGAACATACCTCTCATCAAGTCCTGGAAGTTCAACTTAATACAATCAGCCATTGCTAAGACATTGCTGGTATCTTTTTTGATAACTTGTACATTTTATACGCTTCTTTAAGTTTTCATCTTAATGCTCTTAGCCCTATAAGTAGTTATTATAGAAGTAGTAGTAGTAAATGTATCAGTTGTAGTAATATTAGTAGTAGCGAACACATATTGCCTCTGGTCAATTGATCTTCCCCTTTAAGTATTCTCTGAAAATACCAACTTAATACCCAAATCCAATTCTGAGATATATTTTTTTACAATGTGCTTGCAAATAGTGTCTTGATTTAGTTCAAATTTCTCCTGAATATCGTAAATGTATTAGTTTGGTAGTAGTAGTATTAATAGTAGTAGTGCGCAAATCTTGCCCCTTGGTCAATCGATCATCTCCCTTATCTTTTCCTGAAGGTTCCAATCTAATATACTCACACATTCATGAGCTACGCCCTTTTGATAACCTGAATTCGTATAAAACGTTTTGATTAAGTTCACCACTCCCCTCAAATTTTTCTGAAAGGCTCATCTGAATGTACTTTTTCTGTTTCGAAAATAAGGCCCAAACAAGCATAGCTTCCTTAATAACATATACTATATCATAGGTAAACGATGTTTGCACAATGTATTTGTTTATTTTTTTTCTTGGTTTTGGACCAGGGTACGTCGGATCGAAGAAGTTTCGTAGAAACTTCGAAAAGGGCTCCTTTTATTGGAAATTGGAGTGGCTTGTGCCTTTTTTAATAGTCGAAAGTGATTGGAAGGCAACTAACACTCCTTCCACGCCCACTATTTCCCGAAACACATCCAGTAAAAATTTTGAGATAGCCATTTTGTTCAGCGTAGTTGATTTCAGATAGAAATAATGTTTTTGTGGAGGACACTCACCCCACAGTCTTCAGGGCAAGGGTTATAAGTTATGCCATGGGGATATATAAGGTTTTCATTGAAATCTTTGTCGTAGAAACTTGAAAAACGGCTCATTTGATTGGAAATCCGAAGGGCTAGTGCCCTTTTTAATATTATAAAGTGATTTGAGGGCAAATAACCCCCTCTCAAGCGCACTTTTCTTCAAACTCATCCAATCAAAATTTTTAGATTGCCAGTTTATTCAACATAGTTGAAAGTTTTGGAAATTAGGTCTTTAAGGATGACAGCCCCTACCCCCATAGCCCTCAGGGCAAGGGTTGTAAGTTATGCCATGGGGTCATATAAGGTTTTTATAGAAAGCGATTTTGTAGAAACTTCAAAAAGGGCTCATTACAATTGGAAATTGAAAGGGCTAGTTCTCTTTTTAATAGTCGAAAGTGATTGAAGGGCAACTGACTCACGCCAACAATTTTCCCAAACACATCCAATCAAAATTTTGAGATATCCATTTTGTTCAACGTAGTTGAAAGTTCTGGAAATTAGGACTTTAGGATGATAACCCCCTCAGAGCCGTAAGTACAAGGGTTGTAAGGTTTGCCCTGGGGGCATATAAGATTTCTATAGAAAGTTGTAGAAATTTCAAAAAGGGCTCATTTGATTGGACATTGAAATTGCCCTTTTTAATAGTCGAAAGTGAGTGGAGAGTAATTAACCCCCCTTTCACACCCACCATTTCCCAAAAAAACACTGAATCAAAGTTTAGAGATAGCCATTTTGATCAAAGTAGTTGAAAGTTCTGGAAATTATGTCTCTAAGGATGAAAAAACCCCAGAGCCCCCTGGGCAAAGGTTTTAAGATATGCACTGGGGGCATATGAGGTTTTTATAGATAGAGTTGTAAAAACTTCCAACGGGGCTCATTCAATTGGAAATTGAGAGGGCTAGTGCTCTTTTTAATAGTCGAAAGTTATTGGAGGGTAACTAACCCCCTGTCACGCCCACCATTCCCCCAAACAAATCTAATCAAAATTTTCAAATAGCCATTTTGTTCAACGTAGTAGAAAGTTCTGGAAATTAGGTCTTTTAGGATGACAATCCCACCTCCCCCAGCCCTCAGGGTAAGGGTTGTAAGCTATGCCCTGGGACATATAAGGTTTTTATTGAAAGCGTTGTCGTAGAAACTTCAAAAGGGCTCATTTTATTGGAAATTGAAAGGGCTAGTGCATTTTTTTTATTGTTGAAAGATATTGGAGAGCGACTAACGCCCCTCTCACGCCAGCCATTTCCCCAAACAAATCCAATCAAAATTTTGAGGTAGCTATTTTGTTTAACGTAGTTGACAGTTCTGGAAATTAGGTCTTAGAGGATGACAACCAACCTAACAGCCCTTAGGGTAAGGGTTGTAATTTATGCCCTGGGGCCATATAAGGTGTTTAAAGAAAGTATTGCCGTAGAAACTGAAAAGAGGCTCATTCGATTGGAAATTGAAAGGCCTAGTGTCCTGTTTAATAGTCGAAAGTGATTGGAAGCCTTGACATTTTATAGTAAAGATCGATGTGGGTATATTGTTTCATTTTTGTTGTTGTTGTTGTTCAGACCAGGACACTTCCTATCGAAGGAGTTGTTGTAGGAACTTAGAGAAGGGCTGAATCAATTGAAAATAGAAAGGGCCGATGCCCTTTTTAATAGTCGAAAGTGATTGGAGGGCAACTGATCCCCCTCCCACGCCCACACCTTCCATTTGCTCATTATGTTTAAAAACTAAATGTTGCCTTAATATTAAATGAAAATGCACTGTGTTAATGCTAATTTCCATCTTAGCAAATATCCCAAAAAGACTGAGGTTATTATGTTCAAACTTTCGGTGCTATTTCTGCTCTTAAACTTAATCAGATCAAAATAGCGTAAGTGTATCCAAGCTATCAAAGAAAAGTAAACTGATTTTTTCTGCGAATGGTATCAAGTTTTCCATTTCAGGTCAGCTAGAGGAGGTATGAAACTAAATTAAACACTACTATTTCTGTCCAGATTTTTAAAACGGTGTATGTTTGTTAAAAATTTCTGAAATTTTTCTCCAGAATACAAACAGCAGGCCAAACTATAAAGTCCTAAAAAAAACGAAAAGATTTAAAGTATTATTTTCTTTTTCCCCGGAAAAGACTGTCAATATTAAACGAACAGAAATTAATTTAAAATACTTTTTCCACAAAATAAGTTTTTCAAACAAAAGGAAAGAAATCCATTAAACAAAAAATTAACAAAAAATAAAATCAAATTATCTACCAGCGTTTGAGCGTCAGCGTGAAACTACCACAAATCAGCATCCATAAATAAATGAAACCAAAAACGAACAGAATTACAATAAATACCCGAGTAAAACTCAAAACGAGCAGAAATTAACATAAGTTGGGCTCAAAAACTCCAAATGCCTTCCAAAGGCCAGAACATAATTTGCAATTTACTGAAAAAAATACAAATGAATGTGCATTGTCAGTTTAATATACATATACTGATATTCAGTAATCAAAATGTTAATATTGTTTGATTTATTAAAGTTATGAAAGTAAAAACATTTATATTATGCACATTATGCATATTATAGTATGCACTCTTTGATGGCGTGCAAATGGCCTAACTGAATTAAAGCACTTGTCACACATATTGCATTTGAATGGTTTCTCACCAGAATGCACTCTTTGGTGTATATCCAAGTTCCTTGATTGGGAAAAAGCACTTTTTGCACACATCACATTTATATGACCTTTTAATCTGTATGTCCTTTTATATCTTTCGAACTCTTCGTCTTTTTTGCTTTGTAAGCCACTCTCAAAATATAAATTCTTAATGTTCTTAGAATGTCTTTCTAATAAACCCTCAGCTGTCAGTGACCTTTAGGCTGTGCAAAGTTTATTTTTACGTTGTTCATGTGCTCAATTTCTTATGTGAAGGAATTCGCTTAGCAGAAAAACCCTAACTATTGTCACAATATTTCGTATCAGGGTAAGGTAGTATTAGAGAGCCCAATTTGTGGAACATATTGTTTGGATGACCGAAAACTCACTGGTTACTCTCGTGCACACTATAGCCATTTCATGCCCGCTGGATGAAAACCGGTGAAAGTTCCATTACCCAGGTCACTAAATGCTATGATTCTTTTGTTTTTAGAACATCCTGTTTGCTAATATTACCCCTCTGTAGATACTGAGATCTTCTGACAGGTTCTTTTTTACGAGAGATCCTCGAATTTAATATTTTACACCAATTAATGCAAGGGTCTCACTAGGTTGTAGATGGCTTGTTGTTTAAAGTGGTGTTCCATTACACTGTTTGTCTGGATAAACTTTGGGATATATTGAAGCAAGTAATGGCAAACACCAGAACGTTGTAGTTAAATATTGCGTTGGATCACCCATTATCTCTAAAAACAGTTCCTGTCTTCCAGGACCAGAACACTAAAAATAAATTAAGGACTGCAGCATACACCAGCAGAGTGATAGAATCGGTTGCAAGCTCTCCATTGAAAAAAAATCCAGTTAAGGCGCTGTGCAAAGATTCTGTACCCCTTGTGCCTTTTTTTCTGGGTTCCATCCCATAAAATAATGGTATGAAGAATGAACGTCGATGCCAACTTACAATGAAATTTGGACATATT
The DNA here is from genome assembly GCA_027921565.1 of Artemia sinica. Taxonomy (NCBI): domain Eukaryota; kingdom Metazoa; phylum Arthropoda; class Branchiopoda; order Anostraca; family Artemiidae; genus Artemia; species Artemia sinica. The sequence continues at coordinate 8,480,263 of CM051269.1, forward strand.
GGTCCAAGAATAAGGTATGGATTCAATAAGAGTTGATTCTAATCCGGAGTAAGAATAGCGAATAAAATCCCCCCCAAAAAAAAAAAAAAAAAAAAATTTTTAAATCCCCCAAAGGTTACCAGGTTTACCGAAGTAGACAACCTAATGGAGACAACCGACGGGGTTTTCGTACCAAGCTTTGAAATCGGGAAATGTCGACTTGAGAGATAGATGAGCTGATGAAAGTTGTCTCCTTCCTCTGAGTCAGATCCTCTAAAGAAAATCGTTGTTGAGCCAAGTATCTCGTGCTGGCTAGAAGAACATATAAAACACAGTGAGTCCTTTGGATGCCTTAGACCAGCTAAAATTTGGAGTTTACCCAATTCACAATTTTTCTGATATCTTGCCAGCGAAAACAAACTTAATGACCAAAAAGCTTTTTGATCATCCGAATAATACAGTTTATATTCATTTGCAATAAAAATTTATTTTATCAACGATTAGTTTTAAACCCTCAGAGGGGAATGGGGCTGCGACCCCAATGTTACTCCGTCACTGCAAACAGTGTTATACACACTAGATTATGGTGGGTAGGCTGTGGAACATTGGTAGGGAGCTTCAACTTTCACTGATACACGTTAATGTAATAATTTATAATATACCTTGACGAAAGTATGCTCCAAACGGATTGATCACATCATAACTGCGCTTATTTCTTTACTCTTATCAAAAAATGTAGTTAATCACATAAATTTGATTGATATTACTATATACTCGTATGAGAAGTCAAAAACAGATCAAAGGAATGAGTAAGTTATCACCACAGGAATACTTTCACTGACAAAAGCTGTAGCGAACGAAATGTTGTCATCTCGGTTTTGCTTCTTTGACACTGTGAACGGGTCTTTAAACAAAAGCACTATCACATATTTCGGTACCTCCTCCAGATCGTAAAATTCCAAAGAATTTGATGACTATACCACAGAGAAAGGTTACAAAACATTGCGATTCTAATCCGCAATTGATATATCCAAATACATGTAAAAAAACTAAAATTTTATCCAAGCTAATATCACAAAACTAGGATTAAGTCATTCAAAAGAAATCTAACGATACACTAAATTTTATTTAGGCTTCTCCAATGCTCTTTTAGTTACACTGTTCCCGATTATACAACAAAAATACAGTCAGATAAAATGAATTATTTCTTTTGTTTCCGAAGGGACTGAACACTTAACTGTGGTGAGAAAATGGATTGTAACTCCAACTTCTAAAAAGCTTTGAAAAGGGAGGGGAGGAATTTGCAGTAAGGATTAAATGAGAGATGGAAATGGAAAAATAGTTGAATCGAATGGTAAGAATCCATGCCAAGTGGATCCTAACGACTTTCATGAAAAATTAAATGCTTAAAATTTTATGCAAAATGCATGATCTTAATTTTTTCGAGATTTTCTTTTGCAATTCTGCATTTAAATTCTCTGCCAATTTATCCATTCCTCTGCAATTCTCCGTTAAATTTTTCAGTAGGTTTTCCAACCAACCAGATTTTTTATGGTTGCTTCAGCTTGCGGTAGTTAAAAGCATAGGGTAATGCCACCAATTAACACAAATTTGTACCAAACACCCTTCTCTTCTGTACTGCTGTTCTACAGTTTACATTCTATTTTTGTTCAATTGTTTTTTGTATATTTTTCGTTTTAATTTCTCCAGTAAGTATAATTGTAAAATTTTCACCATCATAAAATTATTATCTGACTCAGAGAAGCGTCGGATGATTTGCCCCCAACCACGCATTGCTCTCCCGACCGAAAGCAGAAAAATCAGGAGATCGGTACAGCGCACTATTTGTCAGCATACAAAAAAGAAGAAATTAAAAAAAAAGTCAGAGGTAAATCGTGTATCTGAGGCGAACTTTCGTTTCTGATTTTGTGAAATATTTAATGTTTTTATTTACGTCTATAATTGTTTGTACATCTTTTATTTATCGTAATTATTGTACTATTTTTATCGAAATTCGAGCAGTTGATAATTATTAATGCTCGAAAGTGGTTATTATACTTTCATTAGACCTTATTTTATTTCAGTGTAATTTTATTTCAGTGTAATTCTACTGATTACTGCTCAGTTAAAGAAAAATAACTTGACCCAAATATTTTCCCATTTTTTTTTCAATTCCGTCCCAATAAATTATAATACTTTGTAATTAGTATAATCATTAGTAATTATTCTTTATAATCGTCATGGACATAGTTTTATCATTGTAAAATAAAACTTCGTCCTTTCTGCACCAGGAAATTGAATGATGTCATTTTGAAGATGCTAAAAACGAAGAATTATAAACAAAATATAAGAATTGAAATGATATAATTAAAATATCATTGAAACTAAACGCAAAAAAACTTCAAACAAATGTATAGCTCAATTCACAAAAACTATAACATAAAACCTTCAAGCCAGGTTGACCAGTGAGGTCATTTTCAAAATGCTAATGACAAAGAAATAAAAAGAAAATCTTAGGAATTGAAAATAAAACAAAGCAAGTTGAGATGTAACTAAATTATAGCAGAAATGAATCACAAAGAATTTAAAATGAAGGAATTACGCTATTCTTCCACGCCTACTAATAGATCACTGCACTGCCAAACCGCTCGAATCCAAAAAAACTGCGTACATTCCTCCATTTCAATATATTGAAATCTTCCCATATCTAGACTAAAATATAAATCATTATAATCACAAAAAATAAAATATAATCACTAGGACTAAATTATAATCACTTGGACTAAAATATAAATCACTATAATCACTAAAATATAAAATCTAATCACAAGGACTAAAACATATAATCACTAGGACTAAAATATAGTAGCACTATGCACATAGCACCATTGTTTTCTTCGATATCTTCTTCAACAAACTAAAAGCTTAGACTAAATTCTATCAACTGTTCATTTAGCATTGCTGACACGTCCTCTTGTCAACCTGTGTGACCATACTGTGTTCCGATTTAGCAAAATACAGTTTAAATATTCCGCAAAATTTTCACCTTAACACTCTTAGGTTTAGTAACAGTTGTTCCAAAAGTAATAGTAGTCACAGTAGAAATAATAAGTTTAGCCTTAGATTAGGGGTAGTGAGTAGAACCCCATTATTGACTCCAGGGGGCACTTCTGTTGCCATCTATAATCGAGTCTAATGGTACAAGACAACATATCTTTCTAGACCTGTTTATTGATTGTTATGAGATTTGATGGTTATGTGATGTTGTTTCATAGTTCAGTTTGTTGATGGTTATATGGTTTGATGGTTATATGTTTGATGGTTATGTAATGTTGTTTCATAGTCTTTTTGTTGATGGTTATATGGTTTGATGGATATGTTGTGTTGATGATTACATGGTTTGATGTTGTTTCATAGTTCTGTTTGATGGTTATATTGTTTGATGGTTTGATGGTTATATTATTTGATGATTATATGATTTGATGTTGTTTCATGGTTCTGTTTCATGTTTCATGGTTATATGGTTTGATGGTATATTGTTTAATGTTGTTTCTGCTCTGTTAATAGCTTAACTTGTTTGATGTTTTTTCATGGTTCTGTTCTGTAGATCGCTATATGGTTTGATGGTTATATTGTTTGATGGTTATATATGGTTTGATTGTTTGATGGTTCTGTTTGTTGATGATTATATGGTTTGATGGTTATATTGTTTGATGATTATATGATTTGATGGTTATATTGTTTGATGATTATATGATTTGATGTTGTTTTTAAGGTTCTGTTCTGTTTGTTGGTCAACTTGTTTGATGTTTTGAAGCCTATTACTTCGACCAGATGTTTACATCACTGCTGGATAAGAGCGTGTCTAACGGGAACACGATCAATGACACCTATTTCTAGGTCATAAGGTTTCTCTTGCATCGCAAAAGGATGCCAAAACAAAGGAACATTCAGAAATACTTTTAGGGGAATATTTGGGCGAAACAAATTAATCGACATTTTAGGGAATTTTTTGGGGTGAAAACAGTTTGAGACATTTTAGAGGATGATTTGGGGGGAAACTCTGTGGTCGTTATAATAAACAAGTACACAATATTGGATTAGTGAGAGAATTACGAGTGTGAACCATCAATGACTCTAACCAATGGATCTCAACCTCCAGGGGACACCTCTACCCAACCCATTGCGTAGCTAATAAAAGGAGCATTTAACATTTTTCTGATTTTGTGTGTTTTCGCAAGAATATAGCTCATCTTTAACAAACATAGCCATTTTTTCGTTTAATGTACTTAAATTCAATGAAATAAAAATGCTAGTAAAAGGCCAATTCGTTTAAAAGATCAATGTACTTAAAGAGCTTTCAGACCTAAAATCTTAGGTGTTTTAAAGGTTTAAAATCGCTTACCGACCAATTGTATATCTGGCCAACACATTGTATTTTACTATGTTTATTTTTGCTACAAGTAACGCAGCTTATGACAGAAACTTTTCAGATAATAACTTTAGCTATTAACTCTCTATTAATCTTTCTATATAATTTTTCAAAATTATTTCAAAACACTTTTTATTTTCAAATATAATAATATTAATAACGTGTTCTTTCACTATTCTCACATAATGGCTCATACTATTATCACTACACATTTAGAGAGCGGATATCATGGGGATGTTATCTCCATTCATCCTTATCGGACTCATCGTTGCTCATCCACATTCGATGGTCCCATGAAATGGGTTGTGTTTTATTTTGCATTAGGGTATATCTAACACACATGTCCACATGTGAATCTTTTCAGGTACCCATTGCCACAAAAAACCTCACTTCATCAATGGGACGGTGAATCCCATTGGGGTATTTTTCACAGCCAAAGTCCTCTAAGTTAAAAAGGGGGATATTAACGTCACATTCTACGATCATGAGTTTATCGGTAGGGACATTCGCTTTAACATATAGCACTTTTACTCCAAAAAAGCTGCAAATTTCACTTACTTCCTCTTGTACATGCTTTAATTCTGTACCATTTTTATTAAATGGTTTTATTTTTCTATCGTAGAATTCTAGTCTGTTTATACGGCGTAATGTAGTACTCCATAAGCGTTTATCATAATCAAACAAAATTATAGTTAGCATCCAATGGTAAATGTCTATTTCTCTACGATCTTCACCCAGTAATAGAAAACATAAATCCAAAATGGAAGTCTTTCATTACATTTAAAGATTTTCTAAGTTTAGTAAAATTATACAAAAAATTGATCTACCAGGTCACTGCTTTACTTACAGTTCGCTATATATATATATATATAAATATATATAGATATATATATATATATATATATAGAGATATATATAGATATATATAGAATATATAGATATATAGATGATATATAGAGATATATATATATATATATATATATATATATATATATATATATATATATATATATATATATATATAATATATATATTATATATATATATATATATATACTATATAATATATATATATATATATATATATCTATATATATATATAGAGATATATGATATATATATTAGATATATATATATATATATATATATGATATATATATATAGCGCATATATCTATATAGATATATATATATATATGCTAGATATATATATATATATATAGATATATATGATAGACTATATATAATATATATATATATATATATATATATATATAGATATATATATATATGATATATACTATCTATATATATATATATATACCGATATCGAGTATATATATGCTATATATAGATAATATATATATATATATATATATATATATCTATATATAGATATATAGATATATAGATATGATAGATATATATATAGATATATACTAGATATATATATAGATATATATAGATATATATATATATAGATATATATAGATATATATATATATATATATGCATATATATATATAGATATATAGATAATATATGCATATATATCTCATAATATATATATAGATGATATATATATATATATGATATATATATATATATATTATATATATATATCGATATCGAATATATATATATATATATATATATAGATATATATAATATAGATATATATATATTATATATATATATATATATCTATATATATATATATATATATATATATATATATATACTATATATATAGATATATTATATATATAGTATATATATATATATATATCAGATATATATATATATATATATATATATATACATATATATAGATATATATATATATGTATATATATATATATAGATATATATATATATATATATATATATATATATATATATATATATATATATATATATATATATATGTATATATATATATATATATAGATATATATATATATATATATATATATATTAAGATATATATATATATTATATATATAATACTATAATATATATATATATATATATATATATATATATATATATATATATATATATATATATATATATATATATATATATATATACATATATATATATATATATTATATAGTATATATTACGGCGTAGTTGAAAGCTCCATGAAAATTTAATAATATTTAAAAATTTTTGTGTTTTCTTAAGAAAATGCCCCATATTTAACAAAACTAGTGGAACTCTAAATCAAACATGAATTTCATTATTGAGATAGTATTAAACAAAAAAAAGTCTAACAATGTTTGAGTTACTCATTGATATTCTTTGACCTAACGAATCTTTAGTTCAGTACAGACTACCTCTAACAAACAACAAACGTAGACTTATATCGCAAATATAAGTAACGGTTCAACAACTTGATTACCTACGTGATTAAATAAATTGAAAACAAGCAAATGTCTTCCATCACTTTCATACAGAACTTTTCAGGATGAAACCGTTCTAATTAATCAGATCAAAATATTATCTTTTAATTCCTAGTTTTCGAAAAAAGGGAGAAAGACACCATTGAGGTCAGAGAGTTTTAAAGAAAATCACATATCATTAGATTCGACATATCAAGAACCCTACTGTAGAGGCTTCAAGCTCATATCAGCAAAAATGTGTGGAATTTTGCATTTTTGACAGAATGGAAGGATTTTGTACGGGGATTAATTTTACATGAGGAAGGAGGTTTCCAGGGGTGAAATTTTCAGGGGGAAATTTTACGATTTTTTTTCCGAGGAATCGGAAAAAATTTGAACAAAAATTTGTTTATATGCATTGTTGTTACGTTTTTACGAGTCCGACCAACATTTCGGGGTGAAGGGTCAAACCCCCTAGCCCCCCTAGAAACAGTCTTGCCTGTAAGTCACATTCCAGTAAGAGACTAAAAAATGCATCCATTAACGGGTGTCATGAACCGATACAGCCAAATAAGCTTTAAATTTAAGTTCTACATAGGTTTTTTTTTTTTTTTGACCTGGGTTCAGAAATAAAACTATACGGTCAAAACCAAAATCAGAACAGAACGGTTAATGAAAGAACTGTCTGAATTCAAGAAGTGCAACCAAGTGTGTAGCCAGGATTTTGGTTCGGGAGGGATTAAAAAAAAGGCTTAAAAACAGATCAAAATTTTTTGTTATATGCATTTTTTGGTCACATTTATACGAGTTGGACAAAAATTTCAGGAGGGAACGAGGGTTCAAACCCAGTCACCACCACCCTGGATACGGCTTGAGTACAACATAGAGCAATGAAACGTTAAATATGGGCAAAGTTTTGGCAAAAAGTAAAACCAAAAACTGCAAGTAGTTTTTTCATTATTCATGTTGCATGCTGCGACTTCAATCAGTGGCTAAGTAGGACTATGGCGTCGTAGTTGTTGGAATCAGTATTTGTTCGTTGCTTCAAAGACTTGGAGCTAAAATCGGAAATTTTACCGATTTTTTTCAAGATTTTTTTTCCGAAGAATCGGAGCCAGATTGAATTCAAACCTGAGGCAAAAAGCTTTAACATTCAGAACCAATATTGTAAGAGTAAATAGCAAAGTAAAAAAAAAAAGAAGAGTTTGAAAAATATCAAAGAACACATACATTAAGAGGCCATATAAATGTGATATGTGCAGAACATGCTTTTCTAAATCAAAGTTCTAGGATATACACCAAAGACTGCATACTGGTGAGAAACCATTTAATTGTGAAGTATGTAAAAAAAGGCTTTAGTCGAAAGAACAGTTTGATTAATCACCAAAGATGTACACTGGGGAGAAACTGTTTAAGTGTGATATATGTGACAAGGCCTTTTGAAATTCAAGCAGTTTGATTTACCACCAAAGAGTACACACGGGTGAAAAAACCCTTTAAATGTGATTATTTGAAAAAAAACTACGTTTTCTAAAGAGTTAAAGAGGCTGAGTTACAAGGTCGAACCTTAAAACGCACAGGGATTAGGAGGCACAGTTGGGGGGCTGCCGCCCCCCAAACCCCCCGCTTTCGCAGCCTTTAAATAAAAAAAAAAAATTTTAAACTGAAAGTAAGGAGCGACATGAAATCTTAAAACGAACAGAAATTATTCCGTATATGAAAGAGGCTGTGCCTCCTCAACGCCTCGCTCTTTACGCTAAAGTTTGACTTTCTCACAACTCTTTTTTTAAACAATAAAAACTTTAGCGTAAAGAGCGAGGCGTGAGGAGGGCACAGCCTCTTTCACATACGGAATAATTTCTGTTCGTTTTAAGATTTAATGTCGCTCCTTACTTTCAGTTCAAATTTTTTTTGTTATTATTTAAAGGCTCCGAAAGCGGGGGGTTTGGGGGGCGGCAGCCCCCCCAACTGTGCCTCCTAATCCCTGTACGTTTTAAGGTTCGACCTTGTAACTCAGCCTCTTTAACTCTTTAGAAAACGTAGTTTTTTTCAAATAATTTCTGCACGTTTTTTTGTACAGTTTATTACTTATTATTGCTGACTAACTGTTAGCTGATCGTGTCAGGAGTGAAGTTGGGGGGCTGCCGCCCCCCCAAACCCCCCGCTCTTGAACATTCTTGTGTTAAGGCTTTTCATTCCTGAATACTCAAATCACGTCGTACAGGGTGCCTCCTAATCCCTGTACGTTTTAAGGTTCGAACTTGTGACTCAGCCTCTTTAACAGCCCCCCAACTGTGCCTCCTAATCCCTGTACGTTTTTAAGGGTTGACCTTGTAACTCAGCCTCTTTAGCTCTTTAGAAAACGTAGTTTTTTTCAAATAATACACATAAACAGGTTAGACATGCTTTGTTATGAAAATTGACGCGCAGATATTTCCATAACACAAGCATGTCTAACCTGTTTATCTGTATTATTTGAAAAAAAACTAAGGTTTTTCGTAAATGTAAATTCGGGGATAATTTTTTGGTCTGAAAATATCAAAATGCCCTAACAGGTCGAATTCTGCTTCGAATGAGTCCTCATTCAACCGGATCCGTTGCCAACTGTGCCTGTAGGCGTGGCTAAAAAAAAAAAAAAATGATGATGAATTTTAAGTGGCTATATTTGGTTTTTTGAAAACAGGGAAGGAGTGACCGGATTGAGCTGAAATTTCGATGATAAGCTCCCGGGCCCTAGGAAAGCTTAACCTCTAAATTTCAGCCCAATCGGACAACGTTAAAGGGGGGCTGTGGTGGGAGGGTCCAAACTTCCGGCCCAGTTTACCCCATGAAGATAAAGTCGGAGGAGGATGAAATTTTGCAAGTTTCTTAGTTTGAGCTTGGGCTACAAAATGCGATTACCGCCGTCTCTCTGCGACCTCTAGGACCTGAAATCGCTTAGCATTGTGGTGGGTCGCCTCTTTATAGAGGCACAAGTGTGCTCCTTGATGTATTTGAGAAAATTTTTTCTCAGTCAACCAATTTATTCAGCACCAAAGAGTACACACTGGTGAGAAACCATTTAAGTGTGAAGTATGTAAAAAATGTTTTTCTCAATCAAAACAGTTTGATTAATTACCAAAGAGTGCACTCTGGGCAGAAAAACCGTTTCAGTGTGAAGTATGTGACAAGGCCTTTTGTACTTCAAGCAGTTTGATTTACCACCAAAGAGTACTCATTGGTGAAAAAACCTTTTAAATGTGATGTATGTGAGAAAAAGTTTTCTGTGTCAAGCATTTTAATTGATCACCAAAGATTGCACAATGGGGAGAAACCATTTAAGTGTTAAGTATTTAACAAGGCCTTTTTTACTTCAAATAGTTTGATTAACCACCAAAGAGTACAAACGGTGTGAAAAACCCTTTAAATGTGATTTATGTGTGAAATCTTTTTCTTAGTCCACCAATTTGATTCAACACAAAGACTACACACTGGTGAAAAAACCGTTTAAGTGTGATATATGCAATAGAGAATAATCTTCTAAATTAAATCTGAATAATCATATAATAGCCCATTCTTAGAAAAAAAACTTGCTAGTTGATATTGTACAATAATAATTATGTGGTCTTGTTGAACCTTGTTGTATACTGCATCTTTTTTTGCTTTTCTTTTTTATTTTTGTCAGTTAATGAATTCATTTTGTCTTGGAATATTTTTGTTTATTCATTCAGTGATTCTCTTCTGCTATTCCTTTAACTTGCTCCTCCCCTTTGGCTATGACTTCCTGGATTTAAAAAAAATTCAATTTGTGTATGTCCGGTTGAGTAAATACCTCTGTATTGTCACAAAATTTCTACTCAACACGTAATTGTTCCAATTTGGAAACTTTCCTTTAAGTGATTAATTAAAAAAAACTTTTTCCACAAAATAAGTTTTCAGAGAGAAAAGTAAAGAACTCCCTTAAACCAAAAATGAGCAAAAATGAAATCAAATAATCTACCAAGCATGAAACTACCACAATTCGGCATACATAAATAAATGAAACCAAAAACGAACAGAAATTACAATAAATAACTGAGTCAAAACTCAAAACGAGGAGAAATTAATATGAGTAGGGCTAAAAACCCTTATATCTTCCCAAGGCCAGAACATAATTTGCGCTTTACTGAAAAAAATATAATTTTTTTTATTTTTATAACTTTAAGAACAGCATTCTTTGATGCTGTGATTGCGTCTTTAAACAACGATTTATATTTAAATCACTTATTTCGGTACTTCCTCTAAATCGGTAAATTCTAAATAATTTGATGGCTATACCCTAGAGACTGGTTATAGAAACATCGCGCTTCTAATCCGCAATTGATATTTCTAAATAAATATAAAAAACAAAAATTTCTATCCAAGCCAATATCACAAAACTATGATTAAGTCACTCAAAAGAAATCTAACGATACGCTGAATTTTATTCAGTATTCTCCAATGCAATCTTGCACTATTCAAACTGGCCGACTATACAACAAAAATACAGTCGGAAAAAATGTATTATTTCTCATGTTTCTGAAGGGACTGAGCACCTAACCGGGTAAGACAAAGGTATTGTAACTCCAACTTCAAAAAAGCTCTGAAAAGGGAGGTAGGAATTTGCAGAAAAGATTAAATGGGAGATTGAAGTGGTACAGCAGTTGAATCGAATGGTAAAAATCCATTCCATGTCAGAGAAAAATTCACATCCATAGCCTTGCGACTATGATGAAAAATTAATTGCTTAAAGCTTTTGTGCAAACTTCAAGATCTTACTTTTTTCGAGATTTTCTTTCGCAATAATGCATTTTAAATTCTCTGTCAATTTATCCAATCCTCTGGAATTTTACGTTAAATTTTTCAGTGTGTTTCTAACCAACAACATTTTTTATGGGTTGCTTCAGTCTGCAGTAATAAAAGCATAGGGGAGTACCAAAAATTAACATAAGTTGAACCAGCTACCCTTCCCATGGGTACGGCTATTCTATGGTTTACATTGTATTTTTGTCATTGTTTTCGGTATGTTTGTTTCTTAATATATCCAGTTTAAAACATAATTTTAAAATTTTTTACCATTATGAAATTATTATCTGACTCAGAGAAGCGTCGGATGATTTCCCCCCAACCACGTATTGTTCTCCTGACCAAAGGCAGAAAAATCAGGATATCGGTAGATCACACCATTGATCAGCATGCGAAAGAGAAGAATTTTCAAAAAAAAGTCAGAGGTAAAATCGTGTATCTGAGACGAACATTCTTTTTCTGTTTTTGTTTTATTATTTAATGTTTTTATTTACGTCTATAATTGTTTTTACATCTTCCATAAATGTAAAAAATGAATAAGTAATGAGGGTAGAAAAGGAAAACATTGTTCAGAATTGAGATTTCTGGATTTTGACCACCCTCCGAAACTCAATTTTTCCTCCCCTCTCTTAGGATAAGTCAAGTGACTCCTCATTTCTTTGCAACTTCAACTTTGTTTGAAGACATTAAAACTAAATTAGAAAATCAAAATATACGTGGTCCTTCCAGTTATCCAACAGAAAGTGAATTGAATTTTTGTAAATTGCGTGACTGAGATAGGTAGGACACTCTTTGCGGATACAGGATGACAGATTGTCAAATATAGTCTGTTTCGGTCATCTATATAGGGTCAGGCGAAAAGCAGAACGTCCCGACTGAATGGGATCTGGAGATTTGTACTGGAAAGTCATTCGATAAGTGCTATCGACGCATCAACAATATCGCAAATGCTAATTTTGAAAAAAAATGCTGCATAACAGTGGAGAAGAAAAACCGTTTGTACTATGATATCTAATGAACTATTGTTTTACGCCTTGGCAATCCTGTTCTTTTGCAAATCGGTAAAAGTCACTTTATTAGCAATCTGAGTTTTCCTCTCTGTAAATTTAACTATTTTCATGAATTACCCTGGATAAAGCGAGTGCTTTGCAATATTTTGTTCTTTATAATTTTCTAGTCTTAATGATTCTTTTTTGATTTTTAGAATACTCTAAAGCTTGAATGAGATGGAAAAGGGACGAGAAAATATATATTACCAATTATAGTTCAGACTGGTAATGAAGATGCGACTTTCTTCGACATACCTTAAGATTTGTTTCTAGAAGTATCGCTTCACTACCCCAATCGAATCAGATGAGGCCGTGAGAACGGATTAAAAGACATTGAAACTGCTTTGGATCGTGTAAAGAGAGAAGCTCTGAATGTACTGGAATGTAGGAGTTCGTGCACTTGTGTTGTCTTCAAGCCGTTTGGCACTGCAGGGAACTATTGCTGTGGGAAAAATTGTAAATTCCTTTATTTTTAGTTCTTTGTATTTATTTCGGCTATCCTTTAATTACATCTTAACTCGCTTTGTTTTAATTTCAATTCCTAGGATTTACTTTTTAATTCTTTGTCTTCAGTATTTTGAAAAAGACATCACTGGTCATCCTAGTTGAAAGGTTTTCTATTATAGTTTTGTGAATTAGCAATACATTGTTTAAAGTTGTTTTACATTCGTTGCTATGTTGTTTAGATTATATCATTTCAATTCTTATATTTTGTTTATAATTCTTTGTTTTAGTATCTTCAAAATGACATCATTCGATTTCGCGGGGCAGAAAGTACGAAGTGTTATTCTACAATGATAAAACTATCAGCTTTTAATGTGGACAAGGACTTTGTCAAATCTGGTGACACTGGTGAAACGGCCTAGCAAAAATCGTGCAGTTTGGATTTTCAGGTGCAAAAATATAAATCATGTGTCGGTTTTAAGTGGAAATTGCTAAAATATTAATTTGAAAAGATTTTGACACCACCCGTGGTTAATATCTGCTCAAATAATTTATAGCTAATGATCTGCAATTAGATTCTGTCTTATTACGGTGAGTGGTCCGTCTTTCGTTTGGGTGCTTGGAAATCATTTGTTAGGATATGCTGATACTCTTAATCCTTCTATTATGACTAGACCTTAGTACCACCTGTACCCTCAAAGAACAAAGACCACCAAGGAGAAACATCTCCTTGGTGTCTAGTAGGTCCGGCGCACCGTGTTTATGAGTCTCTCCCAGTAACGACTTACTGGTGGTTGCTAATATGAAGTGACTTTTAGGAGTCTATCGTCGTCTATACATTTCTTCTTTGAATATTATATTCGGAATATCCTTCGAGTAGTTCAATGGTAAAAGAAACAAAGAAAAACTAGCCAAAATAGCCCAAAAGCCATTTGAAAAAGATAAGATAAGTTATGTTTACAAGGCGTCTTTAGTACAGATTAGAAAAAAAAAAAATAATAGCAAATAAAACAATAGACCAAACGAAAATGACTCAGAAAAGATAGAAACTAGAAGAAAAAAAAAACCAGAAAATTTTAAATATATACAAAAGCCAAATGTACTATATATACTCCCGTTAAATTTGGGTCACCATATCTAAACTAAAATATAATCAGTAGCAATATGCACATAGCACCACTGTTTTCTACAATATCCTCTTCAACAAACAATAAAAGTTTAGACTAAACACAATCAACAGTTCATTTAGCATTGCTGATACGTCCTCTTCTCAACCTGCATGGCCTTAGTGTGTTACGATTTAGCAAACATACACTTTAAATATTTCCGCTAGTTTTTCGCCTTAATAATCTTAGCTTTAGTAGCAGTTGTACCAATAGTAATTGTAGTCGGAGTAGAATTAATAGTATTTGCCTTAGATTTAGTGCCAGTAGTTAGTAGTAGTAATAATAGTAACAGCAGTATGAAGCAGCAATAGGATGCAAATATTTTCTTTGGTTAGTTCAACATCTCCCACAACAAGCCCTGCAAGCTTCAACTTTACACACCAGGCTGTTCCGAAGATAATGCTAATACGCCCTTCGGACAGTCTGCATACAATTTCACCTTAGTACCCTTAGTTATAATTGTTATAGTAGTCACAGAATTAGTATTAATAATGTTAGTGCTAGTACTAGCAGTAAGCATCAATGTATTGCCTTTTAGTCAGTTGAACATACCTCTTATCAAGTCCTGGAAGTACTAACCTAATACAATCAGCCATTGCTATGATATTACTGATATCTTCTTTTGATAACTGTATATTTATATACTTCTTGAAATTTTCATCTTAATGCTCTTAGCCATACAAGTAGTTATTATAGAAGTAGTAGTAGTAAATGTATCAGTTGTAGTAATATTAGTAGTAGCGAACACAAATTGCCTCTGGTCAGTTGATCTTCACCTTTAATTATTCTCTGAAAGTACCAACTTAATACCCAAATTCAATTCTGAGATAAATCTTTTTACAGTATGCTTGCAAATAGTGTCTTTTTGATTTAGTTCAAATTTCTCTGAATATTGTAAATGCATCAGTTGTAGTAATATTAGTAGTAGCGAACACAAATTGCCTCTGGTCAGTTGATCTTCACCTTTAATTATTCTCTGAAAGTACCAACTTAATACCCAAATTCAATTCTGAGATAAATCTTTTTACAGTATGCTTGCAAATAGTGTCTTTGATTTAGTTCAAATTTCTCCTGAATATTGTAAATGTATTAGTGTGGTAGTAGTAGTAGTAGTTGTAGTAATAGTGCACAAACCTTGGCCTTTCGGCCAATTCATCATCTTCCTTATTATTTCCTGAGGGTTCCAAACTAATATACTCACACATTCCTGAGTTACACCCTTTTGATAACCTGAATTCATACAACACGTTTTGATCATGTTCATGACTCCCCTCAAATTTTTGTGAAAGGCTCATCTGAATGTACTTTGTCTTTTGGATAGTAAGGCCCCAACAAGCATAGCTGCCTTAATAACATATACTATAATGTAAACAATGAACAAATTGCCCAACTTACAAAACCTTTCCCTTTGGGCAGTGGGGGGGGGGGGGTTAGGAGGAAGTTTGACATCCACAAAAGTTATAATTACTGGGCCTTCCAATATTGATGAAGACAAACAGATGTATTAAAATTTTTTGATGCTCCTTAGGGAAACAATAGGCGTGGGTGGTGGGGGCTACTTGCCCTCAAATCCCTTTTGGTTCTTAAAAAGGGCACAATAACTTCCAATTTTCTTGCAAATGCAACCCATCCAAAGTTTATACGACCTACCATTCCGTAAAAAAAAAATACTTCCAGGCATATTTTACAACCCTTGCCCCAGGGCCATAGTTGGTTGCGTCAACCCTGGAGTCAAAGCCATATGTTCTTTGGACTCTTTTGAAAAAAAAAATTACTATCTAAAAAATTTTGATCAGATGCATTTTGGGAAAAGGGGACTAGTTGCACTTAATCAATTTTCACTCATAAAAGGGAACCAAAAAATTTTAATTTCCAATTAAATAAGCCTCTTTCTAAAGTGTGTACAACCACTTCATTAAAAGAATAACTTTTTTTTATGCTAACCAATGGTCTTCCAAACCACCCTTCCATAAAAGCTTATAAGCCTCTAGGCATAACAATTTTTTCAGTTGCCCCAAGGTTCTGAGAGGTGATTTCAACCCCAAAGGCCTTATGATATATGATCTTTAGACTATTGGAAACAAAATGGTTATCTCAAACTTTATATCAGATGTATTTGGGGAAAAGAGGATGTTTGGAGGGGGGGGGGGGTTGCCCATATCACATTTATATGGGCTTTTTAATGTATGTGTTCTTTGATATTTTCGAACTTTTCTTTTTTTTTGCTTTGCAAGTCACTCTCACAATATGGGTTCTGAATGTTAAAGCTTTTTGTCTCGGGTTTGGATTGATTAGAAGTTTCTCTGCATATTTTTACATCACTTGATGAAGGTTCTTCAACTCCAACAACTAAAAAAATAAGGAAGAAACATAAACGGATAAAACCAGAAAATAATTTTTACTGTGCTAAAAACAACTCTCATTTCAAGCTAAGTGTTTCTATTTCTCATAACATCCAAAAAACAAGAAAAAAGTCACCATCATAATAAGATAATTAAAAAAAAATGAATATCGATTGAAAGTTTATTATTTATACTGATATTAATTCCTTGAAGTCCTAATAATTTTTGAAGTAATTGAAGTTAAAAAAGAGAAAATGTTTAAAATGTATTTGGTTTTCAATAAAGTGCGAATTACGTTCTGACAATGCACAGAGAGCGTCAGCCCAACTTTTCTTAGGTTCTTCTCATTTTGGGTGTTATTTATTTATTGATGGTAATTTAAAGTAGTGCTAAGATTCAAATTTATTCGACTTTATTTCTTCCCATCTTTGGATATGATTGAGGTCCTAACTTTCTTTGAAAAACTTTTTTTTTGAAAAAACTTTCCAAATTAATTTCTTTCGATTTAATTGACATAGTTTTTTTCATTGGTAAAGAAAACATATTTTAAATCTTTTTGTCTTTCTTAACGAAAATTCAGATTTTGGCTTTAAATTTACATGTTGGGCAAAATTTTTCAGCGGCATTTGCTAATATACACATTTTTTAAATCTGAATACACTTAGTATATTTCGATATAGTTTACTGCTGAACTTTCCCTGAAACTGAAAACTTAATAACCTATTTTCTCCTAAAAAACAATATCTATGCTATTTTGAAACCATGATGCACTTACACTCAATGGATTTAGTTCAGTGGTAAGAGCGGAGGTATTAATAGTAGTGAATACGCTATCTTTGCTTTCATCCAACATATTCATGAAGGCTCAGATAGAGTAGAAATTCCAGCAACAATATATTTAGATTTTAAAAAAGTATTCGATACAAAAACCCCATTGTATTTTTTGTAAAATTGCATAACTGTAGTCTGCATGGACTGTCGTTGGATCTAGTTAAAATCTTATATGGATAATAAAAAAAGCAGAAAATCGAAGGAGGCAATTTCCTCTCTCCACCTGTCCTCAGTCTTCCAAGGTTAGGGTACCTCAGGGCTCTGTCTAGGTCCTATGCTCTTTCTAACTGATTTGCCACCGTGCTTTGGCAAATCCCGTGTCTCAATTTGCTGATTGATACGGCAATTTCACTTTCTGAGAGGAATGACGAAGAGTTGATTGCAAAACTGGATACTGCTCTTTCTAATGTTCTTGATTCGTGTTCATCATATTTTAGTGTGTTTGAATTTATGTAAAACTAATTAATAATTTAAGACAGAAAGAAAAGTCAAATGTTTGCCCTTGCCATTGTTCAAGTTACTTCTACAAAAAATATCTATAAGGTTATCTTTTAAAACACACGCTTTACGATGCATT
This sequence comes from Artemia sinica, assembly GCA_027921565.1. Taxonomy (NCBI): domain Eukaryota; kingdom Metazoa; phylum Arthropoda; class Branchiopoda; order Anostraca; family Artemiidae; genus Artemia; species Artemia sinica. Next base: position 8,498,272 of record CM051269.1, read on the forward strand.
CATTTTGCTGTGATTCAAACTAATATTAATTATTGTTCTCTCCTATACTTATATACATTTCAAAGACATATTATACCAATACAGATTTAAAAAAAAAAATAAACTCCTAAAAATCATGACACTTTTTATATTTGTATATTGTATATTTGCACTTCCAAATAAATCTTCTACAGTATCTTTATATACTTAACTTGATATACTTTCAGTTTCTCAAAAATTTATTTTTGGAGCAGTCTCTTTTCAAATTTCATTATGACATTAAGAAATTGCCGCCATATCAACTCAATTCAATTTTGTTCTCCCAATCACAAGATTTACATCAAGGAGGCACACTTGTGCCTCTATAAAGAGGCGACCCACCACAATGTTAAGCGATTTCAGGTCCTAGAGGTCGCAGACGAGACGGCGGTAATCGCATTTTGTAGCCCAAGCTCAAAACTAAGAAACTTGCAAAAATTTCATCCTCCTCCGACTTTTATCTTCATGGGGTAAACTGGGCCGGAAGTTTGGACCCTCCCACCACAGCCCCCCTTTAAAGTTGTCCGATTGGGCTGAAATTTAGAGGTTAAGCTTTCCTAGGGCCCGGGAGCTTATCCTCGAAATTTCAGCTCAATCTGATCACTCCTTCTTGTTTTCAAAAAACCAAATATAGCACTTAAAATTCATCATCATTTCTTTTTTTTCTTAGCCACGCCTACAGGCCACAGTTGGCAACGGATCGGGTTGAATGAGGACTCATTCGAAGCAGAATTCGACCTGTTAGGGCCTTTTGATATTTTCAGACCGAAAAAATTATCCCCCGAATTTACATTTACGAAAAACCTTAGTTTTTTTCAAATAATACAGATAAAACAGGTTAGACATGCTTTGTTATGAAAATATCTGCGCGTCAATTTTCATAACAAAGCATGTCTAACCTGTTTATGTGTATTATTTGAAAAAAAACTACGTTTTCTAAAGAGTTAAAGAGGGATGAGTTACAAGGTCAATCAACCCTTAAAACGTACAGGGATTAGGAGGCACAGTTGGGGAGGTTGTTAAAGAGGCTGAGTCACAAGTTCAAACCTTAAAACGTACAGGGATTAGGAGGCACCGTGTACGACGTGATTTGAGCATTCAGGAATTAAAAGCCTTAACACAAGAATGTTCAAGAGCGGGGGGTTTGGGGGGCGGCAGCCCCCCAACTTCAACTCCTGACACGATCAGCTAACAGTTAGTCAAGCAATAATAAGTAATAAACTGTACAAAAACGTGCAGAAATTATTTGAAAAAAACTACGTTTTCTAAAGAGTTAAAGAGGCTGAGTTACAAGGTCGAACCTTAAAACGTACAGGGATTAGGAGGCACAGTTGGGGGCTGCCGCCCCCAAACCCCCGCTTTCGCAGTCTTTAAATAAAAAAAAAAAAAATTTAAACTGAAAGTAAGGAGCGACATTAAATCTTAAAACGAACAGAAATTATTCCGTATATGAAAGAGGCTGTGCCCTCCTCAACGCCTCGCTCTTTACACTAAAGTTTTTATTGTTTAAAAAAAGAGTTGTGAGAAAGTCAAACTTTAGCGTAAAGAGCGAGGCGTTGAGGAGGGCACAGCCTCTTTCATATACGGAATATTTCTGTTCGTTTTAAGATTTAATGTCGCTCCTTACTTTCAGTTTAACCTTTTTTTTTTTTTTATTTAAAGGCTGCGAAAGCGGGGGGTTTGGGGGGCGGCAGCCCCCCAACTGTGCTCCTGAAATCCCTGTACGTTTTAAGGTTCGACCTGAGTGTAACACAGCCTCTTTAACTCTTTAGAAAACGTAGTTTTTTTTTTCAAAAATAATCAAGGAGGCACACTTGTGCCTCTATAAAGAGGCGCGACCCACCACAATGTTAAGCGGTTTCAGGTCCTAGAGGTCGCAGAGAGACGGCGGTAATCGCATTTGTAGCCCAAGCTCAAACTAAGAAACTTGTAAAATTTCATCCTCCTCCGACTGTATCTTCATGGGGCTGTTTAAAACTGGGCCGGAAGTTTGGACCCTCCCACCACAGCCCCCTTTAACGTTGTCCGATTGGGCTGAAATTTAGAGGTTAAGCTTTCCTAGGGCCCAGGAGCTTATCCTCGAAATTTCAGCTCAATCCGATCACTCCTTTCCCTGCTTTTCAAAAACCAAATATAGCCACTTAAAATTCATCATCATTTCTTTTTTTTTCTTAGCACGCCTACAGGCCACAGTTGGCAACGGATCCGAGTGTTTATTGAATGAGGAACTCATTCGAAGCAGAATTCGACCTGTTAGGGCCTTTTGATATTTTCAGACCGAAAAAATTATCCCCGAATTTACATTTACGAAAAACCTTAGTTTTTTTCAAATAATACAGATAAACAGGTTAGACATGCTTTGTTATGAAAATATCTGCGCGTCAATTTTCATAACAAAGCATGTCTAACCTAACCTGTTTATGTGTATTATTTGAAAAAAACTACGTTTTCTAAAGAGTTAAAGAGGCTGAGTTACAAGGTCAACCCTTAAAACGTACAGGGATTAGGAGGCACAGTTGCCGGGGGGGGCTGTTAAAGAGGCTGAGTCACAAGTTCGAACCTTAAAACGTACAGGGATTAGGAGGCACCCTGTACGACGTGATTTGAGTATTCAGGAATATAAAAGCCTTAACACAAGAATGTTCAAGAGCGGGGTTTTGGGGGGCGGCAGCCCCCCAACTTCAACTCCTGACACGATCAGCTAACAGTTAGTCAAGCAATAATAAGTAATAAACTGTACAAAAACGTGCAGAAAATTATTTGAAAAAAAACTACGTTTTCTAAAGAGTTAAAGAGGCTGAGTTACAAGGTCGAACCTTAAAACGTACAGGGATTAGGAGGCAAAGTTGGGGGGCTGCCGCCCCCCAAACCCCCGCTTTCGCAGCCTTTAAATAAAAAAAAAAAAATTTTTAAACTGAAAGTAAGGAGCGACATTAAATCTTAAAATGAACAGAAATTATTCCGTATATGAAAGAGGCTGTGCCCTCCTCAACGCCTCGCTCTTTACGCTAAAGTTTTTATGTTTAAAAAAAGAGTTGTCAGAAAGTCAAACTTTAGCGTTAAAGAGCGAGGCGTTGAGGAGGGCACAGCCTCTTTCATATACGGAATAATTTCTGTTCGTTTTAAGATTTAATGTCGCTCCTTCTTTCAGTTTAAAATTTTTTTTTTTTTTTATTTAAAGGCTGCGAAAGCGGGGGGTTTGGGGGGCGGCAGCCCCCCAACTGTGCCCCCTAATCCCTGTACGTTTTAAGGTTCGACCTTGTAACTCAGCCTCTTTAACTCTTTAGAAAACGTAGTTTTTTTCAAATATAATTATAAAAGGCGACAAAAGAAGAGTATCTACATTGACAAGTATATTACTGACAGATATAAATTTGCTCTCTTTTGTGTCGATAGCCTGGTGCTGGGATAATCACAAGGATCTTATTGAAAAATTTACTTCAATCATATTAAGAAAAAGGAATCTTAAATTTCATTTAGTTAAGAATTATCTGTAATTTGGGGTCTATTTAATAGGATAAAATTATTTGTACGGTTTTTTTCTCAGTTTGAATATGGATCTCTTGGTTATCTTCAAGCATTAATTTATATTTAATAATATGGAAATTTTTGAAATTTATTTATGAATCCTGGGCTAACTGTTACTTTCATATTACTGTAGTGTTATTGTATATTTGCCGTCATGTTTATCTTTGTACTGTAGCGTTATTTGTTATTTTATCTTGGTCTAGGCCTAGTTTTTATTTTAGCTTGTCTCCCAATGGGCCTATGTCAAATATATACATGTATATGTGAATAATAAAATGATTGAACTTCGAACTTTAACTTGAACTAACCCTGAAAGTCCCAACTTAATGTCCTCTGCCGTTCTTGAAAATATTGCCGAGACGTCTCAATGAAAACAAATATAAACATAGTACCTTTTGATTTCGTTCTGAAGAAACATAAACTTTCCCTGAAAGTTTCTGCTTTATATCCTATCCTAGTCCTGAAAAATCCCTCCTTGATATCTTGACAACCTGTATGCACTTAAATTATTTTTATTTAGTTCAATAATAGAAGTAATAGTTGTAGAAATATTTGCAAAAGTTGTGGTAATATTGGTAGCCCAGGAAGTTTCAGCTTAATACCCTAAGGCGATACTGGTATATTGCTAAAACATCCATTTAATAGCCCATGAGTGGGTTTTGATTCAGTTCAACATCTCCTCACCATTCCCTGAAAATGTCACTAATATCATTAGCATTAGCAATAATAGTAGTCATAGTAAAAGACGTAACAGTAGGACAATTGGAAGTATAATTAGTGATAGCAGTAGTAGTCATAGTATTTACATTGTACCTTCCTCATACCCTGATAGTTTCACTTAATATTTTAATCTTTTTCTGAGATGTTGCAGATAAACTCTTTTCAAAGCCTGCATGTACCTAGTGTGATTTGATTTAACATAGCCTACCCAATAGCAGTCCCTGAAAATTCCACATTAACACTATTAGCCTTAGTAATGTAGTACAAGCAGCAGTAGTATTACTACTACTGCTTGTGATAGTGGTATGCATATAGTCCATTTTCATTAGTTCAACCTATACCTCAACATGGCCTGAAAGTGTCAACTTAAAACTCTAAGCCGTTCTTCATATACTGCTAATGTTCCGTTTTGCCAGCTAGCATACACACAGCGTGTTTCAGTCTAATTGAACATACGCCTCAACATTTTACAAAAATCCCTCATTAATACCTTTAGCCTCGGTATTAATATTAATGGTAGCAGTAGTAGGCATATAGTACCTTAGGGCTGGTCGAACATTCCCCAACACACACACTGACATTTTCAACTTAATACTCTAGACTATTTCTGAGATATATCTGTTATATTCATTAAATATTCTGCAACGACATACTGTATTTTGATTCAGTTCAAAATCCTTCCGAACTTTCCCTGAAAGTTTTACAGTAAAACCCCAAGCTGCAGAAATACTTCTACTACTACTACTACTAGTAGTAGTTGTAGTAGTAGCAGCTCTACGAGTAATAGTAGCGGTAAAGCTGTAATAGTAGCAGTAGATTATGAACATAAGGTCTTTTGGTTAGTTCACGACCCCCCCCTTTACATGATATGTAAGTTTTAAACTTAATTCCCTAAACTATTCCTGGGATATTACGGACACACCCTTTTGACAAACTCCACGCAAAATGTGTTTTGACATAGTTAATCATCGCCCTCAGCATTCCCTGATAGTTTCATCTTCATAAGCTTAGCCTCAGTAGTAGTAGTTGTAGTAAAAGTAGCAACAGTAGCAATGGTAGCAGTGAGTATAGACTGCCTTTTTCTTAATTCAACATCTCTTTTAGCACACTCTGAAAGTTTCGGTTTAATACTCAAAACTATTCCTAAAATATTGCTCATATATCCTCTTTAACCAGCCTGAATGCACATAATGTGTTTTATTTCGTTCAATATTCCATAAAAATTTTCTTGAAAGTCTCACCTAAATACCCTTAGCCTTGGTAAAGGTCGCAGTCATAAGAGTAGGAATAGTAGTAATATTGGTGACATGAAAATAGTGCTATTTGTTGTTGAACATCCCTCTAAGCACGCACTTTTATAGTTTTAACTTAATACTCTAAGCCGCTCTGAAGATATTGCTTATAAGCCCGTTTGAAAACCTGCATGCATATTGTCTCATCTTAATACAATTAGTATCACAAGTAGCAGTAATCAGGCAGTAACAGTAGAATGTTCCTAACACCTTTCAATTAGTTCCAAATCCGCCTCAACATACCCTTGAAGTTTCAACTTAATGACCTAAGTTGTTCCTGATATTTTCCTGATACACCCTTTGACAATCTACTTACTCATAATGTATTTTGATTTAGTTCAACGTTCCCCAATATATTCCCTGAAAAATTCAAATTAATACTCTTAGATTCCGAAGTATCAATAGTAGCACTACCAGTAGCAGTATACACATAGCATAATTGTTTTTTTCAACATCCCCCTCAATCACATTGAAAGTTTCAACTTTCTTTTTAAAACAGTTTCTGGGGCATTGTTGATACGTCCTTTTGACAACCTGCAAGCACATAGTTTTTATTTTCAGTTCAGCATCTTCTCAACATTCTTTTTGCCATTTAGTTAGTTCAACATCCCCCACAACAAGCCCCAAAACTTAATACTCCAAGCCATTCCTAAGACATTACTGATAAGCACATTCGACAACCTATATGCACATAATGTTTTGATTTAGTTCAGCATTCTCCAAAATGATCCTTGAAATTTTGCTTTAGTAGCAATAGTAGTCACGATAGTAGCAGTAAAGGTACAAGTATTAGTAGTAGCCGTAGCGGTAGTAGCAGTTGTAGTACATACATATTGCCTTTTGGTCAGTTGAACATCCCCCTCATTAGACCTTCAATTTCCGACTTAATACTCTTAGCCGCTCCAAAGATATTACTGGGAACCTCTATTCTTTTGACAACCACTGTGCACAAAAGGTGTTTTAAGATTTATTTCAGTGATTTATTTTGTGCTTAAAAACCACAAAGTACATCAGTCAGCAGCCAGAACACGTATCCGTTAAAGTTCGTTAATCACCGACTATTTTTGAGTTATTTTTTCATCTCGATCCAGCTTTACAAAGGAGTTGGTTTAGTAAAATTACATGGAAAGAAGGGAACAGAAAACGTTCTTCTCAAGGTTAATCAAAAGTCCAAGTACTTATTCCGTTTGTTTTAGTGCTTATTCAATAATTTATTATCAGATAAAAATGATTCTGCAATAAAATAAGAAAAAAAAAAATCCGAGATTTACCTTCATTGTCAAAACATATGGAGCCCAATTCCTGAGTTTTGGGTTCAATTTTATATTGTTCTGAATAGCTGGACAAAGACCGAAAGGAACAACTTTCCATTTTGAGAAATAGAAAAGTCTGGAAAGTCAAAGACCTCCTTACTGTTATTTGGCAAGAAATCCTCAAGTTCTGAAACAAAATTTAAATAAAAGTGACTCAAAACACATTCAACAGTAAAACTTACTACGCAAATCCAACTACTTTTCTCTTTAGAATCGACTAGCTCCCAAAAATCGTTCTTTAAGAATTTAAACAAAAAGTCCAACTTTAGCATAAAGAGCAGGGTATTGAGAAAGAGGCAACACTCCTCGTATACAGAATTATTTCTGTTTGTGTTTTAATGTTGCTCCTTACTTTCAGTTAAAAAACTTGAATGAAAATTCCCCCAAGAATAATTTCTCGTAGAAAGTTCTCCTACGTAAAATACTTTCACCCCTCTCTGAAATTACCCTAGGAGAATTTCATTCTTGCGACAAATTCCCCCCAGAAAATTTCTTGCTCACGATTCCGCCAGAAAAAATATCTTCTGATCGTTTATTCTAAAACGAGCGTGAGAGGGAACTAGTTCCTCTCCGATCTTTTTGGTTACTTAAAAAGCACACTAGAATTATTAATTTCCTTTTAAATTAGCCCTCTCCCAATCTTCTAAGACTATTGGCTCGGCACGATAACCTTCTGAGAAGAAAGAAAAAGCAACAACAAAGAAACAAATAAACGAGCCAGCTTGATAATGCTTCTGGCAAAAAATGAAGCAAAATTCCATATGTTTGCTATGGGAGCTTGAAACCTCTACATTGAGTTCACTGACATGACATATGAAGGTAGGTTTTTTAATAAGATTTCATGACTTTTAGGGGATATTCCCCATCTTTTCAAAAATAAGGCAAACTATCTCAGGCTCGTAGATTTTAATGGGTAGCATTAGACTAAATACTTCTTAGATATTTCAAACTAGCACTAAAATCCAATTCTTCGGATGTATGTATTGTTATAAGAATTCCGTTTTTTAGAGTTTTTGTTACAATTGGACCGAGTCGCTCCTTACTGATAGTTCGTTACCTCGAAACTGTTTGATACAAAAAGCTTTAGCAAACCTTCATTGGTAAGACGTGCTGGACCCAAATCCTGTGTATCTGGTTCAAGAAAAATGAAAGTCTGAAGCCTCAAAACATTCCTCATCATCACCATGCAAAGCATCTTGAACCTCTGAAACAAATCATGAATAAAGGCGTCATAGGACACATAAACACAAACTATGTTTTATATATATATATATATATATATATATATATATATATATATATATATATATATATATATATATATATAATATATATATATATATATATATATATATATATATATATATATATATATATATATATATATATATATATATATATATATATATATATATATATATATTGGCGTACGAATTTGAACGTCAAAAGCAAAAAAGAAAAAAAAAATTGAGCATTCGACCGAATTCTAAAAAGAAATGATTCCTTTTACAAACTAGTTTGATTTCAGGAGAATGATAAATTTGAGAATAAAAATATTGGGTAAATAATTTAATTTTAAAACAACATTTGAAGTACACTTTGACCAACAAAAAACTAAAATATTGTAAAATACTAAAGCACGTTAAGTAGGTGAATTCGACCAATAGTTCAGTCAATTTTGCTAAAACAGAGTAATAATCTCGGAATTTGAGACAATCGGGCATAAATTTTCACAACCATATTATGACACCGTAAAACGTGCCTCCAACCCTTCCCAGGGTTGAAGGCTAGTCGCAATTACAAATTTCATAGGTCGAAGGTAAAATATTGATGTTTTGCACGATTTTCGTAAGATCTTATTTTCTGTGGGTTTTATGCCATCCGCATTTACTAAAAATATCGTATAAAACTAAATTCTCAACAGTTTTGGTTTAATTTTCTTTTTTGACGATTAACCGTTTTTAAGATAGAGGCCAGTGATTGCATGGTGTTTGTCTATAAGGAAGTTTGAAACAAATTCTGAGTTGAAACTTTATCTTTCTCTTACTTTTCTTAAATCTGTGTATTCCCATCTGGATTCAATATTGGCTACAGAGCGAGTTCCACTTCTGCGAGTTTGTTCTTAAATTTCTTCTAATAATATGTTTTGTTTTTAGCGTTAGACTCCAAATTTGGTCAATTATTTCCATTTTTGTTTCGCATCTGTCGTCAATATTGTTTTAAGCTGTTAATGGCAAAAAGAACTTGGTAAACATATGCATAAACAGAAGGGAAAATAGAGAAAACATTCTGAATACATGAGTATATAAATCATTAACTAAGAAAAAAAAAATCATTCGATCTTATCCCTGTTTTTCAGATTAGATAATGGCTACGTATGTTTTCAGGGTTTTAGCATAGACTACCGATGAACAGACTAAATCTTCTGCGTCAAATGAGTTTTACTGATTTTTACTGATTTTACTAATTTAAAACTTTAATAAATAACTTATAACTTATAAATAATAAATTAAATAACTCGGTTTTTACTTGTAACTTTAATAAATCAAATAATTTTAACATTTTGATTACTAAATTCCAGTATATGTATATTAAACTGACAATGCACATTCATTCGTATTTTTTCAGTAAAGTGCAAATTATGTTCTGGCCCTGGGAAAAAGCATAGGGTTTTGAGCCCTACTAATGTTAATTTATGCTCGTTGTGAGCTTGACTCGGTTATTTATTGTAATTTCTGTTCGTTTTGGGTTTCATTTATTTATCGATGCTGATTTGTGGTAGTTTCACGCTTGGTAGATTATTTGATTTTATTTTTGCTCATTTTGGTTTAATGGAGTTCTTTACTTTTCTTTGAAAAACTTATTTTGTGGAAAAATTTTTTTAATTAATTACTGTTCGTTCTAAATTGACATAGACTTTTCAGGGAAAAAGAAAATAATACTTTAAATCTTTTCGTTTTTTTTTTAAGACTTTATAGTTTGGCCTGCTATTTGTATGCTGGAGAAAAATTTTCAGCAATTTTTAACAACATACACCGTTTTAAAAATCTGGACACAAATAGTAGTGTTTAATTTAGTTTCATACCTCCTCTAGCTGACCTGAAATGAAAAACTTGATACCATTCGCGAAAAAAAAACCTGTTTACTTTCTTTGATAGCTTGGATACACTTACCCTATTTTGATTTGGTTAAATTTTAAGAGCATAAGTAGCTCCGAAAGTTTGAACATAATACCCTCAGTTGTTCTTTGGATACTGCTGACATGCCTTATTGGAATTAGCATTAACAATGTGCATTTTGATTTAATCTTAAGGCAACAGTTAGTTTACCATAATGGGCGTGGAAAGGGGATTAGTTGCCCTCCAATCACCTTTGACTATTAAAAGGGGCATTAGCCCTTTTCTATTTTCAATCGAATGAGCCCTTTTCGAAGTTCCTGCGACAACTCTTTCGATACGAAGTGCCCAGATCTAAACCAAAAAAAAAAATAATACATTTCACCCGCGTCGATCTTTACTATAAAAATGTCAAGCCTTCCAATCACTTTCGACTATTAACTTTCAATTTCCAATCGAAAGAGCCCTTTTTGACTTTCTACGACAACGCTTTCTATAAACACCTTATATGCCCCAAGGGCATAAATTACAACCCTTGCCCTGAGGGCTGTGAGGGGGTTGTCATCCTCAAAGACCTAATTTCCAGAATTTTCAACTACTTTGAAGAAAATTGCTATCTCAAAATTTTGATTGGATGTGTTTGGTGAAATAGTGGGCGTGAGAGGGGGGTTAGTTATCCTCCAATCCCCTTTGAGAAAGGGCACAAGCCCTTCTAATTTTCAATCGAATGAGCCCTTTTAGAAGTTTCTACAATATTGCTATCTACAAAGACCTTATATGCCCCCTAGGGCATAGCTTACAACCCTTACCCCGAGGGCTCTGAGGGGGTTATCATTCTCAAAGACCTATTTTCTAAAACTTTTAACTACGTTGAACAAATAGGCTATCTAAAAGTTTTTGATTTGATGTGTTTGGGGAAATGGTGGTCGAGAGAGGGGGGTTAGTTGCCCTCAAATCGCTTTCGACTATTAAAAAGGGCACTAGCCCTTTGAATTTCCAATCGAACGATTCGTTTTTCAATTTTCTACGACAACGCTTTCAATAAAAAAAACCTTATATGCCCCCAGGGCATAACTTACAAGCCTTACCATGAGGGCTGTGGGAGGAGTTTCATTCTTAAAAATATAATTTCCGGACCTTTCAACTACTTTGAACAAAATGGCTATCTCAAAATGTTGATTGGATGTGTTTGTATAAATAGTGGGCGTAGAAGGGGCCTTAGTTGCCTTCCAATCACTTTCGACTATTAAAAAGAGCAAAGGCCAGTCCAAATTCCAATCGAATGAGCACTTTTTTGAAGTTTCTACAACTCCTTCGATACGAAGTGCCCTGGTCTAAAGAAATAAATAAATAATACATTGTGCCAACATTGTTCTTTATTTAGGCTGCACGATTGCGCTGCCTATGATATGAGTTCATATTAATTTACAACATAAAAGCCAGATGGACAACTTTCATTAACAGTACTATTAGTTCAAGATACCATAAGTTGGAAATGATATTTGATTTACTGAAAATTCATCTACTTCATTCTTTTATAAGGTTCAATGGTAATTTGTATAAGGAAATTATGGGCATTCCTGAAATGGTAATGCCAGTCCATTTATAGCGGACTTGCTTTTAAGTCAACTAGAATATAAGTACATGATATGTAAGGGCAACCCATATAATGTAAGTTATTCTCTTTCAAATAGTAAAAGATTTGGATGATTTTTTGGTGGAGGTTATTAAGATTTCGAAAAACATTTATCCGCCTGAGTTAATTCTGAAACCTAGTCATGGAACAGGGCAAGACGACCACTTTTTAGATTTAAATGTTAATATTTCTGAAAATAATTAATTAGTCTTGAAAATACATAATAAAACGAAAGATTTCGATTTTGAAGTAACTATTTTCCTGTTCCCCAAAAGTAATATACATTCAAACATCACATACCAACCTTTTACACACAATTATTTAGACATGAAAAATTTTTCAGTAATAATACGGATATTAAAAATATATGTAAAATTCTAAGCCATAAATTGATCTTGAGAGGTCTTTTTGCGAGTAAAATAATTTGGCAATTCAAAAAAAAAAAAAAATGAAGTTTCAGTGCAAAAGGCTATCAAGAAATATTTAAGGATATTTTAATGTAATATTTCTTTTTATATAATTGGTTCAAGAAATCAACAAAGTAGTTTATTTTACATCCCATTGAAAGCTTTTCTTTGTATGTGGCTGAGAATTCAAGGATTATAAGCCTATTCTGGAAGTCATGTTTATCTTCCATGATAAGAAGAATTGGAATTACATACAAGAGTTTATTGCACCAAAAATGAAAGTAAAAATAAACGGGTTCACAAAGGGGGATAAAAGAAAATGTTTACAAAACAACGTGAATGCTCACAAAACTTCTGATTTGTGAAATGAGGGATTGTTCTAAATTTTGGTTTTCACCGCCATTTGTTTGCTCGATTCAAACAAGAATAGTTAAGATTTCATTTTGTATGCATTTTCTGATGATTCTACTAACAGGTATGTATATTCCAAGAAGCACCAATCACGGGATACCAAAATGATAGAAGGTATCTATTAGAACAACTAGCTCATTTTCCTGGCGGTGCTATTATTGGACTCTTACTAATTTTTGCTATTATAAATGGCGTTCATTTAGTTTTGTAGGGGGTGTTATTTACCATTTACAAACATATTGCTTGTTTACACTATTTTGGCACAAAGTGAGCAAGTGCCAATCCTTCTAACTTACAGTTCGGAGGTATGACTGAACAAAAGATTATTTCGATCTCAGTATTAAATTTTGTATGAAGGTCGACACTTTATCCATTAAGAGCCGAGACAATTGTTGGAAAGTTAGTGATTAGCTTCACCCACGATCCCCTTTTAAAAGCAAAAGGACGATGATAACGTTTTAGATTTATGTAAATGGCTTGCTACAGCGGCTAAAGAGAAACGAGTCATGCCTATATTTGCAATTTATTCCTAGAGTGGCATTTATTCGTCGAGTATTATTGGTGATGCGGTTGCTGCTTGTGTGGTCTCACAAGTGAATAGAGTGTAAACAAGTGATTTTGTGTTCAAGATGCGGTTCAGCCTAGCACACCATGAGATTCCACCAGGGATCTCTACTAAACAGTACCAAGATGTGAGACTTGTTCCATGGAACATAAACGGTTATTTATTGAATAAAATATCAGTATTGGAAGGTATGCTGCTGGATAATGATTCAATGTGCATTCAGGTGCATTTCTACACACGTTCTAGTCTTAGTTCATCGGACATGAGTAGACTTTTGTACTTTTTCCGTTTCTACAAAGCGTGTTCATTCCCGAGGTGGTTCATTTGGAGAGCAGGGAACTGAAGTTTCAGCGAGTATTCAATCAATTTGTTTAGTTCTAGTGATACTTGCAGTGAGGGCAGGGTCTTGCGTAGTGATAAATGTGTATTTGCCCCCTAATTATAAAAATGATGAATCAGAACAACTATTTGCACAAGCTTTTGAGATATTACATGCGCGTATTCGATAAGTTCAAAACTTAATATCCCTTGTGCTGTTGTTCGGGACTTATTGTGAAATTAATTTTCCGAATCAGCCGTATCACTTCGTGCTTCAATTTTCCGTGGTATTTTTCTGATAAGCTGATTATGCAGCCAAAAAATGAAAATTTCACGTATATTCACACTTCACTCAAACATCGAATCTAGACTATGTGATTACTTAGATTGATTTCTCAATTTATGTGGTTTCTGTTATATTTAATTATCAATTATCAGACCACCTTCCCATAGCAGCGTCTTTTAACTTATATGTAACACTTACACGAATGAACGAAGATACGCCCAACCTTAAGTAGTTTTCCAAAGATTGACTGAGATATGATTCGTTTGCTCCCACATCAAAAAGTTGATTTTTGATTAACTTTGATTTTGATTAAAGCTCTTTTGATTAAACCAAGATACAGATTGCTCTGAGTTTTTATTGTGCTGAGATTTGCTACGCTCTAAGATGTGCCGAAAAAAGCAGTAGTTCCATTTTGGAAAATCCGCATCAGCACTCAAGTCTTGGATTGCTGAAAAAGTCAAAACTCTCCAAAGCGTACCCCCGTGCAAAGCTTTGATTTTCAATTTGGAAAGATAATGGCTCGTCACCGTGCAGGCATTATTGATTCATATTCACTTAGAGTTTCTGATTTGCCCAATTCCATTTGGAAATCCCTTACTACCCAAAACACAACATCCAAGAGTCTCACTAAGTTGTAACAATGTAAGCCATAACAATGGCAATCTCCTAGCTGAAACCAAAAGCTTCGTTTTTCATAAATAATATTAGTGCATCTCATGTTATCCACTGAACCCCTTTGCTCATGTCACACCTAGAATTACTCATGCAGATGATTGTTGATACTTTGAAATTACCGTTGTCTTTTTCATTGGTTATCTCACTCCTATCCCCAAGAAAGGCAAATCTAACATTCGGCGTTCGACTTCCAGGCCTATAACAATCTATACTACATTCTGTAAACTGTTTGAGCTGTTTCTTGTTGTTGAGCTAAAGGAGAAATGTAGCATTCCGCCATACCAGTTTGGTTTTCAGAACAAATAGGGTGCGTTGATGCCCTTGGTGTTGAAGTTAATGCCATAATGGAGGTTGAACTGGTCCAGGAAAGTCTTGTTCTAGCAGCATACGATGTTAGGCGTGTATTGGACTCCTTGGTTAACAGGACCATGCTACTTCATATGGCAAAAAGAGGCATTCACCCCAATGTTATTCGTACCTTGATAAGTTTATATTTGCGACTTAAAGTACGCATCCAAATACAAATCCATTTAACTTGCTGGTTTCTAATTCATCTAATCTAAGACGTGCTTCACAAAATAGAGTTTTTTGTCCCAGTGGCCTACCGAATGATCTGAATAGTTTTGTTTCTGTTTATACTAGTGCGCGTCAAGGTGCTATCACTTCACCTACTCTTTTTAACAAAGGTGTCTTAGACGCTTCATCAAAATGCATATCCTCATGCATTGAGGCAGAAACAAAGGTGACACTTGTCTGAACACTCGGCGTTTAATTTTTATTTTATTTTTTCAATGAATGAGTTTTTTTAATAATATAATAATAAAATGCTAGATAATTTGATTTCAGTGTCCAGAAATTCAAAGAAGTTTGAGGTGAAATTAGGCCCAAATAAGCCTCTGTCTTCGACCCTAAGCAAATCAAAGCCTATTCATTAAATAAATGAAATGAGTGTTAATCCAACATATATTCTCTAAACTAAATGGTATTTTAACAAAACTTGAATTCATATACGTTAAGAAAATTTCTACCCATCGGTTTTCAAAATATAGGATACGTTTTCAAGATCTATTCTAATCGCAGTAAAATCAAATCTTTAAAAAAGAAATTATTAAATGTTGACAAAATGATAGACAAAACAAAAAGCTAAACTGGTCTTCTAGCTATAGAGTAACTCTAAAACAGTAATTTTCCCCTATATTTCCTAGGAAGTACATTATTTTACTTTATTTTTATCAATTTTACTGACAGAGTTTTTATTTTACGGTAGTTTTAAAATAGTAAAGGGGGACTGGTTGCCCTCCCACCATTTTTCATCGTCCCTCTAAACATGCCTTGAAAATTTAAACTTAATAACGTTAGTTGTTCTTAAGATATTACAAATACGCCTTTTTGAAAAACTGGATGCACATAGTGTATTTTTTTTTTATTTAGTTAAACATGCCCCAAAACATTTCCTGAGGTTTCACCTTGATACACATAACCTTTTCGAATGCAATAAGAAACAAACATTGCCTCTTTTTATAACAACAGTCCCTGCAATTAAAAAAGGGTAAATTTCATAATTTACAGTCCTTTCCCTAAGCGGGCACTGCATTCCGGGAGGCATAGTTACTAGACTTTTCGCGTATTTTGAACAAAATCACATTTTCAAAAGTTTGATCAGTTTTTGAGGGGACGGGACATCTAAAAATTGCAACGGGGCTTCCAGTCCTTCAATCATTTTTAAAACCCCTGTGATTTTCAAATTAATATCCTTGCCCGTTCAATAGATACTGCTTATGCACCTTTTTGACAACCAGCATGTACTTAGTATGTTTTGATTGTGTTCAGAATTCGTCTCCAAAGCTTTGAAAGGTCACGTTATTCCCAGACATAATTATGTGACCTTTTCAAAATGGACTATTCAAAACAAGAAAACTATTTCAAACTTTGATTGAATGTTTTTTGGAGAGAAATCAGCAAAATAGCGTATGAGAGGGGACTGGCAGCCCTCCAACCACTTTCAAATACCCCCAGTAACATGTCATGAAAGTTTAAATTTAATACCCTCAGTCGTTTTTAAGATACTGCAGATCTGCTTTTTGACAAACTGGATGTACTTAGTACCTCTTGATTTAGTTTAAGATACTCCTCAACATTCTCCAAAGCTTCAACTTAATACCCTAGGCCATTTCAGATACACCCACAATCGAAAATTTATCCTTTAACAAATTGGGGAAAATTTATCCCCAACTTCCCCTTGGGGGAGTTGGGGAATGGAACCCCTATAGGCATAGCTCTTACACCTTTTGACTAGTTTGACCAAAATAATAGTTACAAAATTTCAACAATTTTTAGGGGGCTAATACAAAAGAGAAAGGAAAGGAGGGGCTGGTCGCCTTAAAATCTTTCTTCAACATCACCTCCACATATCTTAAAAATTTCAACCAAATACCCGAATTCGTTCAATAGATATCGTCGATATTTCCGTTTCACAACCAGCAAGGACAAAGGGTGTTTTGATTGTGTTTGATATCCCTCTCCACATTTCGAATATTTCAGAGTTATACTTTATGCTTTTTGGAGGTGCAGGATCAAACATGTCCTCTTTTTTTAATTATAAAATATTTTTCCACAAAATCAGTTTTTCAAAAAAAAGCAAAGAACTCCATTAAACAAAAAATAGAATCAAATAATCTACAATGCATATAACTACCACAAATCAGTATCAATGAATAAAGGAGACAAACAAACAGAAATTAAATAAACAGAAATTAAAATAGAAATTAAAACAAACAGAAATTAAAATAAATAACAAAGTCAAAACGAGCAGAAATTAATATGAGTAGGGTTCTAAACCCCTATGCTTTATAAAAAGCCAGAATATAATTTGAAATTACTGAAAAAAATTCAAATGAATCTACTGAAAAAAAAAAATGTCCATCGTCAGGTTATTATACATTTTCTGATATTGGTAATGCAGTATATGGTAGGGCAACGTTTCATTATAAGTTAGACAGGTATCTTTGTCTGCCTTTTTGAATAGGATAAGAATCCTGAAATTTCCGAAAAAACTGAAAGATGCAACTAATGCTATTTTAAAAGGTATAGGTTATGGGTAACTAAAATCAATCGTTCTTATGGTATGATGGATAAGTCCAAATTTCGTATAGAGGGTTTAAAATCAATCGTTCTTTCAATTTCGTTTCAATAAAGCCCTTCTTGCAAGGTTCATGACAGTGTAGCCATATAAAATAGTTTGCTTTTAGTAGTGCCGCTTTACCAAGTATTTAATTAATCCGATCATCTTATAATGAAGCGTGTATTTCTTAGATGAAGCGTGATTTCTTAAATGAACATACATAATTCCGCATACGAGAGGGGCTTCCCCTAGTCAATACCTCGCTCTTCACGCTCAAATTTTTAGTGCTTTCAAAAAAAAAAGCCTTTTATTCTAATTAATTTTCCTTGCTATATAGGAGCCATTCTTAATGAAATGGGATAAAAAGTAAAAAAAAAACTTTAGCATAAACAGCAAGGTAGTGAGGAGGGAGCATCTCCCTTAACATACAGAATAGTTTCTGTTCGTTTTCGGTTTTAATGTGTCCCTTACTTTCAGTTGAAAGAAAATGTATTTTTTTTTTAGTTTCTGATCATCTTTAAATAATGCCGGGAAACTCAGTTCCTTCTCCGTCAAAAATTTCCTTCCCTTTAAAAAATCCTCTTTGAAAAGTTCCTCCCACGCTAATCCTCTCTCCCCAGATGATTCCATCCTCGTTGAAAATACCTCTCAGAACATTTCTGGCAGATGATTCTGCCTGAAAAATTCAGCTTAGCATGCTTTTATTTGAAAAAAATAAATAAAAATTTCCGATTGTTTCTCAAATCATACCCGAAAATTCACCCCTGTATGGGATGTTTCCCTTCGAAATCAACCCTGGAAAGTAGCTCCCCGCTAAAACCTCCCCAATGGAGAATTCCCTATGCAGAAAATTCTCCCATGGAAAATTTCTTCCACGAAAAAAAATCATTGTCCGTAATTTGTTTTTGAATATAAAAATCAAATCAGGAATGTACATCATAGTTCACCGATCAGCACCAATCAGAACAACCTGATTGCTAGGGTGTATAAATCATTGCCTAGGGCCAACTTATTTTTTCCTCTTGCTTCGGCTTCACATATGGAAATGACACTTTTAGATAATTAAAAAAAGTGGGAACCGAACCAAATCAAAAAGATATTATATGGAAAAATCCACTTGGAGCAGTATGTCGCCCTGGTTTCCCTCCAACCATCCAATAACTTTGAGATTAAATGATGAGAGCATCTAAATAAATAAAATTTCCAGATAAAACTGATTTATGTACTTCAATATTGCAATTGATCTATTGAGAAGGTGCAGGTTCTTGTCCACAATCTGGAATTTTGTTTCTCTTGCCCTCAGAAAAATCCCAACATTTTTTTTTTTTTTTTTTTTTAATATATTAGACATGAAAATGGACATTGCCCACTTAAAATGAATATTAATTCTAAGAAAAGAATGAAAGTTACTATATTTTATGCAATTTTTAAAAAAGGAAAAAAAAATAAGCACATATTTCACTAAAAATAATGAGCCAGTCAATAAATGACTGAATATCCCTTGTTTTGGGGAAAATAAAATAACAATCTTATATACTTCATTCAGATACTCTATTTTGAGACCAAAATTTGTGAATTCCATGAACAATATTTTTAAGTAGCCTATATTTTGAAAATACGGATACATATTGGTTGCATATATCTAATCATTGTTTATACATACTTTCTATAAGTAAAAATTTACACACGTACTTTTTATAGGAAAATCTCTTCGAAACTGCGAAAGAAAAAGAAAAGTTTGTTTTCAATCAAATTTTTTTTGAGGAGAATGAAGGATTTTAGATTAAAATACTGAATAAATAATTGAATTAGAAATGAAATATTTCAAGTTTAGTTTCGACCAGCACTAAAAACTAAAATGCTGTTAAATACTAAAAACACTTAGATCCCACTAAGATCATTGTGGGTTCTCCAATATCAAGATTTTGTCTTTCAAACTTAAGTAGGTAAATTCAAATGATAGTACAAACAAAGAGAAAAAAAATCTCAAAATGATGTACAAGTTAATACGTCCACAGCCAATAGAAGGAAAGAAAAAT
This sequence comes from Artemia sinica, assembly GCA_027921565.1. NCBI lineage: Eukaryota > Metazoa > Arthropoda > Branchiopoda > Anostraca > Artemiidae > Artemia > Artemia sinica. Next base: position 8,517,717 of record CM051269.1, read on the forward strand.
ACGAACTAAATGACAAGAATTCCGCTTGTACAAAACTAGGCTAAGCACTAAATATAGAAAAAAACACACAAATAACAGAGTAAAGATAAAATCTGAAATGGTTTATAAAAGCTAAAATTAAAACATTTGAAAGAATACAAGAAACAGACCAATATCTATGAATACGATTAATACTACAGTCAAAGAGTATGGGTAAACTTATAAGAGTGGAAAAATGACGCCAATATCGGCAAAAAAATATTAACACCATCTAATGGGTTGCTACAATTGGCATTTTCAAGCTCTGTAATTGTTTTTCTGTCCGTAAATGATATTAGAGACTTACTACTTTATTAATTTTACCAACTACAGAAATTAAATAAATTATTCTTATTATTACACTGAAACAAATGAGGGTTGCCAAATGCTAGATACAGTTTAGGGTCTTTTGTCTACACACTACACTAGCGCCAGTTTCCACTTTCAGCGCCAGTTCAGGACCGTCTGTGTTCTTAATTTAGCTTTCATTATCTCTTATATCGTATTTTTGAAGTCATTGTAATTGCACAATCAGCTGTATACTTTTAAAAGACAAGACAGGGATAAATTTCGGAAAATACACTTACAATCAAAACATTTTTATGAAAAACAGTGTCAGGGCAAAATAATTTTTTCACGAGGTCCTTCTTTTTGTTTCTTTTTTTCAGAAATTGAGGTGGAGATGTGGGGCTTTTCCCCGCTCATATCCGCATTTTTATCAATAATTGCTTGTCTCTTGGCTACCCTCTTTAGTTTCCTTTTTTTATCTGGAAACTCCATCGTTGAAGTATCTTTTATTTATGAAAAAATAAAAATCAAATATAATTAATTACAACAATTAATCAAATATACGTTGCAGACTCTACTGTTATTGCATTAACAATTGAAACCGAAATATTAAAAAAAATAGAATTGAATGGAGAGTGAAGAATAAAAAAAAAAAAAAAAAATCTCATTTAAACAAAAGATGTGAGTTTTTCTTTTTCTTTCTAATGGGGTTTGTTATATTTTCTATTCCTTTTCTTTGTTTGGTATTTTTTCCCCAAATTTAAAGACTTCTATGACTGTGGCCAAAATATGTGGGATTTGTTGTTATTTCTGTGTTAAAAGATTTTTTTATTTTATTTGTGATTTTCCTATTACATTTTGTTTTACCTGTTTTTGATAATTTTTTGTTCAACACTATTCTTATCAGTATACTAACTCTTTGAAATATTTTTGTTATGTTAAAAAGAAAATGAAATAAAATATATTAAAAATATAATAAATGATGAAATATGTTTTTATTACCTATCGATGACCAATGAAAAAAACACACTAATCATAACAAACATTGACTTACCCATTGAGCGTTGCTGGAACCTTATGGGAATGGATATTCAAGATACCTCCCTCACACAACAAACTTCCCTTTTACAAAAAACGTCTCTTCAAATTTTCTTCCAAAAATGGAAAGTTCTACTCCTGAGATTTTCCCCCCCCCACCCCACAAAATACCCCTTCCTCTTTTTATAACAATCAAAAATTTTAATTTACAAGTCTTTGATATATTTCTAACCCCCCCCCCCCCCTGGAAGACTCCCTTTTGCAGAAAACTTGCCTCGCACAGGATCCCCTCCCATCCCAGCAGAACATTTTTCCAATGTATTAGTAACACTGGCATTTTTTACTTTAAAACTAGTTGAAGAATTTCTCCCTGAAAAATTCCATTCACAGATCATTCTTCTCCTGACCCCCCCCCCCCCCCTTCCTACCTCAATAAAATAAAAATTGGTTTTTAGAGACGCCATAGAAAATTAAAGCTACCGCAGGCTTCCCTCCAAAGGGGCAAAATCTCTCCTGAAAAGGTTCTCTCCGACAATTTCCTTCATTAGGGAATTGCCTATAAATTGAAAAACATGATAATGCACAGATCGATAAACACAAATATTCATTTTTGAATCGTCATTCTTTCCACAATAAAGTAAAAACTGAATTCAACAAAACAGATCTTAAAGCTGATCAAAACTAAAATATTCGGCTCATTTTGAAGTAAAAATAAACTGGAATAATGCGTCGTCATTTCATCAAAACATCAGGATATTTTTTCACTTATCCTTTTGTTGTCAAGAAATCAAAACAGAAAAAAATTTCTCTCCAAAGTTCTTATGTTAGAAAATATAGCTTTAAGGTTCTTTTAAACCTGATTGTATGGATAAACTGAATATTTCTCATTTCTTTATTCTCTAAGGTTCAGAAGACTTTACAATCACTTAAAAGAACGTTGCCAAATTGGAACACTCACTTGATGAGCAGACACCCCCACCCTCCACCCTGAGTATAAATCTTGGCGACAATACCGAGGTATTTACTCAACCAGACATACGCAAATTAGATTTTTGAAATCCGGAAATCGGAACTTTTTAAATACCCAATGGGAACGAACAAGATAAAACGAAAAACAAAAGAAAATCACTGAAGAAATAAACAAAATATATCAAGAAAAAATAAACTAATTAACTGATAAAAAAATACACAAAAGAACAGCAAAAAAAAAAAAGAAGCATATTACAATAGGGTTCAGCAAGACCACAGAAATTGTTATTGTACAATATCAACTAGCAGGTTTTTCCTAAGAATGGGTTTTTATATGTTTATTGAGATTTAATTTAGAAGAATATTCTCTCTTGCATATATCACACTTAAACGGTTTTTTCACCCGTGTGTACTCTTTGGTGGTAAATCAAATTGCTTGACTGATAAAAAGTTTTCTCACAGACATCACATTTAAAGGGTTTTTCACCCGTGTGTACTCTTTGGTGCTGAATCAAATTGCTTGACTGAGAAAAAGTTTTCTCACACACATCACATTTAAAGGGTTTTTTCACCCGTGTGTACTCTTTGGTGGTTAATCAAACTGCTTGACTCAGAAAAAGTTTTCTCACAGAAATCACATTTAAAGGGTTTTTCACCCGTGTGTACTCTTTGGTGCTTAGTCAAACTGCTTGATTCAGAAAAAGTTTTCTCACAGACATCACATTTAAAGGGTTTTTCACCCGTGTGTACTCTTTGGTGCTTAATCAAACTCCTTGAATCAGAAAAAGTTTTCTCACAGAAATCACATTTAAAGGGTTTTTCACCCGTGTGTACTCTTTGGTGGGAAATCAAATGGCTTGACCGAGAAAATGTTTTCTCACAGACATCACATTTAAAAGGTTTTTTTCACCCGTGTGTACTCTTTGGTGCTGAATCAAATTGCTTGACTGATAAAAAGTTTTCTCACAGACATTACATTTAAAGGGTTTTTTCACCCGTGTGTACTCTTTGGTGCTGAATCAAATTGCTTGATTGAGAAAAAGTTTTCTCACACACATCACATTTAAAGGGTTTTTCACCCGTGTGTACTCTTTGGTGGTTAATCAAACTGCTTAAACTACAAAAAGTCTTGTCACATACTTCACACTTAAATGGTTTCTTGTTCCCCAGTGTGCACTCTTTGGTGCTTAGTCAAACTGCTTGACTCAGAAAAAGTTTTCTCACAGACATCACATTTAAAGGGTTTTTCACCCGTGTGTACTCGTTGGTGCTTGATCAAACTGCAAGACTGAGAAAAGCATTTTTTACATACTTTACACATAAATGGTTTCTCACCAGTATGCACTGTTTGGTGTATATCCAATTCCCTTGATTTAGAAAAACATTTTTTGCACACATCACATTTATATGGCCTTTTTAATGTATTTGTTCTTTGATATTTTTCGAAATTTTCTTTTTTTTTGCTTTGCAGGTCACTCTTACAATATGGGTTCTGAATGTTTAAGCTTTTTGCCTCAGGTTTGGATTCATTGGAAGTTTCTCTGCATATTGTGACATCACTTGATGAAGGATCTTTAACCCCAGCAACTAAAAAAACACGGAAGAAACATAAACGGATAGAACCAGAAAATAATTTTTACTTTACTAAAAACAATCCTCATTTCAGGCTAAGTGTTTCTATTTCTCATAACATCCAAAACAAGAAAAAAGTTACTGCCATAACTAAGATTATTCGAAAAAAACAAAAGAATATGAATTGAAAGTTTATTATATATACTGATATTATTTCCTTGAAGTCCTAATAACTGAAGTAATTGAAGAAAAGAGAGAAAATGTTTAAAATATATTTGGTTTTCAATAAAGTGCGAATTATGTTTTGACAATGCATAGAGAGGGTCAGCCCAACTCTTCTTAGGTTCTGATCATTTTGAGTTTGACTCGGTTATTGATTCTAACTTCTGTTCATTTTGGGTTTCATTTATTTATTGATGGTAATTTAAAGTAGTATAAAGTTTCAAATTTATTCGACTTTATTTCTTCCCATCTTTGGATTATTGAGTCCTAACTTTTATTTAAAAAACTTCTTTTTTGAAAAAAAGTTTTCCAAATTAATTTCTGTTCGATTTTATTAACATAGTCTTTTTTATGGTAAAGAAAAATATATTTTAAATCTTTTTGTCTTTCTTGACAAAAATTCAGATTTTGGCTATGAATTTATATATTTTGGCTGGGCAAAATTTTTAAGCGATATTTAGTAATATCCGCCTTTTTAAAAATCTGAATACACGTAGTATATTTCGTTATAGTTTACATCTCACCTTTCCCTGAAACTGAAACTTAATAGCCTATTTTGTTCCTAAAAAACTACATTTATGCTATTTTGACAACCCTGATGCACTTACAACCAATGGATTTAGTTCAGTGGTAAGAGTGGAGGTATTAATAGTAGTGAACACGCTATCGTTGCTTTTATCCAACATATTCATGAGGCTCAGATAGAGTAGAAATTCCAGCAACAATATATTTAGATTTTAAAAAAGTATTCTATACAATATCCCATTGTATTCTTTTTGTAAATTGCATAATTGTAGTGTGCGTGGACTGTCGTTGGATCTAGTTAAATCTTATCTGGATAATAAAAAGCAGAAAATCGAAGGAGGCAATTTCCTCTCTCCACCTGTTCCTCAGTCTTCGAAGGTTAGGGTACCTCAGGGCTCTGTCCAATAATTTCCACCGTGCTTTGGCAATCGTGTGCCTCAACATACATTTTGCAGATGATTCTCTTTCTATTATTCTTGATTCGTGTTCATCAAATTTTAGTGTTTTGAATTTATGTAAAACAAATTTCATAAATTTACGGCAGAAAGTCAAATGTTTTGCCCTCGCGTTGTTCGATTTACTTCTACAAAATATCTATAAGGTTGTCTTTTAAAACCCACGCTTTACGAAGCATCCATTTTGCTGTGATTCAGTCTAATATTAATTATTGTTTTTCTCCTATAAATATCTACATTTAAAAGACATATTAAACCAATACAGATTTAAAAAAAATATATAGACCTAAGAATCATGACATTTTTTATTCCATCGCCTATTATATATTTGCCCTTCTAAATAAGTCTTCTACAGTATCTTTAGATACTTAACTTGATATAGTTCCAGTTTCTCAAAAATTTACTTTTGGAGCAGTTCTTTTCAAATTTCATTATGACATTAAGAAATTTCCGCCATATTACCTCAATTAAAGTTTGTTCTCCCAATCAAATGATTTATGTAATCATAACACTCGAAAAAAGAAGAGTATCTACATTGACAAGTATTTTTTGACAGATATAAATTTGCTTTCTTTGTGTCTATAGCCTGATGCTGCTGGATACTCACAAGGATCTTATTGACAATTTTATTTCTATCCTATTAAAAAAACAAGGAATCTTAAATTTCATTTAGTTGAAAATTATTTGTAATTTGACGTCTATCTAATAAGATAAAATTATTTTTACGATTTTTTTTCTCTGGTTGAACGTGGGTCTCTTGGCTATCTTCTAGTATTAATTTATATTTAATAATACTGAAATTTTTGAAATTTATTTATGAATCCTGGGCTTACTGCTACGTTCATTTACTGTTGTGTTATCTTTGTACTGTGGCGTTATCTGTTATTTTATCTTTGTCTAGGCCTAGTTTTTTTTTTCAGATTGTCTCCCAATGGAACGATGTCAAATATATATGTACATGTGAATAATAAAATAATTGAACTTTAACTTGAACTAACCTAAAAGTCTAAATTTGATATCCTCTGCCGTTCTTGAAATATTGCTGAGACGTCTCATTGATAACAAATGTAAACATAGTACCTTTTGATTTCATTCTGAAGAAACATAAACTTTCCCTGAAAATTTCTACTTTATATCCTAGTCTTGAAAAATCCACCCTTGATATCTTGACAACCTGTATGCGCTTGAATTATTTTTATTACCCTTTGAATTATTTTATACCCTTTTTCTCGGTGTTAATATTAATGGTAGCAGTAGTATGCATATAGTACCTTAGGGCTGGTTGAACATTCCCCAAAACATACACTGACATTTTCAACTTAATACTCTAGGCTATTTCTGAGATGTATCAGGTACGCTCATTAAATATCCTGAAACGACATACTGTATTATGATTCAGTTCAACATTCACCCGAACTTTCCCTGAAAGTTTCACAGTAACACTCTTAGCTGTAGAAATACTTCTACAACTACTACTACTAGTAGTAGTTTGTAGCAGTAGAAGCTTTAATAGTAATAGTAGCTGTAATAGTAGTAGTAGAGTGTGCACATAAGGTCTTTTGGTTAGTTCAAGATCCCCTTCAACATGATATGTAAGGTTAAACTTAATTCCTTAAACTATTCCTGGGATATTGCTGACACACCCTTTTGACAACCTCCACACAAAGTGTGTTTTGATATAGGTTATCATAACTCTCAACATTCCCTGAAAGTTTCATCTTCATAAGCTTAGCCTCAGTAGTAGTAGTCGTAGTAAAAGTAGCGGCAGTAGTAATGGTAGCAGTCAGTATAGAGTGCTTTTTTCTTAATTCAACCTCCCTTTTAGCACACACTGAAAGTTTCAGCTTAATCCTCAAAACTGTTCCTAAGACATTGCTCATATATCCTTTTCACAGCCTGAATGCACATAGCGTGTTTTATTTCGTTGAATATTCCATAAAATTTTCTTGAAAGTGTCACTTAAAAACCCTTAGCCTTAGTAAAGGTCGCAGTAATAAGAGTAGGAATACTAGTAATAGTGGTGACATGAAAATAGCGCTAATTGTTGTTGAACCTCCCTCTAAGCACGCACTTTTATAGTTTCAACTTAATACTCTAAGCCACTCTGAAGATATTGCTTATAAGCCCGTTTGAAAACCTGCATGCATATTGTCTCATCTTAATACAATTAGCATCACAAGTAGCAGTAATCAAGCAGTAACAGTAAAATGCTCGTAATGCCTTTTGGTTAGTTCCAAATCCGCCTCAACATACCCTGGAAGTTTCAACTTAATGATCTAAGCCGTTCCTGAGATTTCCCAGATACATCCTTTTGACAATCTACGTACTCATAATGTGTTTTGATTTGGTTCAACGTCCCCCCACCCCCCTCCCCCCTTCCCCCCCCCCCCCCCCCCCCCCCCCCCCCCCCCCCCAAAATTAAAATATTCCCTGAAAAATTCAACTTAATACCCTTAGCTTCAGCAGTATCAATAGTAGCACTGCCAGTAGCAGTATACACACAGCATTTTTTTTTTTTTCTAACATCCCCCTCAATACACATTGAAAGTTTCAATATTCTATTTAAAACAGTTTCTGGGGTATTGTTTGATACGTCCTTTTGACAACCTGCAAACACATAGTGTTTTATTTTCAGTTCAGCATCTTCTAAACATTCCCTGAAATTATCACTTTAATACCCTAGCTTTAATAGTAGTTGCTGTAGTGGTAACATGGAAATTTTGCCATTTAGTTAGTTTAACATCCCCCACAACAAGCCCAACTTAGTAGTAGCAGTAGTGGTAACATGGAAATTTTGCCATTTAGTTAGTTTAAAATCCCCCACAACAAGCCCAACTTCATACTCCAAGCCATTCCTAAGACATTACTGATAAGCCCATTCGACAACCTATATGCACATAATGTTTTGATTTAGTTCAGCTTTCCCCAAAATGATCTTTGAAATTTTCACCTTAGTAGCGATAGCAGTCACGATAGTAGCAGTTGTAGTACATACATATTGACTTTTGGTCAGTCGAACATCCCCCTCATTATACCCTTCAAGTTTCGAATTAATACTCTTAGCCGCTCCAAAGATATTCTTGGCAACCTCTATTCTTTTGACAACCACTGTGCACAAAGTGTGTTTTAAGATTTATTTCAGTAATTTATTTTGAACTTAAAAACCACAAAGTACATCAATCAGCAGCCAGAACACGTATCCTTTAGAGTTCGTAAATCACCACCTATTTTTGAGTTACTTTTTCATCTCGATCCAGCTTTACCAAAGGTTTAGTAAAATACATAGAAAGAAGGTGAAAGAAACGTTCTTCTTAAGGTTAGTCAAAAGTCCAAGTATTTAGTCCGTTTGTTTTAGTGCTTATTCAATAAACTATTATATAATAAAAATAATTCTTTGAAAAAAAAAAAAAAATCTGAGATGTACCTTCATTGTCAAAACATATGGAGCCCAATTCCTGAGTGTCGGGGTTCAAGGTTATATCGTTCTGAATAGCTGGATACAGAACCGAAAGGAACAACTTCCCGTTTTGGAGACATACAAAAGTCTGGAACGTCAAAGACATCCTCACTGTTATTTGGCAAGGTATCCTCAAGTTCTAAAACAAAATTTAAATAAAAGTGACACAAAACACATTCAACAGTAAAACCTACAATAGAAACCCAACTACTTTTTCTTCAGAATCAATTAGCTCCTGAAAATCAATAATAACCCATAATGGGATTAAAGATTATATTAGTTGGGCTATTTCCTATGTTTGGCAATGTTTGTACATTCCTTGTAATGTCTTTATAACATCTTTGCACAGGGTTTTGCGCAGCATTTTTGGCGTTGAAGATTGTGAAGGCGTTGTTGCTCTAATGTAATATCACTTTCTTCTTCGCGTTCATTTTTGACTTGTTCGGATTTTCGTTGTCGGTTGTCTTCTAACACTACAATTCTTTGTTCTATACATCATTTTTGAAACGTTTTTGATACTCGCTTTCTCACTGTTGCTTGTAATTCATACTGCAGCTTATCTTCTGATCATACATTTCTTTGTGCTCTATGTGGAGTATTTTTTAACCGAATATTCTTCACTTCATTAATTCTTTCTGTTCTTGTTGTCGCACGTCTTATAACCACAAAGTTCTTTGTTCTTCACTTTTGTTTTTGACTTCTTTTAATTTTTGTTGCCGCCTACTTCTAACCCGATAATTTTTTTTTTTTTTTACTTTTGTTTTGACTCATTATGACACAACTATTCTAACTGTATATTTCTTTGTTTTTCATTTTCGTTTATCATTACTAGAAAACAAAAACATCAATACCCTTTACATTAGTTTCTCAGAATGGTCTTGTCACAATTGATAGTCAAGGTTGTTCATTTGTCTTCTAGGCATTATGAAACTGCTGATAAGACCTTTTGTAAATAAAGTATTAGGAAAAACTAACTGTGTTTCAAATAAACATCCCTAAAAGTTTATCACTGTGTGATAACCGAAATTGTTTTCACACAGTGGACTCTACCGGAAAATCCTCTTCCACAGGCAAAATCCCCCACAGAATTTAAACCCACTGAAAACTTCCTCCAGACAATTCCACCAAACAGACAAGTCACGTGTAAAATTGAGTCACCAATGAGAAATTAAGACAAATAAAACGAGCTTTGTATGGGGATTCTGGAAAATTTCCACTTTGTAAGACTTCCCCTTGAAAGCAAACCCTCAGAAAAATCAGTGGAAAATTATCCCCGTAGAGAATACTCCCCGCCCACTAGTAGTGGGACCACCCCCCCTAAATAAAATAAAAAAACTTCCCAATCAAAAATACGGTCAGAGGCAAATTACATAGAATAACTTTGACCCATAAAAATATTCCAACATTACGGTGAGCAAATTACACATTTATTTATTGGACCTTTCAAAACTATTGACCCAACTATGCCAAACAAAATGGCAAACTCAAAATTTTGATCGGCCGACTTTGGGGGAAAAGGGTGCATGAGAGGGAACTAGTTCCTCTCCGATCTTTTTGGTTACTTAAAAAGCACACTAGAACTATTAATTTCTTTTAAATAAGCCCTCTCCCAATGTTTTAGGGCTATTGGTTCGGCACGATAACCTTCTGGGGAGAAAGAAAAAAAAAAACGGTCCTGCGTGATTATTTTCCAGGTAAAAAAAACAAAATTCCATATTTTTGCAGATGGGAGCTTGAAACCTCTACATTGGGGTTTACTGATATGACTAAATTGAAGGTAGAATTTTCAATAAGATTTCATGACTTTTAGGGGATGTTTCCCATCTTTTTAAAAAATAAGGCAAACTATCTCAGGCTCATAACTTTTAATGGGTAGAATTAAACTTAATACTTCTTAAATATTTGGAACTAGAACTAAAATCCAATTCTTTGCATGCATGTATTGATATCAAAATTCAGTTTTTTAGAGTTTTTGTTACAATTGGACCGAGTCGCTCCTTACTGATAGTTCGTTCCCTCGAACTGTTTGATACAAAAAGCTTTAGCAAACCTTCATTGGCAAGACGTGCTGGTCCCAATTCCTGTGTATCTAGTTCAAGTTTACATGCTCCTGAAAAGCCGGAAAATGAGTCAACAGGAACAACTTCCCGTTTGGGAGAAAAATGAAAGCCTGGAGCCTCAAAACGTTCCTCTTTATCACCATGCAAAGCATCTTGAACCTCTGAAACAAATCTTAAATAAAGAGGACATAGGACACATAAAAACACTCAAAAAATATTGAGCATTTGACAAAATTCGGGAATGTTAAGAGAAAAAAATGATTCCTTTTAACAACCTAGTTTGTTTTAAGAGAATGATAAATTTGAGAATAAAATATTGGGTAAATAATTTAATTTAAAAATAATATTTGAGGTACAGTTTGACCAGCACAAAAAGTAAAATGTTGTAAAATACTAAAGCACGTTAAGTTGGTGAATTCGACTAATAGTCCAGTGATTTTTGCTAAAACAGGGTAAGAATCTCGGAATTTGAGACAATGGGGCATAGATTTGCAAAAAGCCTCTATTATGACACCGTAAAAAATGCCTTCAACCCTTCCCGTTGGAAGCTGTTCGCAACTATAAATTTCATAGGTCAAAGGTGAAAAATTGTTGTTTTTGCACGTTTTTCGTAAAGATGTTATTTTCTGTGGGTTTTATGCCATCTGCATTTACTAAAATTATCGAATAAAAACTTAATTCTCAATTCTGTTATTAAGAAATCTTTCCTTTTATCTGCTGAGTTCTTTTTAAATATATAAACTTACAATATAAAAGCAAGATGGACAATTTTCATTAATAGTACTATTAGTTGAAGATACCATAAGTTGGACATGATATTTGATTTACTGGAAATTGATCTATTTCATTCTTTTATAAGGTTCAATGGTAATTTGTATAAGGTAATTAAAGGTATTCAGTCCATTTATAGCGGACTTGCTTTTCAGTCAACTAGAATATAAGTACATGATAAGTAAAGATAACCCAAATAATATAAAATATTCTCTTTCAAATAGTAAAAGATATGGATGATTTTTTGGTGGAGGTTATTAAGATTTCGAAAAACATTTACCCGCCTGAGTTAATTCTGGAACCTAGTCATGGAACAGGCCAAGACGACAACAATTTAGATTTAAATGTTAATATTTCGGAAAATAATTAATTAGTCTTTAACATACATAATAAAACGAACGATTTCGATTTTGAAGTAATTAATTTCTGTTCCAAGAAGTAATGTACATTCAAACTTCACATACTCAACCTTTTACCCACAATTATTTAAACATGAAAGATTTTTCAATAATAATACGGATATTAAAAATAGATGTCAAATTCTAAGGCATAAATTAATCTTGAGAGGTATTAATCTTCCATGATAAAGGGGAATGGGAATCAAACAGTTCCTGGTAAAGAAACTGTAAGTAAGGAGCGACCCGGCTCAATAGTAACCAAAACTCTAAAAACCGAAATTTTGATACCAATAGATACATCAATAGAATTAGAATTTTATGCTGATTTAAAATATATAAGTTTCATTAAGTTTAGTCTTACCCATCAAAAGTTACGCGCCTGAGAAGATTTGCCTTTTTTTGAAAAAGGGGGAAACATCCCCTATAAGTCATAGAACTTTAATTAAAATCACACCATCAGATTCAACGTATCAGAGAACCCTACCATAGAAGTTTCAAGCTCCTATCTGCAAAAATGTGGAGTTTTGTATTTTTTGCCTGAAGAAAGATCACAGATGAGTGTTTTTTTTTTGTTTATTTTTCAGGGGTAATCGTATCGATTTAGTAGTCCTAGAATATCGTTAGAGGGCTCATCTGAACATGTACTTAATATTTTTTGATCGTGTTCAGAGTTCCTCTCCAAAGTTTTGAAGGGTCATGTTATTCCCATAGGCATAATTATGTGACCTTTTCAAAATGGACTATTCAAAAACAAGAAAACTACTTCAAACTTTGATTGAATTTTTTTGGAGAGAAATCAGCAAAAGAGGGTATGGGAGGGGACTGGCAGCCCTCCAACCACTTTCAAATACCCCCCATAAACATGTCATGAAAGTTTTAAATTTAATACCCTCAGTCGTTTTTAAGATACTGCAGATCCACTTTTTGACAAACTGGATGTACATATTACCTCTTGATTTAGTTTGAGATACTCCTCAACATTCTCCAAAGTTTCACCATAATACCCTAGACCATTTCAGATATACCAACAATCAAAACTTTCCCTTTAACAAATGATAAACCGTATTCGTGAATAATTTATAAATTGCACAATTTACAATCCTTCCCCTGGGGGGAGTGGGGGAATGGAATCCCTGTAGATAGCTCTTACACCTTTTGAATTGTTTGACAAAATAATAGTTAAAAAATTTGAACAATTTTTGAGGATAGGGGGCTAATAGAAAGGGCAAGGGAAGGAGGGGCTGGTCGCCCTCCAATCTTTCTTCAATAACCCTTCTACATACCTTGAAAGTTTCAACCAAATACCCAGAGTCGTTCAATAGATATCATTGATATTTCCGTTTCACAACCAGCAAGGACAAAGGATGTTTTGGTTGTGATTGGTATCCCTCTCCACATTTCCAAAAATTTTACAGTAATACTTTAAGCTTTTTTGAAGATCCAGGATCAAACTTGTCCTCTTTTCTTGATTAAAGACCTTATATGTTAACAATGGGCAAAACTAGCAGACCTTGCACCAGGGACTGGTTGGGAGGTGGGGAGTTCCATCCTGGGGACAAAGTTATTTGACCTTTGCACTATTTTGAAAAAAATGGCCATATGACAAATTTAATTGGATGCATTCGGGAAAAGAGACCTTGGGAGGGGAGGGGGATAGTTGGAGGGGGGAAGGAATAATAACTACCATCTTGATCAGTCTTAAAAGTAAAAAATCATTCCAAAAAAAAAATTTATTGGAATTACAAAAACTTTTCCAAAACTCATTAAAAATGCCATCAGATCCAAAAAATATGCACTTAAAAGTATTTGAAATTAAAACTTCAAACTGGCAAGAAAAAAACATGGCTTTTGGTTGTACAATGGCTTTTACTTTAGTATAGCTGAATCATTGGAATAGTTCTGGTAATTTTTACCTAATTTTCTAAAGCCAAGAAGCAGGAAATAAACTATTGTTATAATGATCAATTTCACTTTTTGTCAGTAACCTTGTATGCTTCTATGTAAAAAAAAAGAAATAAAGAAAAAAGGTCCTTCGAAAAAATACAATCTACACACATAAGCTGGTTTCATATTTTGCAATTTCCCATTCCATACAAGTGAATGGAAAGCATATTGTGCAAAAGAATACATAGAACCAATATTCAAAGAAAATCAAGCAGAAAAAGCTTCAATTTATATCAAGTTATTTTGATGAAAAATAATTAAAAGTTTCATGTTTTTAGGAATTATTTAAAATAAAATATTCAAAAATAAATGTATTTAAATTATGGTAATGTTTTTTGTTCTGCAAATGTTGGTGAGCAAGCTATAAGATATCCAAATAAACCATTTGAAGAGACAGTGGTTGGTCTGCAAGACAAAAATTTTGGCTGTTTTTTTATTTATAATGCCTGCACACAGGGAAAAAGAGAGAAAATTATTCTGCTAAAGAACTGAATCTGAGAAAAAATTTTCGGATTAATAAGTCTTTAGCATCTAATATCTTCTTAACTGAAACAGCATATTCATAGAGAACTTCCATCAGAAACAGCATATTCTAGAAGTACTTCCATCACATTAAACAATTGCTTATTTAACAAAAAATTGGCAATCTATTTAAAACCCACTTATGTGCAGAATTGCCTTCAATTATTCAACTTAATTCTAGCCCCCTTAATTCTTAAGGGTTAGTTCCAAGTATGTATACAGTTTCATCTTTTTCTTTTCACAGAGGAAAACTAGAATAGCAAGAGGAGAAAAAAATTTTAAAATATTTACCAAAGCAAAGCAATTTTTGTTTTATTCCAAAAACTTAATTGGATAACTTACCATTTTTAATAACTGAAGATGCAAAAGGGATGATGACTTCAGCCATATTTGGAATTTGAGGCAAGTCCATAATAGAATCTCAGAACAGAGCTAATGCCAATTATGAAACATATAATACTAGCATCAAGAGTTGGATATTGTGAATCAGTTTTACCCAGGACTGTATAAGCAAAAAGCACCTGGAAACAGACAAGTTATAATGACACATTTCAAGTAGTGCAAAACCATTTTTCTTAATACCCTGTCAAGCATATGTTGACCTCCCTCAGCAATCAAAAGCATTATAAATATGTTCAATTTTCATTTCTATTTCTTGAAATAAAGGGAGTTAAATTTAAAAACTGTCGTTTTGATCTAAGGGTTCTAGTGTGGAAAACATGTGCAATAGAAAAGTGATATTTTTGCAAACAGAATGAAAGTCACAAATTGGGCCGAGGAACATGTTTGACAGCTGGTTCAACTGCTATGCCTATGTTCATGCCTCTGGGGATGACACGCCTCCCTGTGGGTAAAAGGCAATAAGTTATGTAATTTTTCCATTGCTTACATACTGTGTTTGTTATTGGGAAGTATCAAGACCTGTTTCTGTAGAAGGGGATTTCTTCCAGGGGAAAGAATTTTCTACATGAAGTATTCTCTGTATCTAGGGAATTTTCAGAAGATTTTTTGTGAGGGGCGGGGGGGAGGTATTTTCCATTGATGGAAGGTAAACTTCCTAGCAAAATGTGAAAAACAATTGGAAACAAAATTTTCAGCTAAACGTAGAAGGGGGGGGGGGGGCTGCCCACTTCTCAATACATTCTTCTTTATGTAAGAAGTTTGGCTTTTGTACCAATTTTCTAAGAATAACTCCGAAACACAAAATCTGTTTGACTGGAATAAGAAACTTATCAACGATTTATCAATTGACAATTATTTCCAGCCTTATAGAAATGAGAATTTCACAAGATCTGAGAAACACGTTTTGAGTCTGAATTTTCCATTGAATTATATTCTAGACTATGAAAAAGCAAAGAAATACTCCTGATACTTCCCATACTATTGATATACCTTATGAACAATTGACAATCTATTTACAACCCTCTTAAAATCAGGCCTAAATTAACTTTAGGGTACAGCATGAGACTATAGCCAGGTTCTAGGATGAAGACTCAGAAACAATTGCAATGGTGGCATTTGATGTTAAATGATAACTTTTTGTTTTTTTCTAGGCATTATCTTTTCTATATAACACAAAATATTACTTAATTATAACAGAGTCTATGGTTATCTCCTCAACATTTGATTAATGGCAAAAACAAGCCAAAGTAATAACAAAAACAGAACCTACGAGTCTATGCAGCTTTCAAAGCTTTTATCAAATAAAAAAAACTTAGTTAAAATAAGATAAATAAAAATTAAAACATAGGGAAGAGAAAGTGTATTTAGACACAAGTGGGCAGATTGGAGGAGACTCATTGGTGTTACTTCCACACTCCTCTGGATTATGATAAATCCTTTTTTGGTAATTTTAATTAAATACATACCTGTATGCTCAATTTCAATGACCATAGAAACCAAGCATCCTGTTTAGCTGAATTATCTAATTTTTAAATACATCATCTTAAACTCTCTAACAGTGATTTTATTTTTGAGGAATTCTTCTCGTTTCTTTCATAATATTAGTTACCATCTAATTTTCAACAGCACAAAAATATTTGTGAAAACCAATTTTATTACAAATATTCTCTTTTGAACTTCAAACCAAACATTAAAATTATAGTAAAATTTTAAACTGATGAGCTTTCAGCAATTAATATCATTATACATAAAATTTTCAGTTTAATTTATTAGTTCTTTCTAAAGTTGTTCAAGACGCATATAGTTTCACTACAAACAAGAGTTTGGATACTGCCCCCTTCCTTAACTGTAAATAAAAACCAAAAGCCTACTGCGTCATTGGCGCTTAACTGAAAACGAATTATATTACAAATGTTTTCTTTTCCAGTTCTTACAGCATTGAAAATAAAAATAAAATTACAGTGAAATAAATTCTTGAACTGATGGATCTTTCAACAATTAATATCATGATACAATGGATCTTTCAACAATTAATATCATGATACATCAAATATTCATTTTGATGTTGTTTATACTTTCCAAGACTGTTCAAGACGCATGTAGTTTTCAGTAAAGCGCCAATGACGCAGTAGGATTAAGACTTTTACAGTGAGAGAAGGAGGCGATACCCAAAACTCTTGTTTGTAGTGATTTTTGTTTGTTTCAAGCTTGATTTGCGTATTTAAGTTTCACTCGTTTTAAGATTTATCTATTCCTTTACATTAACATCTAGTGTATGTTTGTTTGCATTGATTGTTTATTTAATTTCTCTTCATTTGAAGTTTCATTTATACTTCAATAGCAACATATTTTTTTGTTTTAAGCTTGATTTTGATATTCAATAAAAGCATTACTCGCTTTAAGATCTATTTATTCATTTATATAATTACTTGTTGTGTTTTTCACTATGATTGTTTATTTAATTTCTGTTCGTTTTTGGTTTCATTTATTCTTTCAAAGTAATTTCTGATCGTTTTGAGTTTGAATTTTAACAGGTATTTGTATCGGCTGAGCTTAAGTTTAAAATCGCCAATACTTTTCTTTGAAAAACTTATTTTTCGGAGTTTTTTTAAATTTATTTTTATTCGTTTTTCATCGCAAAAATTTTCACGTTTAAAAAAATTCCTTATTTCAAAATCAAACTTACAAAAAAAAATCAAATGTTCATCAAAGTATCAAAACTGGTATCAAAGTAACAATATCAAAGTGAAAAATGGGTTTCTGTCAACCCCAGAGTTTTTATTATCTGATGTTTGAACTATTTTTAACAAAATGGCTATCTCAAAGTTTTTATTGGATGGGTTTTAGGAAAACAGAGCAGGGGGGGGGGGCTAATTGCCCTTCAGTCTCTCTTGACTCTTTAAAAATGAACTAGAACTTTCTATTTTCAATCGAATGAGCCCTCTCTGAAGTTTATATGAGCATCCCTTCTATAAGAGCCATATATACCCCCAGAGTTTAACTTACAACACCTGTCCCTGGGCCTGGGGGATTGTGTCGGAGTTTTAATATCTGATGTTTGAACTATTTTTAACAATATGGTTACCTCAAATTTTTATCGGATGGGTTTATCCATCCAATAAACCCAAACGCGTGAAGGGCGGGAGGGTCTAGTTAGCCTCTGATCTTTTTTTACTCTGAGAAAATGAACTAGAACTTTTAATCTCCATTCAAATGAGCCCTCTCTGAAGTTTATACAAGAATTCCTTTTATAAGGACCATATACAGCCCCAGGACATAGCTTACAATGCCTACCCCCGGGCCTGGAAGTTGTGCTGATGCAGGTTTTTTTTTTATCTGACCTTTGCACTATTTAAAAAAAATTGCTATCTCACAATTTGTATTGGAAGGGTTTGGGGAAAAAAGGGTGTGGGGGGGGGGGGGGGCTAGTTGCTGTCAGAAATATTTTGACTCTTAAAAATTGAACTAGAACTTTCAATTTCCAATCAAATGAGCCCTCTCTGAAGTTTATATGAGCCCTTTCATAAGAACCATATACGCCCCCAAGATAACAATTACAACGCCTACTCCCTGGGCCCTGGGGGAATGTGTTGACACCGGAGTTTTTGTTATCTAATTTTCAAACAATTTTCAAAAAACTTGCTATCTTAAAACTTTTAGCAACTGGGTTTGGGGAAAAAAAAGTGGGGGGGGGGGTAGTTGCCCTTAAATCTCTTGACTCTAAAACGTGAACTAAAACTTTCAATTTCCAATCAAATGAGCCTCTATGAAATTTATAGGAACATCCCTTTCATAAGAACCATAAATGCCTTTAGGGCAAAACTTAGAACGCCTTCCACTGGGCCTTGGGGGTTGTCCTGACACCAGAGTTTTACTTATCCGACCTTTGAACTATTTTTAACAGAATATCTATCTCAAAATTTTCATCAGATGGGTGGAAAAAGAAGGCGTGGGGGGGGGAGGCTAACTACCCTTGGATCTCTTTTGACTATTAAAAAAGTGAGCTCAAACTTTCAATTTCCAATCAAATGAGCCCTCTCTGAAGTTTATATGAGCATCCCTTTCATAAGAACCATATATACCCCAGGGCATAGCTTACAAAACCTGCCCCCGGGCCTTGAGGGGTTGTGCTGACACCTGAGTTTTTGTTATCTGACATTTAAACAATTTTTAACTTAATCGCCATCTCAAAATTTTTCTTGGATGCATTTGTGGAAAAATTGAGGTTGGAGGGCTAGTTGTCCTCCAATCTCTTTTGACTCTCAAAAACTGAGCTAGGACTTTCAATTTCCAATCAAATGAGCCCTCTAAAGTTTTTACGATCATTCCCTCCATAACAACCATATATTCCCCCAGGGCATAACTTAAAACGCCTGCTGTGGACCATGGGGGGCTGTGTCCGCCTTTTCCTTATATGGTCTTTCAACTGTTAAAAAAATGGCTATCTCAAAGAGTTTTTGTTATATGATCTTTCAACTATTTTTAACAAAAATAGCTATCTCAAATTTTTTATCAGATGCATTTGGGAAAAAAGAGCATGGGGGGGGGGTGGAGGCTGGTTACCCTCAGATATCTTTTGACGCTTAAAAAGTGATTTAGAACTTTCAATTTCCCTCTCTGAGGTTTATATGATCATTCCTTCCATAAGAACCATATGTGCCCCCACGGGCGTAACTTATAACCCTTGCCCTAAAGACTGTGGGGGGAATGTCCTACTCAAAGATATAATTTCCAGAACTTTCAACTACGTTGAACAAAATGGTTATCTCAAAATTTTGATTGGATGTGTTTGGGGAAATGGTGGGCTTGGAAGGGGCGTTAGTGGCCTTCCAATCACTTCGACTATTAAAAAGGGCAATAGCCATTTCAATTTTCAATCAAATGAGCCCTTTTTGAAGTTTCTATGACAACGCTTTCTATAAAAACCTTATATGCCCCCAGGTCATAACTTACAACCCCTGCCCTGAGGGCTGTGTGTGTGTGGGGGGGGGGGGGGTGTCATCATCAAAGACCTAATTCCCGAATTTCCACTACGTTGAACAAAATGGCTATCTCAAAATTTTTATTGATGTGTTTGGGGACAAGGTGGGTGAGAGGGGGTAGTTCTCCTCCAATCACTTTCAACTATTAAAAAGGGCAATAGCCCTTTCAATTTCCAATCAAATGAGTCCTTTTTGAAGTTTTCCACAACAAATTTTTCTATAATTACCTTATATTCCCCCAGGGTATAACTTACAAACTGTGTCCTGAGGGTTGTGGGGAGAGTGTCCTCCTCAAAAGCATAATTTCTATCTGGAAATCAACTATGTAAAACAAATGGCTAACTCAAAATTTTGATTGGATACGTTTGGGTAAATGGTGGTTGTGAAAGGGGTTTTAATTGCCTTCCAATCACTTTGGACCCTTAAAAAAAGCACTAGAACTCTCAATTTCCAATCGAATGAGCCCCCTTTGAACATTTTTATGACGACCCCTTCTATATGAAGAACCTCTGGGAAAAAATAATAATAATAGTAATAAAACATTAGAGCCGTATGTTCTTTACAATAGGCAATGCTATAGCATTGCCTCTGATTAGTTACCATATAATTTTCAACAGCACAAAAAATACTTGTTGGGAAAATTCTTAGCTAGTTGTTTCGGTAGATTTTGAGAAGATTCCATAACTTAGATGGGAACAAAGTGAGCACACTATTCAATAATTTTTTAATGGGTCTTCTGAATATATAGCCTATATTGCTGTCACTCATAAGTCAGATTTAAATTGATTAAATGCATGTTAGAGAGACACCCAGTTACTGACACTGCTTGACAAAAGTATTAAAGATACAAACAATACCACTGCATCCCTTATTTTATTTTCCTTTCTATTATAAGCAATTACCATGTTGATGCATACCCCCTTCCCCCAGTTATAAAAAACACACCCTTGGATCAAATATTTCTTTGTTGTCTATAATGATATGATCTATTATATGTTCAATGTTAAAAATATTTTTTAAACTGATTTAATGGCACCCAGAAAAACCACTGGGTCTAAGTGATTACAGTAGAGTTACCAATTTCAAGGAATGAGGGACATAAGGGAAGTTCAGTGTATATACACTGTTCAGGGCATATATTTGACCAGTAGAGAAAGATAGGTGGAAAAAAGAAAATTTGCAACAGAAATGAAAATAATGTTGGGATTCAAGATAAAAATCTGATTCTGAGGATATGTCTGTTTCAGTGAATCAAGAATTTTACAGAAGATTAAGGGGAGAGAGTTGCACAGTCAGAAAAGCAATATAATGTTTCGAAGCAGCATTAAATAAGAAATCTATAGGTACTCCTTTATTTATTTTTTTTTAGCTTCAGAAGCAACTTAAGAAAAATTGTTGCCTGAATCCAAAATAATACCAAGCACTTTAAAAGTTTTAAAAGTTGTTGTCAGTACATCATTCCTATTCTCCAGAAGGTAACACTATAAAATTTTGAAAACCACTTTAAAATATTCTAAATTATAGCTATACTTTACCCCCCTTATGGTTAATTGAAGCCTATAGATTGAATTGATTGTTATATATGCACTGAATTTTCCTGAATTGAGAAGAAGGGGCAAGTAAAATTCATCTGCAATGCAAATGAATGGTTTATTTAAATTCAAGATCAAATTTTATAAATTCAAGAGGCCTATGACATTTGGATATAGCATCAAACACATACATCTGTTTGTACTCCTTTTATTTTGTTTGTCACACCTCTGTTCAGAAGCAAGTTCAGAAAAGTTGTTAGTTATTTGGTATCAGTACATTATTTCCACTTAACAGAAGGAGACACTACCAAATTCTGGAAACCACTTTAAAAGTTTTTAAAAACACATACTTTACCTTTAAAATGGTTAAATGAAGCCATTAGCTTGAATTGTTAGTTATATATACACTGAATTTTCCTGAGGAGGGGGGGGGGGAGAAGAGTAGAATTCATCTTTGAAGAAAATGAATGTTTTATTTAAACTCAAGATAAAACTTTGAGTCTAAAGATAAGGGTATTTTGTATCTATGTCAATGTACATTTAATTAAAACATTAACCTTTTGGAAAGCTATTCACAGAAATTTATAATAACCTATTTCCTATTGGAAAATAAAAAGCCTATACTAATACCTAGGAGGTCATGCATAAAAAATTGCAGCTTACAACATAATTTAGCTAGAGTGAGAGTGAATATACCAATTGATGCTCTTATTATGCTCTTTCATAATTCAATAATTGGCTTTTTTATGCTCTGTCATAATTCAATAATTCCTTCTGAAGCAAATACCTTTTCAAGCCCTTAAATGACTCAAAACACCAGATAGTCACTAGGGTGACACAAGTTTTGTTGTGATGTCATTTTTAAGGGATTTTTGGCTCTTTATAAAACATTCTACAAATTTGTTTTCTAAGTAACATTTTACTTATAAGTCTAAGGATAATAATAATTGCACTCCTAAATCAGCTGCAAATGGCATTTTAGATACAAGTAATGCCACTGTATCCCTTATTTTATTCTCTTTTATATTATAAGTTATTACCCTGTTTATGTATAGCCCCCTCACTGATCTAGCACACAGTCCTAGATCAAATATTTCTGTGTTGTCTATAATCATGAGATCTATTAGGCCTATATGTTCAATGTTAAAACAATTTTTAGAGCAGATTTCATGGCACTGAGGAAATCACTGTGTCTATGTGATTACAGTGGAGTTACTGACATTAGACATCACTTTAGGGTCCATATAAGACTTTAAAATTACTCTTGTAAACTAAATGACTATCATGTTTGGAAATAATATGATACAAAAAGCACTAAGTGGTGCATTCATCTTTTCTCAAAGCCACACAATGAAATTATCTCTAAATTTACTGCAGTTTAAATTGAATTGTGTAAAATGGCTAGTAAAATGTGATTTTCTGAATATTATGAAGAAAAAAATGCTTTTACTAACATGTTTTGTCTTGGAGAGTAAACTGTGAAATAAAAACTGTGCTTTTCTTGGTTCCTTAAGTTCTAGGGCAATATCTAGAGCCACTGGTAAACTTTTCAACATAAATTATACATACATTTCTATTACAACTTTACTTAACCCCCCTCCAATAGTCAAATACAACCCATAATTTGTATACTTGTAATGATTTTCTATGGTTTTGATAGTGTTAAATCAATTGAGCAACACAAGGATTGGAAAGAGCAACATAAGGACTGTTCAGTGCATATGCATTGTTTAGCACATATAATTGACCAGTAGAGGGAGGGATGTGGATAAAGCAAATTTACTACAGAAATAAAATTATGTTGGGATTCAAGATGGAATTCTGATTCTAACAATATATCTGTTTCAGTGAATCAAGAATCTTATTTATTTAAATAAGATATCTATAGGTACTCCTTTTATTTTTTTTTAGCTTTAGGAAAGTTGTTGCCTAAGTCCAGACTACTTTTAAAAAGTTTTAAAAGTGCTTTAAAAAAGTTTTGAAAGATGGTGTCAGTACATCATTCCAACTCTGCAAAAAGGAAATCACATAAAATTCTAAAAACTACTTTAAATATTCTATACTTTACCCCTCTGATGGTTAAGTGAAGCCTATAGATTGAATTGTAGGTTATGCAGGCACTGAATTTTTTTTGAGTTGAGAAGGGGGGGGGGATTGAATTCCTCTGAGATGAAAATAAATGTTTTACTTAAAATTCAAGACAAAATTTTTCTAATTCAAGAGGCTATGACATTTGGAAATAGCACCAATTAATAAATCTCTTGGTACTCTTTTTTTTTGGCTTCTATTCAGAAGAGTTGTTGTCTAAACCAAGACTCCTACCAAGTGTTTCAAAGAAGTTCTTAGAACTGGTAACAGTAGCCTATATCATTTTTACTTACCAGAAGGAGACACAACAAAATTCTGAAAACTACTTTAAAATTTTCTAAAACACACTTTACTTTTCAAATGGTTAAAATGAAGTCAATGCCTTGAATTGTTAGTTATATATGCACTGAATTTTCCTGAAGTTTGGGGGGTGGGGGTAGAATTCCTCTTCAAAGAAAATGAACATTTATTTAAATTCAAGATCAAACTTGAGTCTAAAGATAAGGGTATTTTGTATCAATCTCAATGTTCAGTAAATTAAAAAATTAACCTTTTCCAAAGCAATTTACAGAAACTTACAATTGCCTACTTCACTTTGGTAAATAGAAGCCTATACTGATACCAAGGAGGTCATGCATAAAAATTTGTAAATTTACAGCTTACAACATAACTTAGCTAGGATGAAAGTTAATATACCAATTGATGCCATTTTTGATGCCCTTTAAGGAATAAAAAACACCCCATAGTCACTTAAAGTTCAAAAACATTTCTGAAAAAAAAAAATTGCCATTTGGAGCTGATTATTAAGAATCTGGTAAACATGCAAAAAGTGAAGTTTTGTTAAGGCTAATGAAATAAAACAAAATAGGAGTAAAATATAATACTTTATGAACATAAATGGGCTATATATTTGCACACTAGGGGGGGGGGGGTGTAAAGCAACAAGCCATGGGCTTTTTCCTTTATTGAATAAAATAAATATATTAAATATGGAACCGAATTTAGGTACCTTTTTTTCCTTTCAAACCCAAAAACTAAAGTTTAAAAGACATCCAGCACATGGTTAATATGGGAGTAAAGTTTATTTGTGATGCAATTGAATGTTATATTTAGATTGAGGATGCAATTCTGGGTATATATTTGCAAATTGTGGTGGTAAATGCTCTATGAATATAGGCTACAGGTTGTAAGATATTCATGAATTTCTTAGAAAAACTGGAAAAACAAGTAAAGCATATTATGGAGTAAGAATTATTTTCTTAATGTTTCCTTATGTCCAGCTGAGATCCTAGGCTTAAAATAGCCTAGGGTAAGACACCCAGTAGTTGGACACTTTAATCACTTTGAAAACTTTTTGACATTTTAAACTACTCTAATTACTGTATTATACCACCTAGAAACTTAATTTTTGTATCAAAAAATTTCTGAAGAATTTCTGAACAAGTAGGTTACTAATTCAAATAGTTTCACTTGTACAGCGCCCCCTATTTTTGAATTACTAACAAGTGACAATTCTGCCTAAACTTGGAGATACAAACGTCTCATTGTAAATTAGTTATTAAAATAAAAAAACCAACAAAGAGAAAAATCTCTAAAAAAAAAAACAAACGAGACTGTGGCCAGTGGAGAGAAAGAGAAAAGAAAAACAACAGAAACAAAACAACGCGGATATTCGCCTGTATACAAAACAAGGCGTCTTCAGCACGAAAGACACAAAAAAAAAAAAACAAGATAAAACTAAAAACCAATAAAACCACCACAAAAAAAAAAAAAAATGTAACAATCGGCGCAAACTAATCCACGTAGGGAAAAGATGCTAATATAGAGTTACTTCAGTGAGGACACCAGAGTAACTGAGGAAAAATAAAAAAAACTGTAAATTACTTTAATTATTCAGTTGCGAAATAATCCTTTTGTTAGCTATTACTGAAGCAAATCGTTTTGGTCTAACAGGTAAAATAGTCCCCTGGTGATTATTTAAAATCTTTACTCCCTTATTGACAATTGATTCACTCTTTAGAAGGTTATCATAAATTGGGTCAATATTTAAATTACCCGTGTCCCTATTTATGGAAAGGTTAGCAAACATAAGTTTTTTTTTTTAATTTCTATGGCTTCCCTGGCCCATTGGTGTACCCCTTATCATTAGAAATAGCCAAGGCTTCATCAAATTTTACAAAATGATCTGGTTGAAGCCAAATATGCTCTGCTAAAGCTGAAAACGAAAGTTTCTGGAGGCTTGCTTAATTGTAGGGTTTTTTCTATTGAATTACGGTGTTCAATAAACCTTTCAACAAATTGTTGGTGAGTCCTACCAATATAGAACTTCCCCACAAGAACACGGAATTTTATACACCCCACTTACTAAATTTCCCCGAGTTAAATCCTTACCAGAACTAAAAAAACTACTCATTGGCTCAGCGATTGGAAACATGTATCAATACCAAATTTACGTAAAACCCGTGAAAGTTTTCTCCCCAAACCAGGTACATATGGTAATGAAATGAAGCTTTTTGATACAACTAAATCTAAAGACTGAGAAACCTCAATAACCCTACTACTATGTTTGGCCCGTCTATTTTCAATTATTTTATCAATGAACTTAATTGGATAACTATTACAAAATAAAATATCCCTCAAGTATAACAATTCCGAATCCAGAAATTCCTGGGAACAGATTTTAAAGGCTCTATCCACTAGTGAAATTACAACCCCCTTTTCAGCGACATAGGGTGGCAAGAATGAAAATTTAAATAACCTATCATTGTGCGTAGTTTTCTGTAAATCGAGAAAAGTAAATGGAAATCCCTTTTAATTAATAAAATATCCAGAAAAGGTAATTTATTATTATCCTCAAATTCAACTGTAAATTTAATATTATTATCAAAACTATTTAAATGCTTACAAAAAAGGTCTAAGGAGTCCAACCCATGTTTCCAAACGCACACCACATCATCCATGAACCTACCCCAGAAGCAAGGGGAGATTCTAAAACTGTTTATAGCGGAGGTTTCAATGGCATCTATGAATAGATTTGCCAATAAAGGAGAAAGAGAAGCCCCCATAGGTAACCCAAAAAATTTGTCTATATAAACTCCCCTCGAAAACCAAAATAAAAAGAAAAATTCATTTACCAGCATAATTAGTTTCATAATGACATCAATATCCCAAAACTGGCTAACGTCACATCCTGTATTAAATCAAAGTGTTTTTCTCAATTTACTTTTTAAAATATCCTCGCACCTTTTTAAATCAAAATTTGAATACATGGACACAACATCAAAACTGCAAAGAATTGAACTCTCCTCCAGCGTGAAATGCGCAATTTATTAATAAGATCAGTCGAATTTTTTAAATATGATTTTTTGTGTTCCCAAAAGTGGACGCAAAGCTACCGACAACCATTTTCCTAATTTTGAAACAGGTGACAGACAAGTTGACACAATGGGGCGGAGGGGGATCCAGTCTTATGAATCTTAGGTAGACCATAGATCTTGGGTGCCGAACAACCCCTAGGATAATATTTGTTATAAAACTGTGGGGTGATGTGAAAATTATTTTTCATTGACTCTAATTCCTTTCTTGTTGATTTTACATATTTATCTGTAGGATCAAAATCAAGTTTTTTGTATGTAATAGTGTCCAAAATAATGGATTTCATTTGATTATTATAGTCTTCAGTGTTCATAATTACGATCGTGTTTCCCTTATCGGCTCTGGTGATGGTAAGTAATTTATCCTTTTTCAAATCAGAAAGGATTTTTAATGTCATTTTTTTTGTGAAATGTCTTTACCAATGAAGTTCATATTAAAGGTGTTTAGTTTTCTTACGATCTCAGCTCTGAGTTCTTGAGGAGTATCAACCTTATCTATAGAAGCCATAATTCCTGACACCACCTTTGAAATTATTTTTGAATAGGAGGACTGGTGTAGGAAAACAGAACTTTGAACCTTTCAACAAAACGGCTTCCTGTTGAATATTAAGAGGCTTAGAAGACAAATTCTTAATTGCTGGACCCAGAAAATGACGAGGATAAAAAACATCTGAATCTTGGAAATTCTCAAACAAAAGTTTATTAAACTTGTCAACCAAACGAGCCTTGGACAAATGAAAAATCATGGCGAAAAGATCTAATGGCCATTTCCTTAATTCGTATAAAAATATCAGATGGAAGGTTATTTCTTAAAAAGTTTTTTCAACAGAATTTAAGTCCTTAGACAGTTTTGAAAATGTCTCTGTTTTTGTTCATAAATTATGTGATTTAAAGCTATTAGGCTTAATTTATTATTTAATTTTGTTTCATTTTCAGTTCCAAAATGGGTACATATTTTAAAAGATTTCGGAATCACTGATTCCTTCTTGCAATTTTTTAAGAAAATTTGTTGATTTAATAGATTTGCATGTTTTTTAAACTAAAGACAAATAATAATTGACAGAAGCGGCTAATTGTTGCCCGTACAATTGACGAATGAAAGATCTTAAGCCGAACTGGCCAGCCATGACAAAAAACCAACAAAGAGAAAAATCTCTAAAAAAATACAAACAAAACGAGACTGTGGCCAGTGGAGAGAAAAGAAAAAAACAATAGAAACAAAACAACGCGGATATTTCGCCTGTATACAAACAAGGCGTCTTCAGCACGAAAGACACAAAAAAAAAAAAAACAAGATAAAACTAAAAACCAATAAAACCACCACCAAAAAAAAAAACAAAAATGTACAATCGGCGCAAACTAATCCACGTAGGGAAAAGATGCTAATATAGAGTTACTTCAGTGAGGACACCAGAGTAACTGAGGAAAAAATAAAAAAACTGTAAATTACTTTAATTATTCAGTTGCGAAATAATCCTTTTGTTAGCTATTACTGAAGCAAATCGTTTTGGTCTAACAGGTAAAATAGTCCCCTGGTGATTATTTAAAATCTTTACTCCCTTATTGACAATTGATTCACTCTTTAGAAGGTTATCATAAATTGGGTCAATATTTAAATTACCCGTGTCCCTATTTATGGAAAGGTTAGCAAACATATGTTTTTTAATTTCTATGGCTTCCCTGGCCCATTGGGGTGTACCCCTTATCATTAGAAATAAGCCAAGGCTTCATCAAATTTTACAAAATGATCTGGTTGAAGCCAAATATGCTCTGCTAAAGCTGAAACGAAAGTTTCTGGAGGCTTGCTTAATTGTAGGGTTTTTTCTATTGAATTACGGTGTTCAATAAACCTTTCAACAAATTGTTGGTGAGTCCTACCAATATAGAACTTCCCACAAGAACACGGAATTTTATACACCCCACTTACTAAATTTCCCCGAGTTAAATCCTTACCAGAACTAAAAAAAAAAACTACTCATTGGCTCAGCGATTGGAAACATGTATCAATACCAAATTTACATAAAACCTGTGAAAGTTTCTCCCCCAAAACCAGGTACATATGGTAATGAAATGAAGCTTTTTGATACAACTAAATCTAAAGACTGAGAAACCTCAATAACCCTACTACTATGTTTGGCCCGTCTATTTTCAATTATTTTCCTCAAATTCAACTGTAATTTAATATTATTTAACTATTTAAATGCTTACAAAAAAGGTCTAAGGAGTCCAACCCATGTTTCCAAACGCACACCACATCATCCATGAACCTACCCCAGAAAGCAAGGGGAGATTCTAAAACTGTTTATAGCGGAGGTTTCAATGGCATCTATGAATAGATTTGCCAATAAAGGAGAAAAGAGAAGCCCCCATAGGTAACCCAAAAATTTGTCTATAAAACTCCCCTCGAAAACCAAAATAAAAAGAAAATTCATTTACCAGCATAATTAGTTTCATAATGACATCAATATCCAAACTGGCTAACGTCACATCCTGTATTAAATCAAAGTGTTTTTCTAATTTACTTTTTAAAATATCCTCGCACCTTTTTAAATCACAATTTGAATACATGGACACAACATCAAAACTGCAAAGAATTGAACTCTCCTCCAGCGTGAAATTGCGCAATTTATTAGTAAGATCAGTCGAATTTTTAAATATGATTTTTGTGTTCCCAAAAGTGGACGCAAAGCTACCGACAACCATTTTCCTAATTTTGAAACAGGTGACAGACAAGTTGACACAATGGGGCGGAGGGGGGATCCAGTCTTATGAATCTTAGGTAGACCATAGATCTTGGGTGCCGAAAAACCCCTAGGATAATATTTGTTATAAAACTGTGGGGTAATGTGAAAATTATTTTTCATTGACTCTAATTCCTTTCTTGTTGATTTTACATATTTATCTGTAGGATCAAAATCAAGTTTTTTGTATGTAATAGTGTCCAAAATAATGGATTTCATTGATTATTATAGTCTTCAGTGTTCATAATTACGATCGTGTTTCCCTTATCGGCTCTGGTGATGGTAAGTAATTTATCCTTTTTCAAATCAGAAAGAATTTTAATGTCATTTTTTTTGTGAAATGTCTTTACCAATGAAGTTCATATTAAAGGTGTTTAGTTTTCTTACGATCTCAGCTCTGAGTTCTTGAGGAGTATCAAACCTTATCTATAGAAGCCATAATTCCTGACTCCACCTTTGAAATTATTTTTGAATAGGAGACTGGTGTTGGAAAACAGAACTTTGAACCTTTCAACAAAACGGCTTCCTGTTGAATATTAAGAGGCTTAGAAGACAAATTCTTAATTGCTGGACCCAGAACAATGACGAGGATAAAAAACATCTGAATTTTGGAAATTCTCAACAAAAGTTTATTAAAACTTGTCAACCAAACGAACCTTGGACAAATGAAAATCATGGCGAAAAGATCTAATGGCCATTTCCTTAATTCGTATAAAAATATCAGATGGAAGGTTATTTCTTAAAAAGTTTTCAACAGAATTTAAGTCCTTAGACAGTTGAAAAACGTCTCTGTTTTTGTTCATAAATTACGTGATTTAAAGCTATTAGGCTTAATTTATTATTTAATTTTGTTTCATTTTCAGTTCCAAAATGGGTACATATTTTAAAAGATTTCGGAATCACTGATTCCTTTCTTGCATTTTTTTTTTTAAGAAAATTTGTTGATTTAATAGATTTTGCATGTTTTTTAACTAAAGACAAATAATAATTGACAGAAGCGGCTAATTGTTTGCCCGTACAATTGACGAATGAAAGATCTTAAGCCGAACTGGCCAGCCATGACAAAAACCAACAAAGAGAAAAATCTCTAAAAAAAAACAAACAAACGAAACTGTGGCCAGTGGAGAGAAAAGAAAAACAACAGAAAAAAAACAACGCGGATATTTCGCCTGTATACAAACAAGGGTCTTCAGCACGAAAGACACAGATAAAAAAAAAACAAGATAAAACTAAAAACCAATAAAACCACCACCAAAAAAAAACAAAAATGTACAATCGGTCGCAAACTAATCCACGTAGGGAAAAGATGCTAATATAGAGTTACTTCAGTGAGGACACCAGAGTAACTGAGGAAAAATAAAAAAAACTGTAAATTACTTTAATTATTCAGTTGCGAAATAATCCTTTTGTTAGCTATTACTGAAGCAAATCGTTTTGGTCTAACAGGTAAAATAGTCCCCTGGTGATTATTTAAAATCTTTACTCCCTTATTGA
This sequence comes from Artemia sinica, assembly GCA_027921565.1. Taxonomy (NCBI): domain Eukaryota; kingdom Metazoa; phylum Arthropoda; class Branchiopoda; order Anostraca; family Artemiidae; genus Artemia; species Artemia sinica. The sequence continues at coordinate 8,548,569 of CM051269.1, forward strand.
CAATTGATTCACTCTTTAGAAGGTTATCATAATTGGGTCAATATTTAATTTACCCGTGTCCCTATTTATGGAAAGGTTAGCAAACATATGTTTTTTAATTTCTATGGCTTCCCTGGCCCATTGGTGTACCCCTTATCATTAGAAATAGCCAAGGCTTCATCAAATTTTACAAAATGATCTGGTTGAAGCCAAATATGCTCTGCTAAAGCTGAAAAAACGAAAGTTTCTGGAGGCTTGCTTAATTGTAGGGTTTTTTCTATTGAATTCGGTGTTCAATAAAACCTTTCAACAAATTGTTGTGAGTCCTACCAATATAGAACTTCCCACAAGAACACGGAATTTATACACCCCACTTACTAAATTTCCCCGAGTTAAATCCTTACCAGAACTAAAAAAACTACTCATTGGCCTCAGCGATTGGAAACATGTATCAATACCAAATTTACGTAAAACCCGTGAAAGTTTCTCCCCCAAACCAGGTACATATGGTAATGAAATGAAGCTTTTTGATACAAAACTAAATCTAAAGACTGAGAAACCTCAATAACCCTACTACTATGTTTGGCCCGTCTATTTTCAATTATTTTATCAATGAACTTAATTGGATAACTATTACAAAATAAAATATCCCTCAAGTATAACAATTCCGAATCCAGAAATTCCTGGGAACAGATTTTAAAGGCTCTAATCCACTAGTGAAATTACAACCCCCCCGTTTTCAGCGACATAGGGTGGCAAGAATGAAAAATTTAAATACCTATCATTGTGCGTAGGTTTTCTGTTAATCGAGAAAAGTAAATGGAAATCCCTTTTAATTAATAAAATAACCAGAAAAGGTAATTTATTATTATACCTCCAAATAGCCAAGGCTTCATCAAATTTTGCAAAATGATCTGGTTGAAGCCAAAATAATTGGATAACTATTACAAAAATAAATATCCCTCAAGTATAACAATTCCGAATCCAGAAATTCCTGGGAACAGATTTTAAAGGCTCTATCCACTAGTGAAATTACAACCCCCCTTTTCAGCGACAAGGGTGCAAGAATGAAAATTTAAATACCTATCATTGTGCGTAGGTTTTTCTGTAAATCGAGAAAAGTAAATGGAAATCCCTTTTAATTAATAAAATATCCAGAAAAGGTAATTTATTATTATAAATAGCAAAGGCTTCATCAAATTTTACTAAATGATCTGGTTGAAGCCAAATAATTGGATAACTATTACTTTAAAAATATCCCTCAAGTATAAAACAATTCCGAATCCAGAAATTCCAGGGAACAACATTTTAAAGGCTCTATCCACTAGTGAAATTACAACCCCCCTTTCTCAGCGACATAGGGTGGCAAGAATGAAAATTAAATACCTTTTCATTGGTGCGTAGGTTTTCTGTAAATCGAGAAAAGTAAATGAAATCCCTTTTAATTAATAAAATATCCCAGAAAAGGTAATTTTATTATTATAAATAGCCAAGGCTTTTCGTCAAACTTTACAAATGATCTTGGGTTGAAGCCAAATAATGGATACTATTACAAAATAAAATATCCCTCAAGTATAACAATCCGATCCAGAAATTCCTGGCACAGATTTTAAGGCTCTATCCACTAGTGGAAATTACAACCCCCCTTTTTCAGCGAACTAGGGTTGCAAGAATGAAAATTTAAATACCTACTCAAATTGTTTGAGGTTTTCTGTAAATCGAGGAAAAGTAAATGGAAATCCCTTTAATTAATAAAATATCCAGGGAAAGGTAATTTCAATTCGACTAAATAGCCAAGGCTAGCATCAAAATTTACAAAAATAGCCTGGTTTTGAAGCCAAATAATGGATAACTATTACAAAATAAAATATCCCTCAAGTATAACAATTGCCCGAATCCAAAAATTCCTGGGAAAAGATTTTAAAGGCTCTATCCAATCTAGTGAAATTACAACCCCCCTTTTCAGGCGACATAGGGTGGCTAATGAAAATTTAAATACCTATTGTGTGCGTAGGTTTTCTGTAAATCGAGAATAGCCTCCCTCCAAAATGGAAATCCCTTTTAATTAATAAAATATCCAGAAAAGGGGTAATTTATTATTATAAATAGCCAAGGCTTTTCACAAATTTTACAAAATGATCTGGTTGAGGCAAATAATTGGAAACTATTACAAAAATAAAATATCCCCTCCTCAAGTATAACAATTCCGAATCCAGAAATTCCTGGGAACAGATTTTAAAGGCTCTATCCACTAGTGAAATTACAACCCCCCTTTTTGAAGCGACATAGGGTGGCAAGAATGAAAATTTAAATACCTATCATTGTGCGGTAGGGTTTTCTGTAAATCGAGGAAAAGTAAATGGAATCCCTTTTAATTAATAAAATATCCAGAAAAGGTAATTTATTATTATAAATAGCCAAGGCATTCATCAAATTTTACAAATGATCTGGTTGAAGCCAAATAATTGGATAAACTATTACAAAATAAAATATCCCTCAAGTATAACAATTTCGAATCCAGAAAATTCCTGGGAACAGATTTTAAAGGCTCTATCCACTAGTTGAAATTACAACCCCCCTTTTCAGCGACATAGGGTGGCAAGAATGAAAATTTAAATACCTATCATTGTGCGTAGGCCTTTTTCTGTAAATCGGAAAAGTGAAATGGAAATCCTTTTAATTAATAAAATATCCAGGAAAAGGTAATTTATTATTATAAATAGCCAAGGCTTCATCAAATTTTACAAAATGATCCTGGTTTGAAGCCAAATAATTGGATAAACTATTAGCAAAATAAAATATCCCTCAAGTATAACAATTCTGAATCCAGAATTCCTGGGAACAGATTTTTTTAAAGGCTCTATCCACTAGTGAAATTACAACCCCCATTTTCAGCGACATAGGGTGGCAAGAATGAAAAATTTAAATACCTATCATTGTGCGTAGGTTTTCTGTAAATCGAGAAGAGTAAAGGGAAATCCCTTTTAATTAATAAAATATCCAGAAAAGGTAATTTATTATTATAAATAGCCAAGGCTTTCATCAAATTTTACAAAATGATCTGGTTGAAGCCAAATAATTGGATAAACTATTACAAAATAAAATATCCCTCAAGTATACAATGCCGAATCCAGAAATTCCCTGGGAACAGTCCTTTTTAAAGGCTCTATCCACTAGTGAATTACAACCCCCCTTTTCAGCGACATAGGGTGGCAAGAATGAAAATTTAAATACCTATCATTGTGCGTAGGTTTTCTGTAAATCGGAAAAGTAAATGGAAATCCCTTTTTAATTAATAAAATATCCAGAAAAGGTAATTTATTATTATAAATAGCCAAGGCTTCATCAAATTTTACAAATGATCTGGTTGAAAGCCGAAATAATTGGATAACTATTACAAAATAAAATATCCCTCAAGTATAACAATTCCTGAATCCAGAAATTCCTAGGAACCAGATTTTAAAGCTCTATCCACTAGTGAAATTACAACCCCCCTTTTCAGCGACATAGGGTGGCAAGAATGAAAATTAAATACCTATCATTGTGCGTAGGTTTTCTGTAAATCGAGAGAAAAGTAAATGGAAATCCCTTTTTAATTAATAAAATATCCAGAAAAGGTAATTTATTATTATAAATAGCCAAGCTTCATCAAATTTTACAAATGATCTGGTGTTGAAGCCAAATAATTGGATAAACTATTACAAAATAAAATATCCCTCAAGTATAACAATTCCGAATCCAGAAATTCCTGGAACAGATTTTAAAGGCTCTATCCACTAGTGAAATTACAACCCCCTTTCTCAGCGACATAGGGTGGCAAGAATGAAAAATTTAAATACCTATCATTGTGCGTTGGTTTTCTGTAAATCGAGGAAAAGTAAATGGAAAAATCCCTTTTAATTAATAAAATATCCCAGAAAAGGTAATACTTATTATTATAAATAGCCAAGGCTTCATAAAATTTTACAAATGATCTGGTTGAAGCCAAATAATTGGATAACTATTACAAAATAAAATTCCCTCAAGTATGAAACAATGTCCGAATCCAGAAATTCCTGGGAACAGATTTTAAAGGCTCTATCCACTATGAAATTACAACCCCCCTTTTCAGCGACATAGGGTGGCAAGAATGAAATTTAAATACTATCATTGTGCGTAGGTTTTCTGTAAATCGAGAAAAGTAAATGGAAAATCCCTTTTAATTAATAAAATATCCAGAAAATGTAAAATTTATTATTATAATTAGCCAATGGCTTCATCAAATTTTACAAAATGATCTGGTTGAAGCCAAAATAATTGGATAACTATTACAAAATAAAATATCCCTCAAGTATAACAATTCCGAATCCAGAAATTCCTGGGAACAGATTTTAAAGTATCCACTAGTGAAATTACAACCCCCTTTTCAGCGACATAGGGTAACAAGAAATGAAAATTTAAATACCTATCATTGTGCGTAGGTTTTCTGTAATCGAGAAAAGTAAATGGAAATCCCTTTTAATTAATAAAATATCCAGAAAAAGGTAATTTATTATTATAAATAGCCAAGGCTTCATCAAATTTTACAAAATGATCTGGTTGAAGCCAAATAATTGGATAACTATTACAAAATAAAATATCCCTCAAGTATAACAATTCCGAATCCAGAAATTCCTGTGGAACAGATTTTAAAGGCTCTATCCACTAGTGAAATTACAACCCCCCTTTCAGCGACATAGCGGTGGCAGAATGAAAATTTAAATACACTATCATTGTGCGTAGGTTTTCTGTAAATCGAGAAAAGTAAATGAAATCCCTTTTAATTATAAAATATCCAGAAAAGGTAATTTATTATTATAAATAGCCAAGGCATTTCCAATCAAATTTTACAAAATGATCTGGTTGAAGCCAATAATTAGATACAAACTATTACAAAATAAATAGATCCCTCAAGTATAACAATTCCGAATCCAGAAATTCCTGGGAACAGATTTAAAGCTTCTATCCACTAGTGAAATTACAACCCCCCTTTTCAGCGACATAGGGTGGCAAGAATGAAAATTTAAATTACCTATCATTGTGCGTAGGTTTTCTGTAAATCGAGAAAAGTAAATGGAAATCCCTTTTAATTAATAAAATATCCAGAAAAGGTAATTTATTATTATAAATACCAAGGCTTCATCAAATTTTACAAAATGATCTGGGTTGAAACCAAATAATTGGATAACTATTACAAAATAAAATATCCCTCAAGTATAACAATATCCGAATCCAGAAATTCCTGGGAACAGATTTTAAAGGCTCTATCCACTAGTGAAATTACAACCCCCCTTTTCAGCGACATAGCGGTGGCAAGAATGAAAATTTAAATACCTATCATTGTGCGTAGGTTTTCTGTAAATCGAGAAAAGTAAATGGAAATCCCTTTTTAATTAATAAAAATCCAGAAAAGGTAATTTATTATTATAATAGCCAAGGCTTCATCAAATTTTACAAAATAAATGATTCTGGTTGAAAGCCAAATAATTGGATCAAACTATTACAAAATAAAATATCCCTCAAGTATAACAATTCCGACCCATAAATTCCTGGGAACAGATTTTTAAAGGCTCTATCCACTAGTGAAATTACAACCCCCCTTTTCAGCGACATAGGGTGCAAGAATGAAAATTTAAAATACCTATCATTGTGCGTAGGTTTTCTGTAAATCGAGGAAAAGTAAATGGAAATCCCTTTTAATTCATAAAATATCCAGAAAAGTAATTTATTATTATAAATAGCCAAGGCTTCATCAAATTTTACAAAAATGATCTGGTTGAAGCCAATAATTGGATAACTATTACAAATAAAATATCCCTCAAGTTATAACAATTCCGAATCCAGAAATTCCTGGGAACAGATTTTAAAGGCTCTATCCACTAGTGAAATTACAACCCCCTTTTCAGCGACATAGGGTGGCAAGAATGAAAATTTAAATACCTATCATTGTGCGTAGGTTTTCTGTAAATCGAGAAAAGTAAATGGAAATCCCTTTTAATTAATAAAATATCCAGAAAAGGTAATTTATTATTATAATAGCCAAGGCTTCATCAAATTTTACAAAATGATCTGGTTGAAGCCAAATAATTGGATAACTATTACAAAATAAAATATCCCTCAAGTATAACAATTCCGAATCCAGAAATTCCTGGGAACAGATTTTAAAGGCTCTAATCCACTAGTGAATTACAACCCCCCTTTTCAGAGACATAGGGTGGCAAGAATGAAAATTTAAATACCTATCATTGTGCGTAGGTTTTCTGTAAATCGAGAAAAGTAAATGGAAATCCCTTTTAATTAATAAAATATCCAGAAAAAGGTAATTTATTATTATAAATAGCCAAGGCTTCATCAAATTTTACAAAATGATCTGGTTGAAGCCAAATAATTGGATAACTATTACAAAATAAAATATCCTCAAGTATAACAATTCCGAATCCAGAAATTCCTGGGAACAGATTTAAAGGCTCTATCCACTAGTGAAATTACAACCCCCCTTTTTCAGCGACATAGGGTGGCAAGAATGAAATTTAAATACCTATCATTGTGCGTAGGTTTTCTGTAAATCGAGAAAAGTAAATGGAAATCCCTTTTAATTAATAAAATATCCAGAAAAGGTAATTATTATTATAAAATAGCCAAGGCTTCATCAAATTTTACAAAATGATCTGGTTGAAGCAAATAATTGGATAACTATTACAAAATAAAATATCCCCTCAAGTATAACAATTCCGAATCCAGAAATTCCTGGGAACAGATTTTAAAGCTCTATCCACTAGTGAAATTACAACCCCCCTTTTCAGCGACATAGGTGGCAAGAATGAAATTTAAATACCTATCATTTGTGCGTAGGTTTTCTGTAAATCGAGAAAAGTAAATGGAAATCCCTTTTAATTATTAAAATATCCAGAAAGGTAATTTATTATTATAAATAGCCAAGGCTTCATCAAATTTTTACAAAATGATCTGGTTGAAGCCAAATAATTGGATAACTATTACAAAATAAAATATCCCTCAAGTATAACAATTCCGAATCCAGAAATTCCTGGAACAGATTTTAAAGGCTCTATCCACTATTGAAATTACAACCCCCCTTTTTCACGACATAGGGTGGCAAGAATGAAAATTTTAATACCTATCATTGTGCGTAGGTTTCTGTAAATCGAGAAAAGTAAATGGAAATCCCTTTTAATTAATAAAATATCCAGAAAAAGTAATTTATTATTATAAAATAGCCAAGGCTTCATCAATTTTACAAAAATGATCTGGTTGAAGCCAAATAATTGGATAACTATTACAAAATAAAATATATCCCTCAAGTATAACAATTCCGAATCCAGAAATTCCTGGAACAGATTTTTAAAGTGCTCTATCCACTAGTGAAATTACAACCCCCCTTTTCAGCGACATAGGGTGGCAAGAATGAAAATTTAAATACCTATCATTGTGCGTAGGTTTTCTGTAAATCGAGAAAAGTAAATGGAAATCCCTTTTAATTAATAAAATATCCAGAAAAGGTAATTTATTATTATAAATAGCCAAAGGCTTCATCAAATTTTTACAAAATGATCTGTTGAAGCCAAATAATTGGATAACTATTACAAAATAAAATATCCCTCAGTATAACATTCCGAATCCAGAAATTCCTGGGAACAGATTTTAAAGGCTCTATCCACTAGTGAAATTACAACCCCCCGTTTTCCAGCGACATAGGGTGGCAAGAATGAAAATTTAAATACCTATCATTGTGTGTAGGTTTTCTGTAAATCGAGAAAAGTAAAATGGAAATCCTTTTAATTAATAAAATATCCAGAAAAGGTAATTTATTATTATAAATAGCCAAGGCTTCATCAAATTTGTACAAAATGATCTGGTTGAAAGCCAAATAATTGGATAACTATTACAAAATAAAATATCCCTCAAAGTATAACAATTCCGAATCCAGAAATTCCTGGGAACAGATTTTAAAGGCTCTATCCACTAGTGAAATTACAACCCCCCTTTTCAGCGACATAGGGTGGCAAGAATGAAAATTTAAATACCTATCATTGTGCGTAGGTTTTTCTGTAAATCGAGAAAGTAAATGGAAATCCCTTTTAATTAATAAAATATCCAGAAAAGGTAATTTATTATTATAAATAGCCAAGGCTTCATCAAATTTTACAAATGATCTGGTTGAGCCAAATAATTAGATATAACTATTACAAAATAAAATATCCCTCAAGTATAACAATTCCGAATCCAGAAATTCCTGGGAACAGATTTTAAGGCTCTATCCACTAGTGAAATTACAACCCCCTTTTCAGCGACATAGGGTGGCAAGAATGAAAATTTAAATACCTATCATTGTGCGTAGGTTTTCTGTAAATCGAGAAAAGTAAATGGAAATCCCTTTTAATTAATAAAATATCCAGAACAAAAGGTAATTTATTATTATAAATAGCCAAGGCTTCATCAAATTTTACAAAATGATCTGGTTTGAAACCAAATAATTGGAAACTATTTACAAAATAAAATATCCCTCAAGTATAACAAATTCGAATCCAGAAATTCCTGGGAACAGATTTTAAAGCTCTATCCACTAGTGAAATTACAACCCCCCTTTTCAGCGACATAGGGTGGCAAGAATGAAAATTTAAATACCTATCATTGTGCGTAGGTTTTCTGTAAATCGAGAAAAGTAAATGGAAATCCCTTTTAATTAATAAAATATCCAGAAAAGGTAATTTATTATTATAAATAGCCAAGGCTTCATCAAATTTTACAAAATGATCTGGTTGAAGCCAAATAATTGGATAACTATTACAAAATAAAATATCCCTCAAGTATAACAATTCCGAACCATAAATTCCTGGGAACAGATTTTAAAGGCTCTATCCACTAGTGAATTACAACCCCCCTTTTCAGCGACATAGGGTGGCAAGAATGAAAATTTAAATACCTATCATGTGCGTAGGTTTTCTGTAAATCGAGAAAAGTAAATGGGAAATCCCTTTTAATTAATAAAATATCCAGAAAAGGTAATTTATTATTATAAATAGCCAAGGCTTCATCAAATTTACAAATGATCTGTTGAAGCCAAATAATTGGATAACTATTACAGAAATAAAATATCCCTCAAGTATAACAATTCCGAATCCAGAAATTCCTGGGAACAGATTTTTAAAGGCTCTATTCCACTAGTGAAATTACAACCCCCCTTTTCAGCGACATAGGGTGGCAAGAATGAAAATTTAAATACCTATCATTGTGCGTAGGTTTTCTGTAAATCGAGAAAAGTAAATGGAAATCCCTTTTAATTAATAAAATATCCAGAAAAGGTAATTTATTATTATAAATAGCCAGGCTTCATCAAATTTTACAAAATGATCTGGGTGAAGCCAAATAATTGGATAACTATTACAAAATAAAATATCCCTCAAGTATAACAATCCGAATCCAGAAATTCCTGGGAACAGATTTTAAAGGCTCTATCCACTAGTGAAATTACAACCCCCCTTTTCAGAGACATAGTGGTGGCAAGAATGAAAATTTAAATACCTATCATTGTGCGTAGGTTTTCTGTAAATCGAGGAAAAGTAAATGGAAATCCCTTTTAATTAATAAAATATCCAGAAAAGGTAATTTATTATTATAAATAGCCAAGGCTTCATCAAATTTTACAAAATGATCTGGTTGAAGCCAAATAAATTGGATAACTATTACAAAATAAAATATCCCTCCAAGTATAACAATTCCGAATCCAGAAATTCCTGGAACAGATTTTAAAGGCTCTATCCACTAGTGAAATTACAACCCCCCTTTCAGCGACATAGGGTGGCAAGAATGAAAATTTTTAAATACCTATCATTGTGCGTAGTTTTCTGTAAATCGAGAAAAAGTAAATGGAATCCCTTTTAATTAATAAAATATCCAGAAAAGGTAATTTATTATTATAAATAGCCAAGGCTTCATCAAATTTTACAAAATGATCTGGTTGAAGCCAAATAATTGGATAACTATTACAAAATAAAATATCCCTCAAGTATAACAATTCCGAATCCAGAAATTCCTGGGAACAGATTTTTAAAGGCTCTATTCCACTAGTGAAATTACAACCCCCCTTTTCAGCGACATAGGGTGGCAAGAATGAAAATTTAAATACCTATCATTGTGCGTAGGTTTTCTGTAAATCGAGAAAAGTAAATGAAATCCCTTTTAATTATTAAAATATCCAGAAAAGGTAATTTATTATTATAAATAGCCAAAGGCTTCATCAAATTTTACAAAATGATCTGGTTGAAGCCAAATAATTGGATAACTATTACAAAATAAAATATCCTCAAGTATAACAATTCCGAATCCAGAAATTCCTGGGAACAGATTTTAAAGGCTCTATCCACTATTGAAATTACAACCCCCTTTTCAGCGACATAGGGTGGCAGAATGAAAATTTAAATACCTATCATTGTGCGTAGGTTTTCTGTAAATCGAGAAAAGTAAATGGAAATCCCTTTAATTAATAAAATATCCAGAAAAAGTAATTTATTATTATAATAGCCAAGGCTTCATCAAATTTTACAAAATGATCTGGTTGAAGCCACAATAATTGGATAACTATTACAAAATAAAAATATCCCTCAAGTATAACAATTCCGAATCCAGAAATTCCTGGGAACAGATTTTAAAGGCTCTATCCACTAGTGAAAATTACAACCCCCCTTTTCAGCGACATAGGGTGGCAAGAATGAAAATTTAAATACCTATCATTGTGCGTATGTTTTCTGTAAATCGAGAAAAGTAAATGGAAATCCCTTTTAATTAATAAAATATCCAGAAAAAGGTAATTTATTATTATAAATAGCCAAGGCTTCATCAAATTTTACAAAATGATCTGGTTGAAGCCAAATAATTGGATAACTATTACAAAAATAAAATATCCCTCAAGTATAACAATTTCCGAATCCAGAAATTCCTGGGAACAGATTTTAAAGGCTCTATCCACTAGTGGAATTACAACCCCCCTTTTCAGCGACATAGGGTGGCAAGAATGAAAATTTAAATACCTATCATTGTGCGTAGGTTTTCTGTAAATCGAGAAAAGTAAATGGAAATCCCTTTTAATTAATAAAATATCCAGAAAAGGTAATTTATTATTATAAATAGCCAAGGCTTCATCAAATTTTACAAAATGATCTGGTTGAAGCCAAATAATTGGAATAACTATTACAAAATAAAATATCCCTCAAGTATAACAATTCCCGATCCAGAAATTCCTGGAACAGATTTTAAAGGCTCTATCCACTAGTTGAAAATTACAACCCCCCTTTTCAGCGACATAGGGTGGCAAGAATGAAATTTAAATACCTATCATTGTGCGTAAGGTTTTCTGTAAATCGAGAAAAGTAAATGGAAATCCTTTTAATTAATAAAATATCCAGAAAAGGTAATTTATTATTATAAATAGCCAAGGCTTCATCAAATGTTTTACAAAATGATCTGGTTGAAGCCAAATAATTGGACAAAACTATTACAAAATAAAATATCCCTCAAGTATAACAATTCCGAATCCAGAAATTCCTGGGAACAGATTTTAAAGGCTCTATCCACTAGTGAATTACACCCCCCTTTTCAGCGACATAGGGTGGCAAGAATTAAAATTTAAATACCTATCATTGTGCGTAGGTTTTCTGTAAATCGAGAAAAGTAAATGGAAATCCCTTTTAATAATAAAATATCCAGAAAAGGTAATTTATTATTATAAATATCCCCAAGGCTTCATCAAATTTTACAAATTGATCTGGTTGAAGTCAAATAATTGGATAACTATTACAAAATAAAATATCCTCAAGTATAACAATTCCGAATCCAGGAAATTCCTGGGAACAGATTTTAAGGCTCTATCCACTAGTGAATTACAACCCCCCTTTTCAGCGACATAGGGTGGCAAAGAATGAAAATTTAAATACCTATCATTGTGCGTAGGTTTTCTGTAAATCGAGAAAAGTAAATGGAAATCCCTTTTAATTAATAAAATATCCAGAAAAGGTAATTTATTATTATAAATAGCCAAGGCTTCATCAAATTTTCAAAATGATCTGGTTGAAGCCAAAATAATTGGATCTATTACAAAATAAATATCCCTCAAGTATAACAATTCCGAATCCAGAAATTCCTGGGAACAGATTTTAAAGGCTCTATCCACTAGTGAAATTACAACCCCCCTTTTTCAGCGACATAGGGTGGCAAGAATGAAAATTTAAATACCTATCATTGTGCGTAAGGTTTTCTGTAATCGAGAGAAAAGTAAATGGAAATCCCTTTTAATTAATAGAAAAATATCCAGAAAAGGTAATTTATTATTATAAATAGCCAAGGCTTCATCAAATTTTACAAAATGATCTGGTTGAAGCCAATAATTGGATAACTATTACAAAATAAAATATCCCTCAAGTATAACAATTCCGAATCGAGAAATTCCTGGGAACAGATTTAAAGGCTCTATCCACTAGTGAAATTACAACCCCCCTTTTCAGCGACATAGGGTGGCAAGAATGAAAATTTAAATACTATCATTGTGCGTAGTTTTTCTGTAAAATCGAGAAAAGTAAATGGAAATCCCTTTTAATTAATAAAATTATCCAGAAAAGTAATTTATTATTATAAAATAGCCAAGGCTTCATCAAATTTAGCAAATTGATCTGGGTGAAGCCAAATAATTGGATAACTATTACAAAATAAAATATCCCTCAAGTATAACAATTCCGAATCCAGAAATTCCTGGGAACAGATTTTAAAGGCTCTATCCACTAGTGAAATTACAAACCTTCTTTTCAGCGACATAGGGTGGCAAGAATGCAAAATTTAAATACCTATCATTGTGCGTAGGTTTTCTGTAAATCGAGAAAAGTAATGGAAATCCCTTTTAATTAATAAAATCCAGAAAAGGTAATTTATTATTATTAAATAGCCAAGGCTTCATCAAATTTTACAAAAATGATCTGGTTGAAGCCAAATAATTGGATAACTATTACAAAATAAAATATCCCTCAAGTATAACAATTCCGAATCCAGAAATTCCTGGGAACAGATTTTAAAGGCTCTATCCACTAGTGAAATTACAACCCCCCTTTTCAGCGACATAGGGTGGCAAGAATGAAAATTTAATACCTATCATTGTGCGTAGGTTTTCTGTAAATCGAGAAAAGTAAATGGAAATCCCTTTTAATTAATAAAATATCCAGAAAGGTAATTTTATTATTATAAATAGCCAAGGCTTCATCAAATTTTACAAAATGATCTGGTTGAAGCCAAATAATTGGATAAACTATTACAAAATAAAATATCCCTCAAGTATAACAATTCCGAATCCAGAAATTCCTGGGAACAGATTTTAAAGGCTCTATCCACTAGTGAAATTACAACCCCCCTTTTCAGCTACATAGGGTGGCAAGAATGAAAATTTAAATACCTATCATTGTGCGTAGGTTTTCTGTAAATCGAGAAAAAGTAAATGGAAATCCCTTTTAATTAATAAAATATCCAGAAAAGGTAATTTATTATTATAAAATAGCCAAGGCTTCATCAAATTTTACAAAATGATCTGGTTGAAGCCAAATAATGGATAACTATTACAAATAAAATATCCCTCAAGTATAAACAATTCCGAATCCAGAAATTCCTGGGAACAGATTTTAAAGGCTCTATCCACTAGTGAAATTACAACCCCCCTTTTCAGCGACATAGGGTGGCAAGAATGAAAATTTAAATACCTATCATTGTGCGTAGGTTTTCTGTAAATCGAGAAAAGTAGAAAATGGAAATCCCTTTTAATTAATAAAATATCCAGAAAAGGTAATTTATTATTATAAATAGCCAAGGCTTCATCAATTTTACAAAATGATCTGGTTGAAGCCAAATAATTGGATAAACTATTACAAAATAAAAATATCCCTCAAAGTATAACAATTCCGAATCCAGAAATTCCTGGGAACAGATTTTAAAGGCTCTATCCACTAGTGAAATTACAAACCCCCTTTTCAGCGACATAGGGTGGCAAGAATGAAAATTTAAATACCTATCATTGTGCGTAGGTTTTCTGTAAATCGAGAAAGTAAAATGGAAATCCCTTTTAATTAATAAAATATCCAGAAAAGGTAATTTATTATTATAAATTGCCAAGGCTTCATCAAAATTTTACAAAATGATCTGGTTGAAGCCAAATAATTGGATAAGCTATTACAAAATAAAATATCCCTCAAGTATAACAAATTCCGAATCCAGAAATTCCTTGGGAAACAGATTTTAAAGGCTCTATCCACTAGTGAAATTACAAAAAAAAAAAAAACAAACCCCCCTTTTCAGCGACATAGGGTGGCAAAAATGAAAATTTAAATACCCATCATTGTGCGTAGGTTTTCTGTAAATCGAGAAAAGTAAATGGAAATCCCTTTTATTAATAAAATATCCAGAAAAAAAGGTAATTTTATTATTATAAATAGCCAAGGCTTCATCAAATTTTACAAAAATGATCTGGTTGAAGCCAAATAATTGGATAAACTATTACAAAATAAAATATCCCTCAAGTATAACAATTCCGAATCCAGAAATTCCTGGGAACAGATTTTAAAGGCTCTATCCACTAGTGAAATTACAACCCCCCTTTTCAGCGACATAGGGTGGCAAGAATGAAAATTTAAATACCTATCATTGTGCGTAGGTTTTCTGTAAATCGAGAAAAGTAAATGGAAATCCTTTTAATTAATAAAATATCCAGAAAAGGTAATTTATTATTATAAATAGCCAAGGCTTCATCAAATTTTACAAAATGATCTGGTTGAAGCCAAATATTTGGATAACTATTACAAATAAAATATCCCTCAAGTATAACAATTCCGAATCCAGAAATTCCTGGAACAGATTTTAAAGGCTCTATCCACTAGTGAAATTACAACCCCCCTTTTCAGCGACATAGGTGGCAAGAATGAAAATTTAAATACCTATCATTGTGCGTAGGTTTTCTGTAAATCGAGAAAAGTAAATGGAAATCCCTTTTAATTAATAAAAATATCCAGAAAAGGTAATTTATTATTATAATAGCCAAGGCTTCATCAAATTTTACAAAATGATCTGGTTGAAGCCAAATAAATGGATAACTATTACAAAATAAATATCCCTCAAGTTATAACAATTCCGAATCCAGAAATTCTGGGAACAGATTTTAAAGGCTCTATCCACTAGTGAAATTACAAACCCCCTTTTCAGCGACATAGGGTGGCAAGAATGAAAATTTAAATACCTATTCATTGTGCGTAGGTTTTCTGTAAATCGAGAAAAGTAAATGGAAAATCCCTTTTAATTAATAAAAATATCCAGAAAAGGTAATTATATTGATTATAATAGCCAAGGCTTCATCAAAAAAATTTTACAAAATGATCTGGTTGAAGCCAAATAATTGGATAACTATTACAAAATAAAATACCCTCAAGTATAACAATTCCGAATCCAGAAAATTCCTGGGGAACAGATTTTAAAGGCTCTATCCACTAGTGAAATTACAAACCCCCTTTTTCAGCGACATAGGGTGGCAAGAATGAAAATTTAAATACCTATCATTGTGCGTAGGGTTTTCTGTAAATCGAGAAAAGTAAATGGAAATCCCTTTTAATTAATAAAATATCCAGAAAAGGTAATTTATTATTATAAATAGCCAAGGCTTCATCAAAATTTTACAAAATGATCTGGTTGAAGCCAAATAAATCCTACAGATAAATATGTAAATCAACAAGAAAGGAATTAGAGTCAATGAAAAATAATTTTCACATTACCCCACAGTTTTTATAACAAATATTATCCTAGGGGTTGTTCGCACCCCAAGATCTATGGTCTACCTAAGATTCATAAGACTGGATCCCCCCTCCGCCCCATTGTGGTCAACTTGTCTGTCACCTGTTTCAAATTAGGAAAATGGTTGTCGTCGTAGCTTTGCGTCCACTTTTGGGAACACAAAAATCATATTTAAAAAAAATTCGACTGATCTTACTAATAAATTGCGCAATTTCACGCTGGAGGAGAGAGTTCAATTCTTTGCAGATTTTTGATGTTGTGTCCATGTATTCAAATTGTGATTTAAAAAGGGTGCGAGGATATTTTAAAAAAAAGTGAAATTAGCAAAAAAAACACCTTGATTTAATACAGGGATGTGACGTTAGCCAGTTTGGATATTGATGTCATTATGAAACTAATTTATGCTGGGTAAATGAATTTTCTTTTTATTTTGGTTTTTCGAGGGGAGTTTTATAGACAAATTTTTGGGTTACCTAGTGGGCTTCTCTTTCTCCTTTATTGGCAAATCTATTCATAGATGCCATTGAAACCTCCGCTAAAAACAGTTTTAGAAATCTCCCTTTGCTTCTGGGGTAGGTTCATGGATGATGTGGTGTGCGTTTGGAAACACTGGGGTTGGACTCCTTAGACCTTTTTTGTAAGCATTTACATAGTTTGATAATAATATTAATTTACAGTTGAATTTGAGGGGAAAATTATTGAAAATAGACGGGGCCAAACATAGTAGTAGGGGTATTTGAGGTTTTTCAGTCTTTAGATTTAGTTGTATCAAAAAAGCTTCATTTCATTACCATATGTACCTGATTTGGGGGAGAAACTTTTCACGGGTTTTATGTAAATTGGTATTGATACATGTGTTTCGGCAATCGCTGAGGCCAATGAGTAGTTTTTTTTTTAGTTCTGGTAAGGATTTAACTCGCCATTCGGGGAAATTTAGTAAGTGGGGTGTATAAAATTCCGTGTTCTTGTGGAAGTCTATATTGGTAGACTCACCAACAATTTGTTGAAAGATTATTGAACACCGTAATTCAATAGCAAAAAACCCTACAATTAAGCAGCCTCCAGAAACTTTCGTTTCAGCTTTAGCAGAGCATATCTTGGCTTCAACCAGAATCATTTTGTAAAATTTGATGAAGCCTTGCGCTAATTCTTAAATGATTAAGGGGTACACCCAATGGCCAAGGGAAGCCTAGAAATTAAAAAAAACGTTATGTTTGCTAACCTTTCCATAAATAGGGACACGGGTAATTTAAATATTGAACCCAATTTATGATAACCTTTCTAAAGAGTGAATCAATTGTCAATAAGGGAGTAAAGATTTTAAAATAATCACCATGGGGGACTATTTTACCTGTTAGACCAAAACGATTGGCTTCAGTAATAGCCAAACAAAAGGATTATTTCGCAACTGAATAATTAAAGTAATGGTTACAGTTTTTTTATTTTTCCTCAGTTACTCTGGTGTCCTCACTGAAGTAACTCTATATTAGCATCTTTTCCCTACGTGGATTAGTTTTGCGCCGATTGTACATTTTTGTTTTTTTTTTTTTGGTGGTGGTTTTATTGGTTTTTAGTTTATCTTGTTTTTTTTTGTGTCTTTCGTGGCTGAAGACGCCTTGTTTGTATACAGGCGAAATATCCGCGTTGTTTTGTTTCTGTTGTTTTTCTTTTCTCTCCACTGGCCACAGTCTCGTTTGTTTGTTTTTTTTTTTTAGATTTTTCTCTTTGTTGGTTTTTTGTCATGGGCTGCGGCCAGTTCGGCTTAAGATCTTTCATTCGTCAATTGTACGGGCAACAATTAGCCGCTTCTGTCAATTATTATTTGTCTTTAGTTAAAAAACATGCGAATCTATTAAATCAACACAATTTTCTTAAAAATTGCAAGAAGGAATCAGTGATTCCGAAATCTTTTAAAATATGTACCCTTTTTGGAACTGAAAATGACTAAACAAAATTAAATAACTAAATTAAGCCTAATAGCTTTAAATCACGTAATTTATGAACAAGAAACAGAGAGACGGTTTTCAACTGTCTAAGGACTTAAATTCTGTTGAAAAAACTTTTTAAGAAATAACCTTCCATCTGATTATTTTTATTACGAATTAGGAAATGGCCATTAGATATTTTCGCCATGATTTTCATTTGTCCAAGGGTCGTTTTGGTTGACAAGTTTAATAAACTTTGCGTTGAGAATTTCCAAGATTCAGAGGGTTTTTTTATCCTCGTCATTTTCTGGGTCCAGCAATTAAGAATTTGTCTTCTAAGCCTTCTTGAAATTTCAACAGGAAGCCGTTTTTGTTGAAAGGTTCAAAGTTATGTTTTCAACACCAGTACCTCCTATCTCAAAAATAATTTCAAAGGTGGAGTCAGGAATTATGGCTTTCTACTAGATAAGGTTGATACTCCTCAAGAACTCAGAGCTGAGATCGTAAGAAAAACTAAACACCTTTAATATGACTTCATTGGCAAAGACATTTCACAAAAAAAATGACATTAAAATCCTTTCTGATTTGAAAAAGGGATAAATTACTTACCATCACCAGAGCCGATAAGGGAAACACGATCGTAATTATGAACACTGAAGACTATAATAATCAAATGAAATTGCCCATTATTTTTGACACTATTACATACAAAAACTTGATTTTGATCCTACAGATAATATGTAAAATCAACAAGAAAGGAATTAGAGTCAATGAAAATAATTTCACATTACCCCACAGTTTTATAACAAATATTATCCTAGGGGTTGATTCGGCACCCAAAGATCTATGGCTACCTAAGATTCATAACGGACATGGATCCCCCCTCCGCCCCATTGTGTTCAACTTGTCTGTCACCTGTTTCAAAATAGGAAAATGTGTTGTCGGTAGCTTTGGGCGTCCACTTTTGGGGAACACAAAAATCATATTTAAAAAATTCGACTGATCTATAAATAATTGCGCAATTTTCACGCTGGAGGAGAGTTTTCAATTTCTTTGCAGTTTTTGATGTTGTGTCCATGTATTCAAAGTTGTGTGATTAAAAAGGGGCGAGGATATTTTTAAAAAGTAAATTAGAAAAACACTTTGATTTTTTTTTAATACAGTGATGTGACGTTAGCCAGTTTGGATATTGATGTCCATTATGAAACTAATTATGCTGGGTAAATGAATTTTCTTTTTATTTTGGTTTTCGAGGGGAGTTTTATAGACAAATTTTGGCCGGGTTACCTATGGGGCTCTCTTTCTCCTTTATTGAGCAAATCTATTCATAGATGCCATTGAAACATCCGCTATAAACAGTTGTTAGAATCTCCCCTTGCTTCTGGGGTAGGTTCATGGATGATGTGTGGTGTGCGTTTGGAAAAAACATGGGTTTGGTACTCCTTAGCAACCTTTTTGTAAGCATTTTAAATAGTTTGATAATAATATTAATAATTTACAGTTGGAATTTGAGGATAATAATCGCAAAATTACCTTTCTGGATATTTTATTAAGAAAAAGGGATTTCCATTTACTGTTCTCGATTTACAGAAAAACGCTACGCACAATGATAGGTATTTAAATTTTCATTCTTGCCACCCTATGGCGCTGAAAAGGGGGGTTGTAATTTCACTAGTGGATAGAGCCTTTAAATCTGTTCCCAGGGATTTCTGGATTCGGAATTGTTAATACTTGTCAGGGATATTTTATTTTGTAATAGTTATCTAATTACAGTTCATTGATAAAATAATTGAAAAAAGACGGGCCAAACATAGTAGTAGGGTTATTGAGGTTTCTCAGTCTTTTAGATTAGTTGTATCAAAAAGCTTCATTTTTCATTACCATATGTACATGGGTTTGGGAGGAAAACTTTCACGGGTTTTACGTAAATTTCGGTATTGATACATGTTTCCAATCGCTTGAGGCCATATGAGTATGTTTTTTTAGTTCTGGTAAGGATTTAACTCGGGGAAATTAGTAAGTGGGGTTGTATAAAATTCCGTGTTCTTGTGGGACGTTTCTATATTGGTAGGACTCACCAACAATTTTGTTGAAAGGTTTATTGAACAAGGTAATTCAATAGAAAAAAACCTACAATTAAGCAAGCCGCCAGAAACTTTTCGTTTCAGCTTTAGAGAAGCCATACTTTGCTTCAACCAGATCATTTGTAAAATTTTGATGAAGCCTTGGCTATTTCTAAAGGGATAAGGGGTTACACCCCAATGGGCCAGGGAAGCCATAGAAATTAAAAAACATTATGTTTGCTAACCTTTCCATAAATCGGGACACGGTAATTTAAATATTGACCCAATTTATGATAAAACCTTCTAAAGAGTGAATCAAATTGTCAATAAGGGAAGTAAAGATTTTAAATAATCACCAGGGGAACTATTTTACCTGTTAGACCAAAACGATTTGCTTCAGTACATAAGCTAACAAAAGGATTATTTCGCAACCTGAATAATTAAAGTAATTTACAAAGTTTTTTTTTATTTTTCCTCAGTTACTCTAGGTATCCTCACTGAAGTAACTCTATATTAGTATCTTTTCCCTACGTGGATTAGTTTCGCGCCGATTAAAAACATTTTGTTTTTTTTTGTGGTGGTTTTATTGCGTTTTTAGTTTTATCCTTGTTTTTTTTGTGTCTTTCGATGCTGAAGACGCCTTAATTTGTATACAGGCGAAATATCCGCGTTGTTTTGTTTCTGTTGTTTTTCTTTTCTCTCCTTAATGGCCACAGTCTCGTTTGTTTGTTTTTTTTTAGAGATTTTTCTCTTTGTTGGTTTTTGTCATGGCTGGCCAGTTCGGCTTAAGATCTTTCATTCGTTATTAAAATAGTATAAAAAGATTCTGTCCAAGAATAGGCAGGTGGCGACTACTGGGTGTCTTACCCTACTGGTTGGCAAATTAGCTAATTTAAAGATTTATATATACATACACTGTTCAAATTAGCCATCCATTGGTAATCCCAAGTTCAAAAAAAACAAATCTTTGTCATGGAGTGAGCAACACCATACTATGCAGCAGAAGCCTGTTTTTCCAATAGCAACTTTGAGATTTTGATGCAGTCTTTTTATGCATATTTATTGATGTTATAAGAAGGTGGTAAATATCTACCAAATGCATATTTTTGAGTTAGGACTAAAGTGAATAGGGCCTACACCATTTGATGGCCTTTTTATGCTGATTACAAATAGGCCTATAGGCCTAATAAGCATTTCTATTGGAAATGGAATTTTTCCGCCCCCCCCCCTGTATATGCCAATTTCAGGGTTAGGTTAGGTGTAGCCTATATAGGGGGAGCTGAAATTCATTTCTGATAGAAATGCTTAGGCCTATTATATTCGTAATCAGCATAAAAAAGGCAGTGAATGTGTATTCACTTTAGTCCTAACTCAATAAGATGATTTGGTAGATATTTACCAAAAGATAAACTGAATACACTGAGATATTAGACACATGTAGATCCTTGGGGGGGGCCAGTCTCAAAAAGTAGCCTGTAAGCTAAATTAGGCCCTAGGGTAATGCTAGTAAAGGTTTCATTGTCACAGTATAACAAACCTACTGGATGTAAAATAACTAATCTTACAACACATAGGCAATACTTACTGAAAACCTAAAAACAATCTATCGATTGAGAACTCAAGCTGTAAATTCTAAAAAATCAATAAAAATGTATGCTGCTATCCTCATGTTGCCAATTTTTTGATGAGGAAATGAATTATAAATTTTAAAAGAAGAAAATAATCGGAATAACCACAACAAAAGGACCAACGATACTTTTAAAGCCCAGCGCCCAAAGAACCCAAATTCATTAATACTTTAGAATTACCCTAAGCATTACCTTCTTCTATTGTTAACAGCAGGCGGGCTTTCAGTAAAACTATTTAGCCCTTTTCCTTCTGCTTCACTCTGTGGGGGGCTTTTTTTTTTTTTTTGTTACAGAGCTACTGGCTTGATGCCTCATATTTATTAGATATATTCAGATATCTTTCAGCAGATCTTTCGACTCTAGGAGTTCAAATAATAGATGATAGATGTCGATTTCTATGCTCTGTGTGCAGGTATAGTTGGCTAGGCTCTTGACTGATAGTGGGATTTGTGGTGTTTGAAGTATTTTTAACAGTTTTAGAAAGCAAGGTTTTGTTTTTTTCTTGTGCAGACGGTCAGCATATTACATTCAAATAGGGCAATGGGTCAATGTTTTCATTATTCATATTACAATGCCTGCGAATGAGGGGACAGGAGAATGAACACTTGAATTAGAAACTTATATGAGAATGCAAGGAAATTTTAGTCGATTTGTTCCAGAACGAATTCGAAGATGATAATTTTAGGAAAGATACTTATTGGGAAAGGGGAAAGGATATGATTAATCTTATAAAATTAATATCTGATAGCCTCATCGTAAAAAGATCTCTAATTGGGATTGGTCTCCCCCTTGGTAGGTCAATATTATAGCATTTTTTGCTATTTCATCAACCCTGATGATTACCACTTATGCCAGAGTGGCTAGGAATGTAACTGAAAGTAAGTGTTTATGCCACTTGAAGCAAGAATATCAATAATACTGAGACAATGATAAGTGTCAATGTCCAAATTATATTGAGAGCTGAGGCCAGCAACTCAAGGGCTTGATAAGAGTCGGAATAGATGATAATATTCGATTCAATTTTTCAATCAAAGATTGGTTTGCTTAGGTGTTCTAATGCCATGATTGTGGCAATTTAACTCAGCAGGACATTATTAGATAAATTATTAATTAATCTCTCGCCCATTGCAATTTCAGGTGAGGAAGGAAAACACCACTTGCAACCTCTCATTCATTTTTGACCATCAACAAACATTTGGAAGTGATTTTTATAGGTAATTGTATTAAGTTCTGCAAATTTTTTCTGAACAAAAGCAAATGGGGGTTAAATCTTTATTCCATTTGAAAATTCAGGTAATTATTATGGGAAATGACCAATTCCATGGAGGGGATTGGGGGAAAGTAGGTGCAATAGACTTTGCTGGTACAGGGGAACTTCTTTTGAATATTGGCATAACTACATCTGCAATACCTCTATACATGGCCTGGATTTCTTAGCCAATTATGTAATGTGTGTGAGCTATTTTGATTCAATTTTTGTAAGATGTTTTATCAGAGAAAGCTACGTCTATCCCTTATTGTTGTTAATCCACTCTCCATAAGCAGAAAACTTGGTGCTTGTGGGTTTCCTTAAGACCAAATATGAGACGTATTATATCATTTTGTGTTGTTTCAATTTTTGCATCTGGGTCTTTGCACATGCAACCATATACAATGAGCCCATAGTCAATATGGGTCTTTATGTGATTTATAAACTGGAGTAAGTGTTTTCTCCTTACAAACCCCAGGGTGTGAAAGATAGTCCTTTTAGTATATTGCTTTTCTATAACATTTTTTTATTGTGTTTGAAATGTGGAGGTGGAAATTAAGTTTTTTGGTCAAGCATGAGACCTAGGTAATTAATATTATTATCTTCTGGAATAGTTGTTTTATTTAGAGTTAGTTTTTGCATTAACATGAGGTTTCGCTTCCTGTGTGAAATTGGATTATTTTTGAAATGGTGGGTGCAAGGGGTAAATCAAAATGTTGAGAGAATTTTTCAAAACTGGAAAAGTGACTTTTGCAGATTTGACTGTGCTATCTGAAAGGTGTTGCCAGATGACCATAGCACCAGATCATCAGCATATTGTAGATTCGTGTGGGGTAGATTCATGTCCCAGGAGATATAGGGCAAATAGGACGGCAACTGAGGACTGCTCCCTGAGGTAGGCCTTTTGGATATTGTCTTTTTGGGGTGAAGAGGCTGAACCAAACACAAACAATGAAACTTCGCACTTCTATGAAGGATTAATAAAGGATACTAGCTTGGGAGGTACTCACAAGGTTTGCAAGTTTTTATTTAAAAGGATTGGTGTTCCACATTGTCATATGCTCCTTCAAAATCAAGGAAAAGCTGCCAACTAGGATATTATTTTTTGAGAGAAAGATTCATTTATTGCATTTGTAGCAAAAATGAAAGCATCTGTTGAGGAGTGGTATTTCCTGAATCCAGTTTGAGTGTGTTGGGATTCATGTTATTTTCTCAACAAACCAGAGGAGTCTGTGATAAATCATTTTTCTCCATTATTTTCCCATCACAGGTGTATCATTATGGCCTATAAGACTCAGGGTATCTTTTGGCTTATTTTCTTTAGGGATTGGTAGGAAGGGACGAAAAACATTTACATATATTGGGGAACCTAGACGATGCTCAAGCGTGATTATAACAATTTAGCAGTTTCTTGTTTGTATGAAGGTGTGAGATTCTTTATCCATGTGTAGGGTGTATATTGTCATAGCGTTTGCTGCTAGTTTTGGACCACTGAAAAAATATATGATGTATTGCATTATCCAATTCCTGGATTGAAAAATGGATTAGTCTATGTACTCGGATCCTGGGCGTGGTTGGTAACTAGGTTCATAGGAATTGTGGACAGATTTGCTTTGATTGTTTGATGGTTAGCTTACTAACAAAAGGAGTTGCAAAAAGGTTAGCCTTTTCAATATTCATTGTCATAATGGGTATATTATGTATAAGCTCATACAGGAGTGGGTTGGGAGAAGTCTTTTTTCCCAACATATGTGGCTTATGACTTTTATGTATAATTGGCTCAAGCGTTTCTCTGGAGAGATTTATTGGCAAAATTATTCCAGTATTTTAATTTAGCATCTATTATAGTCCTTTTTAGATTAGATTCTGCTTGTAATTTTTTTAAATATGTAGTAGGTGTTTGTTTTTTTATTGATTCTGTCCTAGCTGCCTTTTTAATCTTCCATTTAATTTAGGCCACTCATTTGTCCACCATGCTTTAGGAATTTGTTTAGGGAATGTTTTCTTAGGTGTTGTCCTGGGGATAGCATGATTAGCTGTATTTATTAGTAAAAGATGTCAAGGCTTCAGCATGTTTGTCAACTGTTGTGTATAGAAATGCATGAACTTGGAGTGAAACTTGTAATTTCATCATTTAGCTTATTTTTGGAAAATAGACCATTTTTTGCTTTAGTGTTGATATATTTGGAGGTATGAGATGAAGTTTCAGCAGGTTCATTTAGGGAGCACAAACTATAGCCCAAGTGGTCTGTACACAGACTATCAATTTTATTTATGTAAACGTTTGTTCAAAAAATTTAAAGACACCAATTTGTAGGTCAATTGTGGAGAATTTGGCACATTTGGGGTTTAAAATATGTATTTAGGTTTTGGAGGGGTAGCAACAAGCTAATTCATTATTATTTGAAGTCATATGCTCAATAAATTTACCAGCTTTATTTGCTGGTTTATTCCCCACAAAAGGCTGTGTGGCATTGAAATCACCACAAATAATGATGTTTTTTAAACATATTAGAATATTTATATAATTAAAGAAATCCTTGGCATCTGAAGTTTTGGCCATTAGGGTTATTTTATAAAAGCTTATTATGTAGAAGTTTTTAAATTATTCAGAGCCAAACAACTTATACCAATTACATCAAAATCATTTTCAAAATCTGGAAAATTGATGCCACAAAATTTTATATTATTATTAACTAATAAAGCTACACCACCTCCTTTCCTCTCTGAAGATCTATCCTTTTCTCAGGATAGTGTATCCAGAGACTTAATTTGTTGATTTTGGGTTAAATGAGTTTCCTGGAGGCAAGCCAATATTAATGGAATTATATTCATAAATGATCTTAGTTCATTTAGCTTATTTTCTGTGAGTGATCTTACATGTCCATTGGAGTATTGACAAGTGTTGTGTTGTTGATTTATTCTTCATATGACTGTGTATCAATGTTCAGCTTTGTACAAAGTGAAGCAAGATCTTTTTTTGGCTTGAATGAGCATCATCTGGGATGTAGATTTTTGCCAATTCTGCAATAATTTTGTTTTCTGTAGTTGAGTGTATGTTCATGGCCTGAACTGCATTAAAACAGTTTAGAATGAATAAGCATATATTTGGGGATTGCATTTTTTGGTAGTGCATCCTGTATTGTTGGTTAAGGGGATTGATTCTGTGTAGTGTTTTCTGGTTTGTTTCTTCTTGGGCGGGAGGGCCAGGCTGGCCTCATGGTCTCCACCCCGAGAAAACAAGGCTTTGCTGGCTTGGTGATTCCTTCTGATAGGGGATTTGAGCTATGGGGCTTAGAAGATGTGTTTTATATGGGGTGCTGAATGCATTTGGGGCATTTGACTGGGGGTTTTGGTTGGTTCATTACAGGCTTTATTTGGTATTGTTGGGCAGCATTGCTTCCATTGCTGCAAAGGGGTATGGGATGGCCTTCTCTGTTGAGATTTGGAGTGTTAAGAGAGCTCTTTTCTTGTATGCAGGGCATAATGATTTATTTGTAGATTCATGTGGACCTTTGCAAATGATGCATGTAGGCTGGGTGGTTTTTGCAAGTTGTCAGCTCTTTAGGATGGAAAGATTTACAATTACTACCACTCTTGGAGAATTTCATTGCATTGTTTGTCGTGTGTGCCAGTTGAAAACACTTCTGACGCTGAAATAGGCCTATAGGTTGTATTCCTTGTGTGGTTTGATTTGCCCAAATAGGAATAATTTTTCTGGGTAACAATTTTATCCTTTAGTGTGAATAAGAAGGATCTACTTAGTTTTTAGGCCAGTAGGAGTTAGGTTGCCAAGTTGGGTAACATCCTCAACTGCGGATTTGTGTTTCCAGCCCTATCTGAGAGGCCTTCTTTTTTAACTGTCCTGAGTAGATATCTCTGGGGGAACATTGTAAACTACCAATTTTTTGTTGGTGATTGTTTTGGGTTTCCAATTAGATGCATAATTGGGGATATTCAGAAGGGCATTTAAGGTTAATTATTGTATCTGCTGATTTCTGATCTTCTACAGCATTAAGCAGAGATCCATCACGGTTAATGTTAAGATGAGAGGAACATTGCTTTTTAGCAATTTAAAATTGCAACTACTCTTATTGCAGTGATCATTTTTATTTCAAAGGGGGTAGTGGGAATAATTTTAAGGTAAATTCGTAAGTTTTTGGAGGGAGGATCTTGGGCAGGGAGAGGGGAAATGCTTTTAATTGGGGAGATTTTTTTTCCTTTTTTTAGAGCTTCTAGAGAGGACCTCTTGAAACCCATTATCATCAAGTTATGGTTGCATTAGGACCTTAGTTATCATCGTCCTATTCTCCGAATCGGAGCCGATCATTAGAAACTTTCAGATAATGGTGCTGACCAGCCAGGATGGGTATCTTTCACTATGGAATTTGATTTGGGATCTGGGGGGACGTTTTTTGTTGTTTGGAGGACTCTGAACATTGCCTATTGTGAAAAAGCTTTAATTTAACCACAAATATAAAACTAAAATAAGAAGGGAAAATAGATGATATCAAACGTCTGCACTATATACTATGGGAAGGATAAACACTCACAGTATAGCCCTGAGGATGACTTGAGCAGGATAGGTTTGGTACAACTACTGATTAGAAGCGATAATAATCAAGAAAAAATATTTCGATTTTCTTGTACGGTTGCTGGTTTCGTAAGGAATAATTTGACTTTCATTTTTCTTTTGACTTCTTTTTCATTACCTTAGCACAGCAAATTTATAGTCCATTTCTTCTTTAAATAGCGATTTAAAAAGTATCTGATATCTAAAGTTAGCAAATCACAGAGATGTTCGCGGGCATACACAAAGAATTCTGCTACTCACAAAAAGATATATTCAATTTATGTCAGCAAGTGCATTATGTCGGCAAGGTGAATATGGCTAAAGAGAGATCATTATCAATACAGGAGGGGAGAGTATTTGACTTCTGTTGGCAAACGTATTTTCGCAAGAAGCAAGGCAATTTGCGTGTTACAAATATTCGAGATATGTCATTCAGTGTTGGCTCCTGACAAATTAAAATGCTTGTATTACATTACATGCGGGCTTTGGCCTCACTTGGCCCCGCTTGGGCTTATTATGCCATATACAAATTTTTATTAGTGAAAAACAATGTCCCAGGAAATTACCATAAAATATAATAGCCACTGTTAAAAGAGCTTCGTGACTTTTTTATTCAAGAAAACCAGTTGTCCAGCGCCCAAGAACCCAACAAATATAGATCATATCAAGTTACAGGAGGGGAAAATTTGACTTCTGTCGGCAAACGCGTTTCACAGAGACGTATCAAGTTACAGGAAGATCAAACTTTGGGTGTTACAATATTCAAAATATTTCATTCAGTGTTGGGTCACATAGACATATTATTAAATAAACACCAGATCGCATGGGATTTTGCGAGTTCGCGAGTTCCTTGCGCTTTTTCTTCTTTGCCTCCAGTAACGCGTTAATTTTGACGTTTGATTTATTGAGATTTTTGAGATTGTTATTTCATGTTGCAAGAAAATACTTGGCGACAAGCTGAATTTGCCTTTACACAGGTATGTTATTTTTATAAGATGCTTCTTTCTGATATTATTTAGATGGAGAGATTTTAAGAGAATTGTCACCAGGTTGGAATTGTCTAGAGTATCTTTCCGTTGGGGGGGGGGGGGGGGGGTTCCACGGGAGAAATTCTCTCGGGAAAATTTTCTCCGGAATCAACTTTATACTAGGAATGGGATATTTGCGGGAAAACTTTTCCACAGAGAAGGGGATTTTTCTGCGTGATTAAAAACAAAACAGATATTCTTTCATATGAAAGTGCGCTACAAAAAAAAAATTCATTTGAAATTGACCGCAAGAATTTTTCTTGGTGGAGTGGGGGACTATTTTACATGAGAAGAACTTTCCATGTAGGGGGAGCCGGATTTCTCGCCAATATTTCGTAACAATCGAAATCAAATAAAAAACATTTTTTTCTCCTCTTTTTTAAATCCAAGTAATGGATTGGATTTTAAAAAAGAAACTGACTTTCTTTTTTAAACTTTATATTCAGTATATAACAAAATTTTCTCTGACAGGGAATCGAACCCGTATCTCCCGCTTGACAGTCAGGAACAGCGACTAATGTACCAAAGACACTTAAGGACATGATATTTTAGCCTCCATTATCTATTTTTTGACGCAAGTAAATACCCACAAAACTTGATATTTGGTGTTTTTTTGAAAATAGGGAAGGAAGGATCGGATTGAGCTGAAATTTTGAGGATAAGCTCCCAGGCCCCAAAGTCTAAAGCTCTTTTTGATCCCTGGGCGCTTGGACTCTAGGAAGCTGAGGAGCTAAAGTATCAAATCTTTGATCCTGGAAGCTAGATTCGGTTTCAGCAAAGGTTTATATTTACCTTTGAATCTGGCGCCCAAGTTAAAAATAAAATTATATTGACAATAAATTGATTATTTGAATACTTATTTGGCTGAAAATATAAGTATGAAATTATTTTTTCACTTAATAAAAGCACTGTATAGGGCATCATAAGCCCAAGCAAGGCCAACGCCCGCATGCATGTAATACAAGCATTTTTAATTTATCAGAAAACGCCAAAAATGAATGACATATTTGAAATATTTCTGAACGCCCAGAAAGAAACCAAAGTTGATCTCTCTTGTAACTTGATATGTCTCTGCGAAATGGGGTTTGCCGACAGTAGCCAAATATCATATCCTAAGTTAGCAAATCACAGATGGTGCGGGGTATACACAAAAGAATTCTACTGAGGGGGAGCCGGATTTCCCGCCATTATTTCGTAACAATCAGAAACCGAATAAAAAAAACATTTTTTTTTTCAGCTGAAAGTAAGGAGGAACATCAAAACTTAAAACGAACAGAAATTATTACGTATATGAGGGGGGGGGGGGGTAGCACCCTCCTTAATACCTCGCTGTTTGCGATGAAGTTTGCCTTTTGTCCCAGTTCTTTAAAACTACTCATAAAACACAAGGGCCGTTTAATTGGAATAATAACCCTTTTAAAATATTCTAGAAAAGTCAAAATTTAGCGTAAGAAAGACGGTATTGAGACAAGAGCAACCCCCTCATACAGCACACCCAAGTATAAATTCATAAAACCAAATATTAAGTTATTTTACCTTTGGTACACAGCAAATTCTTCTTTTCTTCTTTAAATAGCGATTTTTACTGGAGGCAAAGAAGAAAAGGCGCAAGGAACTCGCGAACTCGCAAAATCCCATGCGATCTGGTGTTTATTTAAAAATATGTCTATGAGACCAACACTGAATGAAATATTTTTAATATTTGTAATACCCAAAGTTGATCTTTCCTGTAACTTGATACGTCTCTGTGAAATGCTTTTTTGCTGACAGAAGTAAAATCTCCCCTCCTGTAACTTGATATGATCTATCTTTGTTTGGGTTCTTGGGGCGCGGGGCAAACTCGTTTTGTTAAATAAAAAAGTCCCTTGCCGACACACAATGCACATGTGACATAAAATTGAATATATCTTTGTGACTAGTAGAATTCTTTTGTGTTTACCTGCACCATCTGTGATTTGCTATCTTAGATATGATACTTGGCTTCTGTCGGGGCAAACACATTCGCAGAGAAATATCAAATTACAGGAGAGATCAACTTTAGGGTCTTTCTGGCGTTCAGAAATATTTCAAATATGTCATTCATTTTTGGGTTTCTGATAATTAAAAAATGCTTTATTTACATGCATGCGGGCGTTGTCCTTGTTTGGGCTTATGATGGCCCTATACAGTGTTTTTATCAAGTAAAAAATAATTCATACTTATGGTTTTCGGCCAAATAAGTATTCAAATAACCAATTTATTGTCAGTATAATTTTATTTTTAACTTGGTCGCCAGATTCAAAGGTAAATAAACACCAGATCGCATGGGATTTTGCGAGTTCCTTGCGCTTTTTCTTTTGCCTCCAGTAAAAATCGCTATTTAAAGAAGAAAGAAGAATTTGCTGTACCAAAGGTAAATAACTTAACCTTTATTTGGTTTTATGAATTGATACTTGGGTGTGCTTGTATTTATCTTCCAAGTTGGGGAGCTGTGGGGCGCTATGGGTTCTTGGGCGCTAAAGTAAATGTTGCTTTGATCCTGGAAGCTAGATCTGGTTTCAGCAAAGGTTTATATTTACCTTTGAATTTGACGCCCAAGTTAAAAAATAAAATTATACTGACAATAAATTGATTATTTGAATACATATTTGGCCGAAAAATATAAGTAAGAGAATTATTGTGGTTTAGGCTTGTTTTTTTTTTTTGTTTATAAAAGAAGGTTCAATCAGTTTTTTGAGTCTAAAGCTCTTTTTTGATCCTGGGCGCTTGGACTCTGGAAGCTGAGAAGCTAAAGTTATCAAAGCTTTGATCCTGTAAACTAGATCCGGTTTCAGCAAAGGTTTATATTTACCTTTGAATCTGGCGCCCTAAGTTAAAAATAAAAAAATTATACTGACCATAAAACATAAATCGAACAATCGAAAAATAAATGTGGTCTGCTTCAAGGGGAAGGCTCGGAGAACCCCTCCTTCCCCCATTTCTGAGGGGGGGGGGGGGTAATTTTGGAGGGATAACCAACAATGCTCAGAATCGAAAATAAAGCTTGATCTGCTCAAGGGGAAGGCTCAGCGGCCCCTCCTTCCCCCATTTCTGAGGACAGGGGAGGTGGGGGGTCAATTTTGGGAGGGGGTGGGTCAATTTTGGAGGGAAAACCAAAAATATTCAGAATCACAAATAAATAAATGGGATCTGCCTCAAGGGGAAGGCTCAGAGGCCCTTCCTTCCCCCATTTCTGAGGGCAGGAAAGGGGGAGGGGGTCAATTTTGGAGGGAAAAACCAAAATGCTCAGAATAGAAAAAACAGCGTGATCTGCCTCAAGGGAAGGCTCAGCGGCCCTCCTTCCCCCATTTCTGAGGTGCCGGGGAGGGGGTGGCAATTTTGGAAGGAAAACCAAAAAAATGCCTCAGAATCGAAATAAAGCGTGTGATCCGCCTCAAAGGGGAAGGCTCAGGCAGACACCCTTTCCCCATTTCTGAGGGCAGGGAAGGGGGGGGGAGTCAATTTTGGAGGTGAAAACAAAAAAATACTCCGAATCGAAAATAAACGGGATCTGACCTCAAGGGGAAGGCTCAGAGGCCCCCCCCCCTCTCCTTCCCCCATTTCTGAGGGCAGGGGAGGGGGGGGTCCAATGTTGGAGGGAAAACAAAAAAATGCCTCACAGAATCGGAAAAATGCTCAGGCAAACTATTACAGTTTATATTATTCGAAGTTTTCCGCCACTTCGCAGCAGAGATCTTTGTTTTCAAAAACCATTTGCTTGCAATTATTAAAGAGAAACGTTAAATGATCCCATGGCTTTTTTCTTTTCTTTCGTTTTTTTTGAGAAATTCGGAGGTGCAATTGTCGATTTCTGTCGCACAGTTTCGTCGCACCCCCCCCCTCTAAAGGAAAATTGCTTAGCAATGCCCCCTGGCCACTTGGATACAAACTAGAATTATTCCAAGACAAGAGCATAAATTTTATTTTCGGCAACCGAGACGTCCAATCCCCCCGGAACTCATTGGATCTGCCACTGTTTCTAAGTTGTAATATAATAGAAAATTCCATTTTTTGTCATGGAAATCTGCCATAAATTTTACGGCAATGACGTGTTAAAAACTTTTTTGAAGATTTCCCCCAGGACTTTTTCTGAAATTACGCCCCTGTGCCCACGACCTTATTATTTAAACTATTACCTGCAAATACTTTTTTTAATATTTTTTTTTTTACTGATACGCTCAATTCAATGGCTAATGCGAAAGAACCCCCCCCCCCCCCCCTCCCCTATTGCTAAAGCCCGCATTGCATTACTTTTGTCCGAATGCGGCCTACTCTTGCCCCCTGATTAATATTCGGTATTGAAGATGTGGCCCATATTCTCTGCCGGAGTGCCAGCAACTTTCTCTGTTAAGGGGAATAGATTTGAGGGTGGTAGCTTGGAGTTTCCCGGGGGTCCTGAAGACGACTGTATAAATTAAAAAAGGACAATCAATGGCAGTTTTATGTAAATAATCGTAAATGAAGCGTTGACAGCAATAGAGTGAAACTTGATTATTATTAATTTAGTATTATTATTTCTCTTTTTAGTTATTTATTTATTTATTTCATTTTATTTTATTTGTTTAATTTATTATTTATTTAATTTTTTTTTTTTGGGGGGGGGAGAAGTTAGATTTTATGTTTAGTTTTCTTGTGGAGTGTAATGAAAAAAATACTCCTGTGGTATGGGTTCCTATTTTTTTTTGGCTTATAATAAAATTTTATTATTATTATTACATTCCGTAATGAAATTTTATTGTGAGTCAAGAATGGCAATATTTGTCGTAGACTTCTTCAGTTCGTGAGCTTTCTTTTGAACAATATATTCCGTAGTGATATTCACAAGCACGTCGAATTGTATGGCTTTACTAGTACCGAAGTCGCAACCTCCCCCCATAGCTTCTAAGTCCATTTCGTAGCTGTCTTGTGTCGCATCAACCGGCATCTTTGAAAAAGACAATTCTCCTTGCAGACTCGATGATCATCGTCATTGTGAATTTCATTTCATAAGGTTACATGACGGTTCGACCCACCACTTTCAACCGGCATCTTTGAAAAAAGAGAAACTCCCTTGCCAGACTCGATGATTTACCGTCATTGGAATTTCATTCATTAAAGTTAAATGAGGTTCGACGGCCACTTTCAACCGGCATCTTTGAAAAAGAGAATTCTCCTTGCAGGACTCGATGAATTCACCGTACGTTTTGGATTTACTTGTTTCGGATTGTTCAATTGCATTTTACGGTTATTAGTTGATTATAATTTTAGTAACATTTGTTGTTTATTGAAATTTATTAGATAGTGAATGTTATATAGATTATTTTAATTATTTGTCAAATTATTTATTAAATTATCAATTTATTCAATAATTTTTCATTTTTTTTATTTCGTTTATAAGTTTTTAGAATTTTAATTTCATAAAAAGTTATTGATTTATTTATTTTTATTGGCCTTGGCAGATAAGGTTATTATATCTCTTTCCAAGCAGATTGAACCAAAATGCCAAAATATTTTCATTTTAAAAACCACGTAGGTCAGGT
This sequence comes from Artemia sinica, assembly GCA_027921565.1. Taxonomy (NCBI): domain Eukaryota; kingdom Metazoa; phylum Arthropoda; class Branchiopoda; order Anostraca; family Artemiidae; genus Artemia; species Artemia sinica. Next base: position 8,582,394 of record CM051269.1, read on the forward strand.
AGGAATAAAATTCCACGATATAACGCACATTTTCGAAGCCTTAACTACTATCCAACCATTCAAGCCTCCCCTCCGATGCTTTCCTTGAATTTGCTTTCCCCATTTGCTTATCCCCTTGTATTTTCAGATGGATTGAAAAACTAATTAAGAAATGAGTAACTCGCTTGTGAACTTGTTATACGACCAAATTTCGGGTGAGCTATCGGACAAGCTTTTAGTCTTTAATAATAATTGTAGAGGCGAGTACAAGATTAACAATATCTGTTTCGTTGTCCAATTAAGGAGTCTTTTCAGCTTCACTATTTGTCGCTTGATAATATATAAACTATATTAATATTCTTTAGGATAATCTAATAGAAAAAACTGTGATGAGTAGTAGTAGTGTACCGTATAAGAAACATTTATTGCTTTCTTGTTCCCCTTATTTGCTTCTAAGGACCATTTTTCAACAACTATTTTCAACAACTATTGTCGAATGGTTTTCACTAACTTTCTAATAATTTCGCGTGAGCTATTGCACAAGCTTTTTTTATCTTTTTGCTTATGAAACTGTATGCTAGGTGCATCACGTATAACGGGAAAGCTGGGAAGTGGAGGGAAATTGCGAGTCATCGAAATTGGATCCAATCGCGGATTGGAGGGATCTTAATAAAAAATCAAACTCTAAAAAACTTGCATCCACTCTTTGAATCAAACACTCGGAATTAAGTGATAACTTCTGACTGTTGGTTTAACTAGGAATCCCCTCAGGGGGGTAGCTCAACCGCTGCGAGCTTTGCAGCCGTGGGACGGTCTGAAGTATGTTTTTATATAATTCAGTTCAAGAATATTGTCATTTTGTTTTATTGCTTATTTGGGAAATTAGAGGACTTTTGGGAAAATTAAAGACTCCTTAAGAGGCTGGAAATAAAGCAGTGAACGCATCGCAGTTTTCAGGTTATGTGGCTGTTTTGTTTCGTTTGTCGAGAAAACAAAGCCACCCAACAACCAAAATGCAAAATAAAGCGATAAATATTAGAATCGTAAATTGGGATATTGCTTTGATCGAAGATGCCGTCAGAAGCATCGTGCTAGAATGGCTTTTTACGGTTCGACCGTTAAAGTGTCAGGTATAATGATGTCCCCTGATCCCAATCCCATCATGGTAGTGTTACAATGGGATTTGGATCGGTTCCATCACTTTGCTGAGAGATAGCAATGGTTGCAATCGTTACTGATGTGTGCAGTCTTCCATGATCGCAATGAGGAAATCCACAAACAATTGCAATCTTGAAGACTGCAGTACCTTAGAAACGCTGACCATCGTTTGTCAAAGAACAAAGCCTCCACACCTAAAATGCAAAATAAACAATAAATATTACAATTCCCCAAATTTTTCAAATACAAATCTTTTTGGAAATTAAAGACTCTTAAGAGGCTTTTTCTTAGGGACCATTTTAA
>CM051269.1:8583933-8613933 GCA_027921565.1 Artemia sinica
AATAAAATATCCAAGAAAAGTTAATTTATTATTAAAATAGCCAAGGCTTCATCAAATTTTACAAAATGATCTGGTTGAAGCAAAATAATGGATAACGATTTACAAAATAAAATATCCCTCAAGCCTAACAATTCCGAATCCAGAAATGTACCTGGGAACAGATTTTTAAAGGCTCTATCCACTAGTGGCAATTACAACCCCCCTTTTCAGAGACATAAGGTGGCAAAAGAATGAAAATTCAACTACCTATCCCATTGTGCGTAGGTAGGTTTCTCTGTAAATCCCCCGAGAAAAGGTAAATGGAAATCCCTTTTAATTAATTAAAATATCCAGAAAAGGGTAATTCTATTATTATAAATAGCCAAGGCTTCATCATAATTTTTTCAAAGAATGATCTGTTGAAGCCAAATAATTGGAATAAACTAGTACAAAATAAAATATCCCTCAAGGCATAAGCAATTCCGAATCCAGAAAATTCCTGGGAACTAGATTTCTAAAGGCTCTATCCACTCGTGAAATTACAACCGCACCCCTTATGTTCAGCGACATAGGGTGGCAAGAATGAAAATTTAAATACCTTATCATAGTGCGTAGGTTTTTCTTGTAAATCGAAAAAGAAAAGTAAATGAAATCCCTCTATTAAGAATAAAATATCCACGAAAAGAGTAATTGTATTATTATAAATAGCCAAGAGCTTCATCAAAGCTTTTACAACAATGATTCTGGTTGAAGCCAAAATAATTGGATAACTCATTACAAAATAAAATATCCTCCAAGCAAAACAATTCCTGAATTCCAGGAAATTCCTGGGAACAGATTTTAAAGCTCTATTATCCACTAGTCGAAAATCTACAACGCCCCTTTTCAGCGCGAGACGTAGAGTGTGGCATAGGAATGACAACATTAAACTACCTATCCATTGTGCGTTAGCGTTTTTCTGTAAAATCGAGAAAAGTAAATGGAAATCCCTTATAATTAAATAAAAATATCCAAGAAAAGGTAACTGTAGTATTATAAATAGCCAAAGGCTTCATCAAAATTTTACAAAATGATACTGGTTGAAGCCAAATAATTGGATAACTAATACAAAATAAACTATCCCTTCAAGTATAACAATTCCGAATCCAGAAATTCCGGGGAAACAGATTTTAAAGGCTCTATCCCACTATTGAACAATGACAAACCCACTTTTTTCAGCGGACATAGGGTGGCAAAAGAATTGACACTTTAAATAACCTATCATTGTGCGTAGGTTTTCTTTAAATCGAGGAAAAGTAAATGGAAATCCCTTTTAATAAATTAAAATCATCCAGAAAAAGTAATTTAATTATTATTAAATAGCCAAGGCTTCATCATCAATTTTACAAAACATGATCTGCGTTGAAGCCAAATAATTGGATAACTATTACCAAAATAAAATATCCCTCAAGTATAACAATTCGAATCCAGAAATTCCTGGGAACAGATTTTAAAGGCTCTATCCACTAGTGAAATCTACAAACCCCCCTTTTCAGACGAAATAGGGTGGCAAGAAATGAAAATTTAAATACCTTATGCATTGTGCGTAGGTTTTCTGTAAATAGAGGAAAAGTAAATGGAAAATCCCTTTTAATTAATAAAAATCTCCAGAAAAAAGTAATTATATATTATTACTAAATAGCCAAAGGCTTCATCAAATTTACAAAACAAAAATTTTTGGGGGGGGGGATACTGGTTGAAGCCAAATTAATTGGATAAACTATTACAAAATAAAAGATCCCTGAAAGTATATAACAATTCCGAATCCAGAAATCCTGGAAACAGATTATAAAGGCTCTATCCACTAGTGAAATTAAACCCCCCTTTTCAGCCGACCATAGGGTTGGCAAGAATGAAAAATTTAAATACCTATCATGTGTGTTAGGTTTTCTGTTAAATCGAGGAAAAGTAACATGTGGCAACCCTTTTAATTTAATAAACTATCCGAGAAAAGGCTAATTTATTATTATAAATAGATACAGTGTGCTTCCATCAAATTTTACAAAAAAAAATGATCTGGGTTGAAGCCAAATAAATGGGATAACTATTACCCCCCAAACTTAAAATCTACCTCAAGGTATTTTTTTTAACAATTCCGAATCCACGAAATTCCTGGTAACAGATTTTAAAGGCTCTATTCCACTAGTGAAATTACAAACCCCCTTTTCAGGCGACATAGGGTGGCAAGAATGAAAATTTAAATACCTATCATTTGTGCGTAGGTTTTCTGTAAATCGAGCAAAGTAAATGGAAATCCCCTTTTTAATTAATAAAATATCCAGAAAAAGGTAATTTATTATTATTAAATAGCCAAGGCTTCATCAAATTTTACAAAATGATCTGGTTGAAGCCAAATAATTGGACAACTATTACAAAATAAAATATCCCTCAAGCATAACAATTCCGAATCCAGAAATTCCTGGGACAACAGATTTTAAAGGCTCTATCCACTAGTGAAATTACAACCCCCTTTTCGCGACCATAGGGTGGCAAGAATGAAAATTTAAATACCTATCATGGTGCGTAGGTTTTCTGTAAATCGAGAAAAAGTAAATGGAAATCCCTTTTAATAAATAAATATCCAGAAAAAAGGTAATTTATTATTAGAAATAGCCAAGGCTTCATCAAATTTTACAAAAATGATCTGGTTGAAGCCAAATTAATGGATAACTATTACAAAATAAAATATCCCTCAAGTATAACACATTCGAATCCAGAAATTCCTGGGAACAGATTTTCAAAGGCTCTAATCCACTAGTGACCATTACAACCCCCCTTTTCAGCGACATAGGGTGGCAAAAAATGAAATTTAAATACCTATCATTGTGTGTAGGTTTTCTGTAAATCGAGAAAAGTAAATGGAAATCCTTTTAATTAATAAAATATCCAGAAAAAGGTAAATTGATGATTATTATAAATAGCCAAGGCTTCATCAAATTTTACAAAATGATCTGGTTGAAGCCAAATAATTGGATAACTATTACAAAATAAAATATCCCTCAAGTCTATAACAAATCAGAAATTTCCAGAATTCCTGGGAAACAGATTTTTAAAGGCTCTATCCACTAGTGAAATTACAAACCCCCCCCCCTTTCAGCGACATAGGGTTGGCAAGAAATGAAAATTTAAATACCTATCATTGTTGCGTAGGTTTCTGTAAATCGAGAAAAGTAAATGGAAATCCCTTTTAATTAATAAAATATCCAGAAAAGGTAATTTATTATTATAAATAGCAAGGCTTCTCAAATTTTACAAAAATGATTGGTTGAAGCCAAATAATTGGATAAACTATTACAAAATAAAATATCCCTCAAGTATAACAATTCCGAATCCAGAAATTTCCTGGGAAACAGATTTAAAGGCCACTCTAATCCACTAGTGAAATTACAACCCCCCTTTTCAGCGGACATAGGGTGGCAGAATGAAATTTAAATACCTATCATTGTGACGTAGGTTTTCTGCGAAATCGAAGGAAAAGTAAATGGAAATCCCTTTTATTAATAAAATATCCAGAAAAGGTATTTATTATTATAAATAGCCAAGGGCTTCATCAAATTTTACACAAATGATCTGGTTTGAAGCCAAATAATTGGATAAACTATTACAAAATAAAATTCCCTCAAGTATAACAATTCGAATCCAGAAATTCCTGGGAACAGATTTTAAAGTGCTCTATCCACTAGTGAAAAATTACAAACCCCCCTTTTCAGCGACATAGGGTGGCAAGAATGAAAATTTTAAATACCTATCATTGTGCGTAGGTTTTCTGTAAATCGAGAAAAGTAAATGGAAATCCCTTTTAATTAATAAATATCCAGAAACGGTAATTTATTATGTATAAATAGCCAACGGCTTCACATCAAATTTACAAAATGATCTGGTTGAAGCCAAATAATTGGATAACTATTACAAAATAAAATATCCCTCAAGTATAACAATTCCGAATCCAGAAATTCTGCTGGAACAGATTTTAAAGGCTCTATCCACTAGTGAAATTACAACCCCCTTTTCAGCGACATAGGGTGGTCAAAATGAAAATTTAAATACCTATCATTGGCCTAGGTTTTCTGTAAAATCGAGAAAAGTAAATGGAAATCCCTTTTAATTAATAAAATATCCAGAAAAGGTAATTTATTATTATAAATAACCAAGGCTTCATCAAATTTACAAAAATGATCTGGTTGAAGCCAAATAATTGGATAACTATTACGCAAAATAAAATATCCCTCAAGTATAAACAATTCCGAATCCAGAAATTCCTGGGAAACAGATTTTAAAGGCTCTATCCACTAGTGAATTACAACCCCCCTTTTCAGCGACATAGGGTGGCAAGAAATGAAAAATTTAAATACCTATCATTGTGCGTAGGTTTCTGTAATCGAGAAAAAGTAAATGGAAAATATCCCTTTTAAACTTAATAAATATCCAGAAAAGGTATAATTTATTTATTATAAATAGCCAAGGCTTCATCAAATTTTACAAAATGATCTGGTTGAGCCAAATATAATCCTACAGATAAATATGTCAAGTAAACAAGAAAGGAATTGGCTAGTCAATGAAAAATAGATTTAAGGCACTTACCCCACAGTTTTATAACAAATAATTATCCCTGGGACATGTTCGGTGGCACAAAGATCTATGGTCTACCTAAGATTTTCATAAGACTGGATCCCCCCTCCGCCCCCATTGTGTCAACTGTCTGTCACCTGTTTCGAGAAAAGGTTAGGAAAATCGGTTTAATTAATTTCTAGCCTTGCGTCCACTTTTGGTGTAACATCATTGAAAATAGCCATAGACTTCATCAAATTTTACGAAATGATCTGGGTACTAAAGCCAAATTGCGCAAATTTCAAGCTGAAGGAAAGTTCAATATCTTTGCAGTTTTGAATGGTTATGTCCATCCGTATTCCAAATTGTGATTTAAAAGGTGCGAGGATATTTTTTAAAACGTAAATTAGAAAACCACTTGATTGAGTTCCTACAGGATGTGACGTTAGCCAGTTCGGAACATTGATGTCATTATGAAAACTAATTATGCTGGTTAAATGAATTTTCTTTTTCTTTTTATTTTGGTAGGTTTACGAGGGGAGTTGGTATTAGACAAATTTAGGGGTTAAAATGATTAGGCTTCTCTTTTATCCTTTATTGGCAAATCTATTCATAGATGCCATTGAAACCTCAGTATATAAACAGTTTTCGAAATCTCCCCTTGCTTCTGGGGATAGGTTTCATGAAATTGTGGTGTGCGTTTGAAACATGGGTTGGACATCCTTAGACCTTTTTGTAAGCATTTAAATAGTTAACCCGTAATATTAAATTTACAGTTTGAATTTGAGGAAAATAATTGAAAATATTACGGGCCAAAACATAGTAGTAGGGTTATTGAGGTTTCTCAGTCTTTAATTTAGTTGTATCAAAAACTTCTTTCATTACCAGATGTACCTGGTTTGGGGGAGAAACTTTCACTGGGTTTTACGTAAATTTGGTATTGATACATGTTCCAATCGCTGGAGCCCAATGAGCAAGTTTTTTAGTTCGGTAAGGATTTAGCTCGGGGGAAATTAGTAAGTGGGGTCCTATAATAAAAAATTCCAGTTGTTCTTGTGGGTTGAAATTTCTATATTGGTAGGACTCAACCAACAATTTTGTTGACACCCAATTGGGCCAGGGAAGCCATAAGAAATTTGAAAAACATAAAGGTTTATTGAACACCGTAATTTCAATAGAAAAAACCCTACAATATAAGCAATTCCGAATCCAGAAACTTTCGTTTCAGCTTATGTTTTGCTAAACTTTCCAGAGTGAATAGGACACGGTAATTTAAATATTGACCAATTTATGATAACCTTCTAAGATGTGAATCAATTGTCATTAAGGGAGTAAGGATTTTAAATAATCACCAGGGGACTATTTTACCTGTTAAACCAAAACGATTGCTTCAGTAATAAAGCTAACAAAAAAGGATTATTCGCAACTGAATAATTAAAGTAATTTACAGGGGTTTTTTTTATTTTTCCCTCAGTTACTCTGGTGGTCCTCACTGAAATAACTCTATATTAAGCATCTTTTCCCTACGTGGATTAGTTTGCGCCGATATGTACATTTTTGTTTATTTTGGTGGTGGTTTTATTTGTATTTTAGGTTTTATAGTATCTTGTTTTTTTTTTTTCTGTGTCTTTCGTGCTGCTGAAGACGCCTTGTTTTGTATACAGGCGAATATCCGCGTTGTTTTGTGTTCTGTTGTTTTTCTTTTCTCTCCACTGGCCACCCAGTCTCGTTTGTGTTTGTTTTTTTTTAGAGATTTTTCTCTTTGTTGGTTTTTTTGTCATGGCTGGCCAGTTCGGCTTAAGATCTTCATTTCGTCAATTGTACGGGCAACAATTAGCGCTTCTGTCAATTATTATTTGTCTTTAGTTAAAAAACATTGCAAAATCTATTAAATCAACAAATTTTCTTAAAAAATTGACAAGAAAAGGAATCAGTGATTCCGAAATCTTTTAAAATATGTACCCATTTTGGAACTGAAAATGAAACAAATTAAATAATAAATTAAGCCTAATAGCTTTAAATCACGTAATTATGAACAAAACAGAGATGTTTTCAACTGTCTAAAGACTTAAATTCTGTTGAAAACTTTTTAAGAAATAACCTTCCATCTGATATTTTTATACGAATTAAGGAAATGACATTAGATCTTTTCGCCATGATTTTCATTTGTCCAAGGTTCGTTTGGTTGACAAGTTTAATAAACTTTTGTTTGAGAATTTCCAAGATTCAGATGTTTTTATCCTCGTCATTGTCTGGGTCCAGCATTAAGAATTTGTCTTCTAAGCCTCTTAATATTCAACAGGAAGGCCGTTTTGTTGAAAGGTTCAAAGTTCTGTTTTCCAACACCAGTTCCTATTCAAAAATAATTTCAAAGGTGGAGTTGAGTCAGGAATTATGGCTTCTATAGATAAGGTTGATACTCCTCAAGAACTCAGAGCCTGAGATCGTAAGAAAACTAAAAACCTTTAATATGAACTTCATTGGTTAAAGACATTTCACAAAAAAATGACATTAAAATCCTTTCTGATTTGAAAAAAGGATAAATTACTTACTATCACCAGAGCCGATAAGGAAACACGATCGTAATTATGAACACTGAAGACTATATAATCAAATGAAATCCATTATTTGGACACTATTACATAACAAAAACTTGATTTTGATCCTACAGATAAATATGTAAAATCAACAAGAAAGGAATTAGAGTCAATGAAAAAATAATTTTCACATTACCCCACAGTTTTAATAACAAATATTATCCTAGGGGTTGTTCGGCACCCAAGATCTATGGTCTACCTAAGATTCATAAGACTGGATCCCCCCTCCGCCCCATTGTGTCAACTTGTTCTGTCACCTGTTTCAAAATTAGGAAAATGGTTGTCGGTAGCTTTGCGTCCACTTTTGGGAACACAAAAATCATATTAAAAAATTCGACTGATCTTACTAATAAATTGCGCAATTTCACGCTGAGGAGAGTTCAATTCTTTGCAGTTTTGATGTTGTGTCCATGTATTAAAATTGTGATTTAAAAGGTGCGAGGATATTTTAAAAAGTAAATTAGAAAAACACTTTGATTTATACAGGATGTGACGTTAGCCAGTTTGGATATTGATGTCATTATGAAACTAATTATGCTGGTAATGAATTTTCTTTTATTTTGGTTTTCGAGGGGAGTTTTATAGACAAATTTTTGGGGTTACCTATGTGGGCTTCTCTTCTCCTTTATGTTGGCAAATCTATTCATAGATGCCATTGAAACCTCCGCTATAAAACAGTTTTAAAGAATCTCCCCCACTTTGCTTCTGGGGTAGGTTCATGGATGAATGTGGTGTGCGTTTGGAAACACTGGGTTGGACCTCCTTAGACCTTTTTTGTAAGCATTTACATAGTTTTGATAATAATATTAAATTTACAGTTGAAAGGTTTGAGGAAAATAATTGAAATAGACGGGCCAAACCATAGTAAATAGGGTTATTGAGGTTTCTCAGTCTTTAGATTTAGTTGTATCAAAAAGCTTATTTCATTACCATATGTACCTGGTTTGGGGGAGAAACTTTCACGGGTTTTTACGTAAATTTGGTATTGATACATGTTTCCAATCGCTGAGGCCAATGAGTAGTTTTTTAGTTCTGGTAAGGATTTACACTCGGGGAAATTTAGTAAGTGGGGTGTATATAAAAATCCCGTGTTCTTGTGGGAAGTTCTATATTGGTAGGACTCACCAACAATTTGTTGAAAGGTTTATTGAACACCGTAATTTCAATAGAAAAAACCCTACAATTAAGCAAGCCTCCAAGAAACTTTCGTTTCAGCTTTAGCAGAGCATATTTGGCTTCAACCAGATCATTTTGTAAAATTTGATGAAGCCTTGGCTATTTCTAATGATAAGGGGTACACCCAATGGGCCAGGGAAGCCATAGAAATTAAAAAACATATGTTTGCTAACCTTTCCATAAATAGGGACACGGGTAATTTAAATATTGACCCAATTTATGATAACCCTTCTTAAAGAGTGAATCAATTGTCAATAAGGGAGTAAAGATTTTAAATATAATCAAAAAAAAAAAAAAAAACCAGGGGACTATTTTACCTGTTAGACCAAAAACAATTTGCTTCAGTAATAGCTAACAAAAGGATTATTTCGCAACTGAATAATTAAAGTAATTTACAGTTTTTTTTTATTTTTTCCTTCAGTTACTCTGGTGTCCTCACTGAAGTAACTCTATATTAGCATCTTTTCCCTACTTTGGATTAGTTTGCGCCGATTGTACATTTTTGTTTTTTTTTTGGTGGTGGTTTTATTGGTTTTTAGTTTTATTCTTGTTTTTTTTTTTTGTGTCTTTCGTGCTGAAGACGCCTTGTTTGTTTACAGGCGAAAATATCCGCGTTGTTTTGTTTCTGTTGTTTTTCTTTTTCTCTCCACTGGCCACAGTCTCGTTTGTTTTGTTTTTTTTTTAGAGATTTTTTCTTTGTTTGGTTTTTTGTCATGGCTGGCCAGTTCGGCTTAAGATCTTTTCATTTCGTCAATTGTACGGGCAACAATTAGCCGCTTCTGTCAATTATTATTTTGTCTTTAGTTAAAAAAAGTTCATGCAAATCTTTAATTAAATCAACCAAAATTTCTCCTTAAAAAATTGAAAGAAGGAATCAGTGATTCCGAAATCTTTTAAAATATGTACCCATTTTGGAACTGAAAAAATGAAACAAAATTAAAATAATAAATTAAGCCTAAATAGCTTTAAATCACGATAATTTATGAACAAAAACAGAGACGTTTTCAACTGTCATAAGGACTTAAATTCTGTTGAAAACTTTTTAAGAAATAACCTTCCATCTGATATTTTTATACGAAACAATTAAGGAAATGGCCATTAGATCTTTTCGCCATGATTTTCCATTTGTCCAAGGTTCGTTTGGTTGACAAGTTTAATAAACTTTTGTTTGAGAATTTCCAAGATTCAGATGTTTTTTATCCTCGTCATTTTCTGGTGTCCAGCAATTAAGAATTTGTCTTCTAAGCTTCTTAATATTCAACAGGAAGCCGTTTTGTTGAAAGGTTCAAAGTTCTGTTTTTCCAACACCAGTCTCCTATTCAAAAATAATTTCAAAGGTGGAGGTCAGGAATTATGGCTTCTATAGATAAGGTTGATATCCCTCAAGAACTCAGAGCTGAGATCGTAAGAAAACTAAACACCTTTAATATGAACTTCATTGGTAAAGACATTTCACAAAAAAAATGACATTAAAATCCTTTCTGATTTGAAAAAGGATAAATTACTTACCATCACCAGAGCCGATAAGGGAAACACGATCGTAATTATGAACACTGAAGACTATAATAATCAAACTGAAATCCATATTTTGGACACTATTACATACAAAAAACTTGATTTTGATCCTACAGATAAATATGTAAAATCAATCAAGAAAGGAATTAGAGTCAATAATTTACTTCCAAAATAATTTTCAACATTACCCCACAGTTTTATAACAAATATTATCCATAGGGGTTGTTCGGACCCAAGATCTATGGTCCTACCTAAGATTCATAAGACTGGATCCCCCTCCGCCCCATTGTGTCAACTTGTCTGTCACCTGTTTCAAAATTAGGAAAATGGTTGTCGGTAGCTTTGCGTCCACTTTTGGGAACACAAAAAATCATATTTAAAAAATTCGACTGATCTTATTAATAAATTGCGCAATTTCACGCTGGAGGAGAGAGTTCAATTCTTTGCAGTTTTGATGTTGTGTCCATGTATTCAAATTGTGATTTAAAAAAGGTGCGAGGATATTTTAAAAGTAAATTAGAAAAACACTTTGATTTAATACAGGATGTGACGTTAGCCAGTTTGGATATTGATGTCATTATGAAACTAATTATGCTGGTAAATGAATTTTCTTTTTATTTTGGTTTTCGAGGGGAGTTTTATAGACAAATTTTTGGGTTACCTATGGGGGCTTTTTCTCTTTCTCCTTTATTTGGCAAATCTATTCATAGATGCCATTGAAACCTCCGCTATAAACAGTTTTAGAATCTCCCCTTGCTTCTGGGGTAGGTTCATGGATGATGTGGTGTGCGTTTGGAAACATGGGTTGAACTCCTTAGACCTTTTTTGTAAGCATTTAAATAGTTTTGATAATAATATTAAATTTACAGTTGAATTTTGAGGATAATAAAAATTACCTTTTCTGGATATTTTTTAATTAAAAGGGATTTCCATTTACTTTTCTCGATTTACACAGAAAACCTACGCACAATGATAGGTATTTAAATTTTCATTCTTGCCACCCTATGTCGCTGAAAAGGGGGGTTGTAATTTCACTAGTGGATAGAGCCTTTAAAATCTGTTCCTAGGAATTTCTGGATCCGGAATTGTTATACTTGAGGGATACTTTATTTTGTAATAGTTATCCAATTAAGTTCATTGATAAAATAATTGAAAAATAGACGGGCCAAACATATAAGTAGTTAGGGTTATTGAGGTTTCTCAGTCTTTAGATTTAGTTTATCAAAAAGAGCTTCATTTCATTACCATATGTACCTGGTTTGGGGAAGAAACTTTCACGGGTTTTACGTAAATTTGGTATTGATACATGTTTCCAATCGCTGAGGCCAATGAGTAGTTTTTTCAGTTTCTGGTAAGGATTTAACTCGGGGAAATTTAGTAAGTGGGGTGTATAAAATTCCGTGTTCTTGTGGGAAGTTCTATATTGGTAGGACTCACCAACAATTTGTTGAAAGGTTTATTGAACACCGTAATTCAATAGAAAAAACCCTACAATAAGCAAGCCTCCAGAAACTTTCATTTCAGCTTTAGCAGAGCATATTTGCTTCAACCAGATCATTTTGTAAAATTTGATGAAGCCTTGGCTATTTCTAATGATAAGGGGTACACCCAATGTGGCCCGGGGAAGCCATAGAAATTAAAAAAACATATGTTTGCTAACCTTTCCATAAATAGGGACAACGGCGTATTTAAATATTGACCCAATTTATGATAACCTTCTAAAGAGTGAATCAATTGTCAATAGGGAGTAAAGATTTTAAATAATCACCAGGGGACTATTTTACCTGTTAGACCAAAACGATTTTGCTTCAGTAATAGCTAACAAAAGGATTATTTCGCAACTGAATAATTAAAGTAATTTACAGTTTTTTTATTTTTCCTCAGTTACTCTGGTGTCCTCACTGAAGTAACTCTATATTAGTATCTTTTCCCTACGTGGATTAGTTTGCGCCGATTGTACATTTTTGTTTTTTTTTTTGGTGGTGGTTTTTATTGGTTTTTTTAGTTTTATCTTGTTTTTTTTTTGTGTCTTTCGTGCTGAAGACGCCTTGTTTGTATACAGGCGAAATATCCGCGTTGTTTTGTTTCTGTTGTTTTTCTTTTCTCTCCACTGGCCACAGTCTCGTTTGTTTTGTTTTTTTTAGAGATTTTTCTCTTTGTTGGTTTTTTGTCATGGCTGGCCAGTTCGGCTTAAGATCTTTCATTCGTTATTAAAATAGTATAAAAGATTCTGTCCAAGAATAGGCAGGTGGCCGACTACTGGTGTCTTACCCTACTGGTTGGCAAAGTTAGCTAATTTAAAGATTTATATATACATACACTGTCAAATTAGCCATCCATTGGTATCCCAAGTTTAAATCTTTGTCATGGAGTGAGCAACACCATACTATGCAGCAGAAGCCTGTTTTCAATAGCAACTTTGAGATTTTGATGCAGTCTTTTTTTATGGCATATTTATTGGATTGTTAATAAGAAGGTGGTAAATATCTACCAAATCATATTTTTGAGTTAGGACTAAAGTGAATAGGGCCTACACCATTTGATGCCTTTTTTATGCTGATTACAAATAGGCCTATAGCCTAATAAGCATTTCTATTGGAAATGAATTTCAGCCCCCCCCCCTGTATATGCCAATTCAGGGTTAGGTTAGGTGTAGCCTATATAGGGGGAGCTGAAATTCATTTCTGATAGAAATGCTTAGGCCTATTATATTCGTAATCAGCATAAAAAAGGCATTGAATGGTGTATTCACTTTAGTCCTAACTCAATAATATGATTTGGTAGATATTTACCAAAAAGATAAAACTGATTACACTGAGAATATTAGACACATGTAATCCTTGGCCAGTCTCAAAAGTAGCCTGTAAGCTAAATTAGGCCTAGGGTAATGCTAGTAAAGGTTTAATTCACAGTATAACAAACCTACTGGATGTAAATAACTACTTTACAACACATAGGCAATACTTACTGAAAAACCTAAAAACAATCTATCGATTGAGAACTCAAGCTTTAAATTCTAAAAATCAATAAAAATGTGTGCTGCTATCCTCCATGTTGCCAATTTTGATGGATGGAAATGAATTATAAATTTTAAAAGAAGAAATAATCGGAAATAACCACAACAAAAGGACCAACGATACTTTAAAGCCCAGCGCACAAAGAACCCAAATTCATTAATACTTTAGCATTACCCTAGCATTACCTTCTTCTATTTAACAGCAGGCGGGTTTTCAGTAAAACTATTTAGCCCTTTCCTTCTGCTTCACTCTGTGGGCTACAGAGCTACTGGCTTGATTGCCTCATATTTATTAGATATATTCAGATATCTTCAGCAGATCTTTCGACTCTAGGAGTTCAAATATAAGATGATAGATGTCGATTTCTATGCTCTGTGTGCAGGTATAGTTGGCTAGGCTCTTGACTGATAGTGGGATTTTGTGGTGTTTGAAAGTATTTTAACAGTTTAGAAAGCAGGTATGTTGTGCAGACGTCAGCATATTACATTCAAATAGGCAATGGTCAATTGTTTCATTATTCATATTACAAATGCCTGCGAAGAGGGGACAGGGGAATTGAACCACTTGAATTAGAAATCTTATATGAGAATGCAAGAAATTTAGTCCATTTGTTCCAGAACGAATTCTATGATAAATTTTAGAAAGATACTTATTGGGAAAGGGGGAAAGGATAGGATTAATCTTATTAAAATTAATATCTGATAGCCTCCATCGGTAAATATCTCTAATTGGATTGGTCTCCCACTTGGCTGGTCAATATTTATAGCATTTTTTTGCTATTTCATCAACCTGATGATTACCACTTATGCCAGAGTGGCTAGGAATGTACTGAAAGTAAGTGTTTATGCCACTTGAAGCAAGATTATCAATAATACTGAGACAATGATAAGTGTCAATGTCCAACTTATATTGAGGAGCTGAGGCCAGCAACTCAAGGCTTGATAAAGAGTCGGAATAGACGATAATATTATTCAATTTTTCAATCAAAGATTGGTTTTGCTTAAGGTGTTCTAATGCCATGATTATGGCATTTAACTCAGCAGACATTATAGATAAATTATTAAATAATCTCTCGCCCATTGCAATTTTCAGGTGAGGAAGGAAACACCACTTGCAACCTTCTCATTCATTTTTGACCCATCAACAAACATTTGGAAGTGATTTTTATAGGTAATTGTATTAAGTTCTGCAAATTTTTTCTGAACAAAAGCAATGGGGGTTAAATCTTTATTCCATTTTGAAAATTCAGTATTTATTATGGGAAATGACCAATTCCATGGAGGGGATTGGGGAAAGTAGGTGCAATAGACTTGGCTGGTACAGGGAACTTCTTTTGAATAGTGGCATACTCATCTGCAATACCTCTATACATGGCTGGATTTCTTAACCAATTATGTAATGTGTGTGAGCTATTTGATTCAATTTTTGTAAGATGTTTTTATCAAGAGAAAGCTACGTCTATCCTCTTATTGTTGTTAATCCACTCTCCATAAGCAGAAACTTGTGCTTGTGGGTTTTCCTAAGACCAAATATGAGACGTATTATATCATTTTGTGTTGTTTCAATTTTTTTTTGCATCTGGGTCTTTGCACATGCACCATATACAATGAGCCCATAGTCAATATGGGGTCTTATATGTGATTTATAAAACTGGAGTAAGGTTTTCTCCTTACAACCCCAGGGTGTGGAAAGAAGTCTTTTTAGTATATTTGCTTTTCTATAACATTTTTTTATTGTGTTTGAAATGTGGAGGTGGAAATTAAGTTTTTGGTCAAGCATGAGACCTAGGTAATTAATATTATTATCTTCTGGAATAGTGTGTTTTATTTAGAGTTAGTTTTGCATTAACATGGTTTCGCTTCCTGTGAAATTGGATTATTTTGACTTGGTGGGTGCAATGGGTAAATCAAATGTTGAGAGAATTTTTCAAACTGGAAAAAGTGACTTTTGCAGATTTGACTGTGCTATCTGAAAGGTGTTGCCAGATGACCATAGCACCAGATCGTCAGCATATTGTAGATTCGTGTGGGGTAGATTCATGTCCCAGAGATATAGGGCAAATAGGAGGCAACTGAGGACTGCTCCCTGAGGTAGGCCTTTGGATATTGTCTTTTGGGGTGAAGAGGCTGAACCAACACAAACAATGAAAACTTCGCACTTCTATGAAGGATTTAATAAAGGATACTAGCTTGGGAGGTACTCCAAGGTTTGCAAGTTTATTTAAAAGGATTTGGTGGTTCACATTGTCATATGCTCCTTCAAAATCAAGGAAAGCTGCCACTAGGATATTATTTTTTGAGAAAGATTCATTTATTGCATTTGTTAGCAAAATGAAAGCATCTGTTGAGGAGTGGTATTTCCTGAATCCAGTTTGAGTGTGTGGGATCATGTTATTTTTCTCAACAAACCAGAGGAGTCTGTGATAAATCATTTTCTCCATTATTTTCCCCATCACAGGTGTAATCATTATGGGCCTATAAGACTCAGGGTTATCTTTTTGGTTTATTTTTCTTTAGGATTGGTAGGAGGGACGAACATTTCCATATATTGGGGAACCTAGACGATGCTCAAGCGTGATTATAACAATTTAGCAGTTCTTGTTTGTATGAAGGTGTGAGATTCTTTATCCATGTAGGGTGTATATTGTCATAGCTGCTGCTAGTTTTGGACCTAATATGATGTATTGCATTATTCAATTCCTGGATTGAAATGGATTAGTTATGTACTCGGATCCTGGGCGTGGTTGGTAACTAGGGTTCATAGGAATTGTGGACAGATTGCTTTGATTGTTTGATGTTAGCTTATTAACAAAAGGAGTTGCAAATAGGTTAGCCTTTTCAATATCATTGTCATAATGGGTATTATTATGTATAAGCTCATACAGGAGTGGGTTGGGAGAAGTCTTTTTTCCCACATATGTGGCTTATGACTTTATGTATAATTGGCTCATGCGTTTCTCTGGAGAGATTATTTGCAAAATTATTCCAGTATTTAAATTTAGCATCTATTATAGTCCTTTTTTAGATTAGATTCTGCTTGTAATTTTTTTAAATATGTAGTAGGTGTTGGTTTTTTATGAATTCTGTCCTAGCTGCCTTTTTTTATCTTCCATTTATTTAGGCACTCATTTGTCCACCATGCTTTAGGAATGTTTAGGGAATGTTTTCTTAGGTGTTGTCCTGGGGATAGCATGATTAACTGTATTTATTAGTAAAGATGTCAAGGCTTCAGCATGTGTGTCAACTGTTGTGTTAGAAATGCATGAACTTTGGGTGAAACTTGTAATTTCATCATTTAGCTTATTTTGGAAAATAGACCAATTTGCTTTAGTGTTGATATATTTGGAGGTATGAGATGAAGTTTCAGCAGGTTCATTTAGGGAGCAAACTATAGCAAAGTGGTCTGCACACAGACTATCAATTTTATTTATGTAAATTTTGTTCAAAAAATTTAAAGACACAATTTGTAGGTCAATTGTGGAGAATTTGGCACTTTTGGGGTTAAAATATGTATTTAGGTTTGGAGGGGTAGCAACAGCTAATTCATTATTATTTGAAGTCATATGCTCAATAAATTTACCAGCTTTATTTGCTGGTTTATTCCCCACAAAAGGCTGTGGGCATTGAAATCACCACAAATAATGATGTTTTTTAAACATATTAGAATTATTTATATAATTAAAGAAATCCTTGGCATCTGAAGTTTGGCCATTAGGGTTATAAAAGCTTATTATGTAGGTTTTTAAATTTTCAGCCAAACACTTATACCAATTACATCAAAATCATTTTCAAAATCTGGAAAATTGATGCCACAAAATTTTATATTATTATTAACTAATAAAGCTACACCACCTCCTTTTCTCTCTGAAGATCTATCCTTTCTCCGGATAGTGTATCCCAGAGACTTAATTTGGTGATTTTTGGGTTAAATGAGTTTCCTGGAGGCAAGCAATATTAATGGAATTATTATTCATAAATGATATTAGTTCATTTAGCTTATTTTCTGTGAGTGATCTTACATTCCATTGGAGTATTGATAAATGTTGTGTTGTTGATTTATTCTTCATATGACTGTGTATCAATGTTCAGCTTTGTTAAAAGTGAAGCAAGATCTTTTTTTGCTTGAATGAGCATATCATCTGGGATGTAGATTTTTGCCAATTCTGCAATAATTTTGTTTTCTGTAGTTGATGTATGTTCATGGCCTGAACTGCATTACAGTTTAGAATGAATAAGCATATATTTGGGGATTGCATTTTGGTAGTGCATCCTGTTTGTTGGTTAAGGGATTGATTCCTGGTAGTGTTTCTGGTTTGTTTTTCTTGGGAGGGAGGGCCAGGCTGGCCTCATCTCACCGGAAAACAAGGCTTGCTGGCTTGGTGATTCCTTCTGATAGGGATTTGAGCTAGGGGGCTTAGAAGATGTTGTTTTATATGGGGTGCTTGATGCATTTGGGGCATTTGACTTGGGGGTTTTGGTTGGTTTCATTACAGGCTTTATTTGGTATTGTTGGGCAGCATTTGCTTCCATTGCTGCAAAGGGGTATGGGATGGCCTTCTCTGTTGATATTTGGAGTGTTAGAGCTCTTTTCTTGTATGCAGGGCATAATGATTTATTTGTAGATTCATGTGGACCTTTGCAATTGATGCATGTAGGCTGGGTGTTTTTGCAAGTTGTCAGCTCTTTAGGATGGAAAGATTTATAATTACAACACTCTTGGAGAATTTCATTGCATTTGTTTGTCGTGTGTCCCAGTTTGAAACACTTCTGACACTGATAGGCTTAGGTTTGTATTCCTTGTGTGGTTTGATTTGCCCAAATAGGAATAATTTTTCTGGGATATCAATTTTATCCTTTAGTGTGAATAAGAAGGATCTACTAGTTTTTAGGCCAGTAGAGTTAGGTTTTCCAAGTTGGGTAACATCCTCAACTGGGATTGTGTTTCCAGCCCTATCTGAGAGGCCTTCTTTTAACTCCTGAGTAAATATCTCTGGGGGAACATTGTAAACTACAATTTTTGTTGGTGATTGTTTTGGGTTCCAATTAGATGCAATAATTGGGATATTCAGAAGGGATTTAAGGTTAATTATTGTATCTGCTGATTTCTGATCTTCTACAGCTATAAGCAGAGATCCATCACGGTTAATGTTAAGAGAGAACATTGCTTTTAGCAATTTAAAAATTGCAACTCTTATTGCAGTGATCATTTTTATTTCAAAGGGGGTAGTGGGAGTAATTTTAAGGTAAATTCGTAAGTTTTTGGAGGGAGGATCTTGGCAGGAGAGGGGAAATGCTTTTAATTGGGGAGATTTTTTTCCTTTTTTAGAGCTTCTAGAGAGGACCTCTTGAAACCCATTATCATCATTTATGGTTGCATTAGGACCTACAGTTATCATTCGTCCTATTCTCCGAATCGGAGCCATCATTAGAACTTTCAGATAATGTGCTTGACCAGCCAGGATGGGTATCTTTCACTATGGAATTTGATTTGGGATCTGGGGGGGGACGTTTTTTTTGGAGGACTTCTGAACATTGCCTATTGGAAAAAGCTTTAAACACAAATATAAAACTAAAATAAGAAGGGAAAATAGATGATATCAAACCGTCTGCACTATACTATGGGAAGGATAAACACCACAGTATAGCCCTGAGGATGACTTGAGCAGGATAGGTTTGGTACAACTACTGATTAGAAGCGATAATAATCAAGAAAATATATTTCGATTTTCTTGTACGGTTGCTGTTTCGTAAGGAATATTTGACTTCTTTTCTTTTGACTTCTTTTCATTACCTTTAGCACAGCAAATTTATAGTCCATTTCTTCTTTAAATAGCGATTTAAAAAAGTATCATATCTAAAGTTAGCAAATCACAGATGTTGCGGGCATACACAAAAGAATTCTGCTACTCACAAAGATATATTCAATTTATGTCAGCAAGTGCATTGTGTCGGCAAGGTGAATATGGCAAAGAGAGATCATTATCAATTACAGGAGGGGAGATTTGACTTCTGTTGGCAAACGTATTTCGCAAAGAGGCAATTTGCGTGTTACAAATATTCGAGATATGTCATTCAGTATTGGCTCCTGACAAATTAAAATGCTTGTATTACATACATGCGGGCTTTGGCCTCACTTGGCCCCGCTTGGGCTCATTATGCCATATACAATATTTTTATTAAGTGAAAAACAATGTCCCAGGAATTTACCATAAAATATAATAGCCACTGTTAAAAGACTTCGTGACTTTTTTTATTCAAGAAAACCAGTTGCCCAGCGCCCAAGAACCCAAACAAATATAGATCATATCAAGTTACAGGAGGGGAAAATTTGACTTCTGTCTGCAAACGCGTTTCACAGAGACGTATCAAGTTACAGGAAAGATCAACTTTGGCTGTTACAAATATTCAAAATATTTCATTCAGTGTTGGGTCACATAGACATATTATTAAATAAACACCAGATCGCATGGGATTTTGCGAGTTCGCGAGTTCCTTGCGCTTTTTCTTCTTTGCCTCCAGTAAAACGCGTTAATTTTGACGTTTGATTTAATTGAGATTTTGAGAATTGTTATTTCATGTTGCAAGAAAATACTTGGCGACAAGCTGAATTTGCCTTTACACAGGTATGTTATTTTTATAAGATGCTTCTTTCTGATATTATTTTAGATGGAGAGATTTTAGAGAAATTGTCACCAGGTTGGAATTGTCTAGAGTATCTTTCCGTTGGGGGGGGGGGGGGGTTTCCACGGGAGAAATTCTCTCGGGAAAATTTTCTCCGGAATCAACTTTATACTAGGAATGGGATATTTGCGGGAAAACTTTTCCACAGAGAAGGGGATTTTCTGCGTGATTTAAAAACAAACAGATATTCTTTCATATGAAAGTGCGCTACAAAAAAAAATTCATTTGAAATTGACCGCAAGAATTTTTTCTTGGTGGAGTGGGGGACTATTTTACATGAGAAGAACTTTCCATGGAGGGGGAGCCGGATTTCTCGCCAATATTTCGTAACAATCAGAAATCAAATAAAAAACATTTTTTCTCCATCTTTTTTAAATCCAAGTAATGGATTGGATTTAAAAAGAAACTGACTTTCTTTTTTAAACTTTAAATTCAGTATATAAAAAATTTTCTCTGACAGGGAATCGAACCCGTATCTCCCGCTTGACAGTCAGGAACAGCGACTAATGTACCAAAGAGACACTTAAGGACATGATATTTTAGCCTCCATTATCTATTTTTGACGCAAGTAAATACCCACAAAAACTTGATATTTGGTTTTTGGAAAATAGGGAAGGAAGGATCGGATTGAGCTGAAATTTTGAGGATAAGCTCCCAGGCCCAAAGTCTAAAGCTCTTTTTTGATCCTGGGCGCTTGGACTCTGGAAGCTGAGGAGCTAAAGTATCAAATCTTTGATCCTGGAAGCTAGATTCGGTTTCAGCAAAGGTTTATATTTACCTTTGAATCTGGCGCCCAAGTTAAAAATAAAATTATATTGACAATAATTGATTATTTGAATACTTATTTGGCTGAAAATATAAGTATGAATTATTTTTCACTTAATAAAAGCACTGTATAGGGCATCATAAGCCCAAGCAAGGCCAACGCCCGCATGCATGTAATACAAGCATTTTTAATTTATCAGAACCCAAAAATGAATGACATATTTGAAATATTTCTGAACGCCCAGAAAGAAACCAAAGTTGATCTCTCTTGTAACTTGATATGTCTCTGCGAAATGGGTTTGCCGACAGTAGACAAATATCATATCTAAAGTTAGCAAATCACAGATGGTGCGGGTATACACAAAAGAATTCTACTGAGGGGGAGCCGGATTTCCCGCCATTATTTCGTAACAATCAAAAACCGAATAAAAAAAAAATTGACATTTTTTTTTTCAGCTGAAAGTAAGGAGGAACATCAAAACTAAAAACGAACAGAAATTATTACGTATATGAGGGGAGGGGGGGGGGTAGCACCCTCCTTAATACCTCGCTGTTTGCGATGAAGTTTGCCTTTTTGTCCAGTTCTTTAAAACTACTCATAAAAAACACAAGGGCCGTTTAATTGGAATAATAACCCTTTTAAAATATTCTAGAAAAGTCAAAATTTAGCGTAAAGAAAGAGGTATTGAGACAAGAGCAACCCCCCTCATACAGCACACCCAAGTATAAATTCATAAAACCAAATATTAAGTTATTTTACCTTTGGTACAGCAAATTCTTCTTTCTTCTTTAAATAGCGATTTTTACTGGAGGCAAAGAAGAAAAGGCGCAAGGAACTCGCGAACTCGCAAAATCCCATGCGATCTGGTGTTTATTTAAAAATATGTCTATGAGACCCAACACTGAATGAAATATTTTTAATATTTGTAATACCCAAAGTTGATCTTTCCTGTAACTTGATACGTCTCTGTGAAATGCTTTTTGCTGACAGAAGTAAAATCTCCCCTCCTGTAACTTGATATGATCTATCTTTGTTTGGGTTCTTGGGCGCTGGGCAACTAGTTTTGTTAAATAAAAAAGTCCCTTGCCGACACAATGCACATGCTGACATAAATTGAATATATCTTTGTGACTAGTAGAATTCTTTTGTGTATACCCGCACCATCTGTGATTTGCTATCTTTAGATATGATACTTGGCTTCTGTCGGCAAACACATTTCGCAGAGACATATCAAATTACAGGAGAGATCAACTTTGGGGTCTTTCTTGGCGTTCAGAAATATTTCAAATATGTCATTCATTTTTGGGTTCTGATAAATTAAAAATGCTTTTATTACATGCATGCGGGCGTTGTCCTTGTTTGGGCTTATGATGCCCTATACAGTGTTTTATCAAGTAAAAAATAATTCATACTTATGTTTTCGGCCAAATAAGTATTCAAATAACCAATTTATTGTCAGTATAATTTTATTTTTAACTTGGTCGCCAGATTCAAAGGTAAATAAACACCAGATCGCATGGGATTTTGCGAGTTCCTTGCGCTTTTTCTTCTTTGCCTCCAGTAAAAATCGCTATTTAAAGAAGAAAGAAGAATTTGCTGTACCAAAGGTAAAATAACTTAATATTTGGTTTTATGAATTGATACTTGGGTGTGCTTGTATTTATCTTCCAAGTTGGGAGCTGTGGGCGCTATGGGTTCTTGGGCGCTAAAGTAAATGTTGCTTTGATCCTGGAAGCTAGATCTGGTTTCAGCAAAGGTTTATATTTACCTTTGAATTGACGCCCAAGTTAAAAATAAAATTATACTGACAATAAATTGATTATTTGAATACTTATTTGCCGAAAATATAAGTAAGAATTATTGTGGTTAGGCTTGTTTTTTTTTTTTGTTTATAAAAGAAGGTTTAATCAGTTTTTGAGTCTAAAGCTCTCTTTTGATCCTGGGCGCTTGGACTCTGGAAGCTGAGAAGCTAAAGTATCAAAGCTTTGATCCTGTAAGCTAGATCCGGTTTCAGCAAAGGTTTATATTTACCTTTGAATCTGGCGCCCAAGTTAAAAATAAAATTATACTGACCATAAAAATAAATCGAACAATCGAAAATAAATGTGGTCTGCTTCAAGGGGAAGGCTCGGAGACCCCTCCTTCCCCCATTTCTGAGGGGGGGGGGGGGGGGTAATTTTGGAGGGATAACCAACAATGCTCAGAATCGAAAATAAAGCTTGATCTGGCTCAAGGGGAAGGCTCAGCGGCCCCTCCTTCCCCCATTTCTGAGGACAGGGGAGGTGGGGGGTCAATTTTGGGAGGGGGTGGGTCAATTTTGGAGGAAAACCAAAAATATTCAAAAAAAAAAAGAATCACAAATAAATGGGATCTGCTCAAGGGGAAGGCTCAGAGGCCCTTCCTTCCCCCATTTCTGAGGGCAGGGGAGGGGGTCAATTTTGGAGGGAAAACAAAAATGCTCAGAATAGAAAATACAGCGTGATCTGCCTCAAGGGGAAGGCTCAGCGGCCCCTCCTTCCCCCATTTCTGAGGGCAGGGGAGGGGGGGTCAATTTTGGAGGGAAAACCAAAAATGCTCAGAATCGAAAATAAAGCGTTATCCGCCTCAAGGGGGAGGCTCAGCGGCCCCCTTCCCCCATTTCTGAGGGCAGGGAAGGGGGGGTCAATTTTGGAGGGAAAACCAAAAATACTCAGAATCGAAAATAAACGGGATCTCTGCCTCAAGGGGAAGGCTCAGAGGCCCCTCCTTCCCCCATTTCTGAGGGCAGGGGAGGGGGGGTCAATTTTGGAGGGAAAACAAAAATACTCAGAATCGAAAAATGCTCAGGCAAACTATTACAGTTATATTATCGAAGTTTTCGCCACTTCGCAGCAGAGATCTTTGTTTCAAACCATTTGCTTGCAATTATTAAAGAGAAACGTTAAATGATCCATGCCTTTTTTCTTTCTTTTTTTTTGAGAAATTCGTAGGTGCAATGTCGATTTCTGTCGGCACAGTTTCGTCGCCCCCCCCCCCCCCCCCCCCCCCCCCCCCTCCACACCCCCCCCCCCCCCCCCCCTAAAGGAAAATTGCTAGCAATGCCCCTGGCCTTGGCTACAACTAGAATTATTCAAGACAAGAGCATAATTTTATTTGGCAACCGAGCGTCAATCCCCCCGGAAATCCTGGATCTGCCACTGTTTCTAAGTTGTAAATATAATAGAAAATTCATGTTTTTTGTAGGGAATCTGCATAATTTTCCGCAATGACGTGGAAAAACTTTTTGAAGTTTCCCCCAGGACTTTTCTGAAATTACGCCCCTGGCCACGACCTTATTATTTAACTATTACCTGCAAATACTTTTTTTAATATTTTTTTTTACTGATCGCTCAATTCAATGCTAATGCGAAAGAACCCCCCCCCCCCTCCCCTATTGCTAGCCGCATTGCATACTTTGTCGATGCGGATTACTCTTGCCCCAGATGTAATATAGGTATTGAAGATGTGGCCCATATTCTCGCCGAGTGCCAGCAACTTTCTCTGTTAAGGGGAAAGTATTTTGAGGGTGGTAGCTTGGAGTTCCCGGGGATCCTGAAGACGACTGTAAAAAGGACAATCATGCAGTTATGTAAATATGTAAATGAAGCGTTGACAGCAATAAGTGAAACTTGATTATTATTAATTTAGTATTTTTATTTTCTTTTAGTTATTTATTTATTTATTATTTCATTTTATTTTATTTGTTTAATTATTTTATTTATTTATTTTTTTTTTGGGGGGGGGGAGAGAAGTTAGATTTTATGTTAGTTTTCTTGTGGAGTGTAATTAAAAAAATACTCTGTTGTATGGCCTATTTTTTTTGGCTTATTATAAATTATTATTATTATACATTCCGTAATGAAATTTATTGTGAGTCAAGAATGCAATATTTGTTCGTAGACTTCTTCAGTTCGTGAGCTTCTTTGAACAATTATTTCCGTGTGATATTCACAAGCACGTCGACTTGTATGCTTTACTAGTACCAAAGCGCAACCTCCCCCATAGCTTCTAAGTCCATTTCGTAGCTGTCTTTGTCGCATCAACCGGCATCTTTGAAAAAGACAATTCTCCTTGCAGACTCGATGATTCATCGTCATTGGAATTTCATTCATAAAAGTTACATGAGGTTCGACCACCACTTTCAACCGGCATCTTTGAAAAAGAGAATTCTCCTTGCAGACTCGATGATTTACCGTCATTGGAATTTCATTCATAAAGTTACATGAGGTTCGACGGCCACTTTCAACGGCATCTTTGAAAAAGAGAATTCTCCTTGCAGACTCGATGATTCACCGTCGTTGGATTTACTTGTTCGGATTGTTCATTTCATTTACGTTTATTAGTTGATTATAATTTAGTAACATTTGTTTTTATTGAAATTTATTAGATATGAATTTATTAGATTTATTTTAATTATTTGTCAAATTATTATTAAATTATCAATTTATTCAATAATTTTTTCATTTTTTTTATTTATGTTTATAAGTTTTTAGAATTTATTTCATAAAAGTTATTGATTTATTTATTTTTATTGGCTTGCGAAGGTTATTACATCTCTTTCCAAGCAGATTGAACCAAAATGCCAATATTTTCATTTTAAAAACCACGTAGGTCATGTAGGAATAAATTCCGCGAATACACCATTTTCGAAGCTTAACTACTTCCAACATCAAGCCTCCCTCCTACTGCTTCCTTGAATTTGCTTTCCCATTTGCTATCCCTATTTTTCAGATGGATTGAAAAAAAAAATAAGAAATGAGTAACTCGCTTGTGAACTTGTTATACGACAAATTTCGGGTGAGCTATCGGACAAGCTTTTAGTCTTTAATAATAATTGTAGGGCGAGACAAGCTTACAATATCTGTTCGTTGTCCAATTAAGGAGTCTTTTTCAGCTATTTTCGCTTGATAATATATAACTATATTAATATTCTTTAGGATAATCTAATAGAAAAAACTGTTATGAGTAGTAGTAGTGTACCTATAAGAAACATTATATTGCTTCTTGTTCCCCTTATTGCTTCTAAGGACATTTTTCAACAACTATTTCCAACAACTATTTTCGAATGATTTTCACTAACTTTCTACTAATTTCGCGTGAGCTATTGCACAAGCTTTTTATCTTTTCTTATGAACTGTAGGCAGGTGCATCACGTATAACGGGAGGGGAAATTGGAGTCATCGAAATTGGATCCAATCGGCATTGGAGTGATCTTAATAAAATCAAACTCTAAAAAACTTGTATCCACTATTTGAATCAAACACTCGGAATAAGTGATAACTTCTGACTTTTGGTTTAAACTAGGAATACCCTCAGGGGGAGCTCAACCGCTGCGAGCTTTGCAGGCCGTGGGACGGTCTGCAAGTATGTTTTTTTAAATTCAGTTCAAGAATATTGTCATTTTGTTTTATGCTTATTTGGGAAATTAGAGACTTTTGGGAAATTAAAGACTCTTAAGAGGCTGGAAATAACGCGTGAACGCATCGCATTTCAGGTATTGGCTGGTTTGTTTCGTTTGTCGAGAAAACAAAGCCACCAACACCCAAAATGCAAAATAAAGCGATAAATATTAGAATCGTAAATTGGGATATTGTTTGATCGAAGATGCCGTCAGAAGCATCGTGCTAGAATGGGCTTTTACGGTCGACCGTAAAAGTGTCAGGTATATGATGTCCTCTGATCCAATCCCATCATGGTAGTGTACAATGGGATTTGGATCGGTTCCATCACTTGCTGAGAATCGCAATGGTTGCAATCGTTACTATGTGCTGCAGTCTTCCATGATCGCAATGAGGAAATCACAAACAATTGCAATCTTGGAAGACTGCAGTACTTAGAAACGCGTGAACGCATCGTTTGTCGAAGAAACAAAGCCTCCAACACCTAAAATGCAAAATAAAGCAATAAATATTACAATTCCCAAAATTTTTCAAATACAAACTCTTTTGGGAAATTAAAGACTCTTAAGAGGCTTTTTCTTAGGGACCATTTTAGGGACTTTTGTGATTTTAGGGACTTAGGGACCTTCGTGTGACCCCTGCATAATAGCTTATTCTATTTGTGGAATATATTTTCTTTCATTGGTGGTGTTTTATTCACATTATAAATTGGGATTCGTTGCTTAGCTGTCGCCGTCGTGAACAAGTGCTTATAAAAATGTCAAGTTTTCATCATTCAATTCAGTAAGTTTTTTACCATTTGTCTACCGAAGATTTTGAGTCAGGGAAACGACTCTGGTCTGTTTTATTTACCATTAAATAGGAGGAGAAAGAAGTATTATTTTTTCATTTTTTATATTCAAAGAAAAGAATTTGAATATTATTATTAGTTGCGAGGTGGACTAAAGACATAAAGACAGTTACGAAATAGCCTTAGAAGCTATGGGGGAGGTTGCCTTTTGGTACTAGTAAAGCATACAATCCGACGTGCTTGTGAAAATCACACGGAAATAATTATTCAAAGAAGCTTACGACCTAAAGAAGCCTACGAACGAATATATATATATATATATATATATATATGTATATATATATATATATATATATATATATATATATATATAATATATATATATATACTTCTTTCTCTCCTCCTATTTAATGGTCAATAAAATAGACCAGACTCGTTTCTCTCGTTTCTCTGACTCAAAATCTTCGGTAGACAAATGGTAAAAAACTTACTGAATTGAATGATGAAAACTTGACATTTGTATAAGCACTTGTTCACGCGACAGCTAAGCAACGAATCCCAATTTATAATGTGAATAAAACACCGCCAATGAAAGAAAATATATTCCACAAATAGAATAAGCTATTATGCAGGGGTTATACGAAGGTCCCTAGGTCCCTAAAATGACAAAAGTTCCTAAGATGGTCCCTAAGAAAAAGCCTTTTAAGAGGCTTTAATTTCCCAAAAGTACTTTGTATTTGAAAAATTTTGGGAATTGTAATATTTATCGCTTTATTTTGAATTTTAGGTGTTGGAGGCTTTGTTTCCTCGACAAACGATGCGTTCACGCGTTTCTAAGTACTGCAGTCTTCCATGATCGCAATTGTTTGTGATTTCCTCATTGCGATCATGGAAGACTGCAGCACTTAGTAACGATTGCAACCATTGCGATTCTCAGCAAGTGATGGAATCGATCCAAATCCCATTGTACACTACCGTGATGGGATTGGATCAGGGGACATCATATACGTGACACTTTTACGTCGACCGTAAAAGCCCATTCTAGCACGATGCTTCTGACGGCATCTTCGATCAAACAGTATCCCAATTTACGATTCTAATATTTATCGCTTTATTTTGCATTTTGGGTGTTGGTGGCTTTGTTTTCTCGACAAACGATATATATATATATATATATATATATATATATATATATATATATATATATATATATATATATATATATTATATGTATATATATATATATATATATATATATATATATATATATATATATATATATATATATATATATATATATATATATATATATATATATATATATATATATATATATATATTTATATCGGCGCGTACAAACAGCTCCTCTCATTTGATCTGCCATCAGCGGTCCAATTACCCTGGAACACGTATTTGGCAGAAACTTTCTCAAAATGCCTTTGAAACCAACTTGAGACTTCGAAACCTATTTTTGATTCCTGAAAACATCCAATAATAACATTACACTACTAACTACCGATTTGCATGTATGTATTGGAATAAATTAATTTAAAATTAGTTTCTTCAAAATTAGTGTTCCAACGTTGAAGCCAAAGTTTCGCGTCCAAGAGAAATCTGACTTGTCTACCCGTGAAAAGATCTGACGCCACTTATGTTTCTATCTGCGAAAACGTTCTCCGAGCACTCGCACCCCAGTCCAGGTTTTTCTAATGGCTGAGATAGGGAATGATCATACTAGATAATTATATAAACTGTGCATTAGGGTGTTAATAGTTACTGTTTTTTCGTCAGCTAAGTTCTGGAGGTTACGTATATCGGATTGGAGTGATTTGTGGGTATTTCAAAGTAGTATGAGTTCATTGTGACTAGCTGAGAGTTGATTCTCAAGGGCGGAATATGTGTTAGTTAAAGCTGAAATTTCACTAACGTATTCAGAACAATTCGCGCATGGGGTTTTATTCTTACTGCTGGGCCTTGTTATTGTCTTAGTTTGGGGATTATAAGTCCTTGGTGTGTCTATGGGTGGGTTTTTAACAAAGGATTTAGGACTAGGGTTCGCTCGTGGCGTAACTTTAGCCAGAATTTTCATACCGCTGGTAATTGAAGGTGATATGGAGAAGTCACAATTTAAGTACAACCATACCGGTAGTTTCTCTCTTGCTCCAAGCATGGTCCTTGCGCACTTAGGATGCCACCTTTGACTGCATTTGGTGCATTGAACAGTCCCACTAGTTGCTGGATTTTTGCACTCAGGACAGCAAAATTGAGGCATAATTAACTTGGACTAACTAACTTGGAAGGACTAGATGCTGTTCACTAGGCTGATAGGGAGGAGGGCTACCTCGAACCCAAACGACCCGTTTTCACCTGGGGTAAAAACCACAAAATTCTCTACCTGCTGTGCGGAGGTTCAACATCCAAAATATCCATCTTGTTCATATTTATGAACCAAAATTATAGATTAGATATACAAAAGTCAAACAATGAAACTGTGCGTAAATGAAATAAAATTCGAAAACAGCACCTCTCCGCACGCAAGTCAGATGAAGACTGAATCTTGAACTATCCTCGTATTTTGAGAGAGCAAGTGTCACTCAGCGATTTTACACGGCTAGAGTTCTCAGCGACATGTACAAACACAAAACAAATAAACTATACTTGCTATTTTTGAAGCTAATTCTAAGTCAGTTTCATAAAACCATCTTGCTTTTCCAAACAACTTCTAATGACCACTTTTATCTGCTACAAGAAGTCGAATATTTTATCCTCATCTTATTGAGACGAGTCTTGAATAAAAACTGCGGTTCAATAGATATCAGTCTTGAAGCTGGCCTTGATTCAATTTACCTACCTAAGGCTGAAGTTTATTTTAGACTTTTGTATGAAATTGCCCTTAACAACTCATCATAGTTGAGTTTGGAAAACAGGCGAAGTTTTACGAAGGTGCCATAACTATCTGAAAGTAATGGCCTCTGAGGCATTGAAAAGACTACCCCATAATCTCACGCCTTTAAAGAAGATCAAAGTATTCTCTCCTTAAATTTGCCTGAATGCTGCTGTGAGTCCACGCTCCAATTGCTGTCACTTTTTCTTTTTGAGGGACGTGACCTTGGTAAAATGGAAAATCAGTTTCAAAACTCGCTTCACTTGAACTGGATGGAAGTATTCCAAGGTGTGGTCTCAGTGAACGCAAAATCATTCTAGTTTGATGTTAGCAATTAAAAGATATGCTGAATTGCAGGTTTTCGTTCGACATAGCTCAAGAAGCTCTTTCAATCTTTAACTTCCCGATCAGCAGCCCTTTCGTCGGATATTGAATATTGTCAGGCACAAAATTTAAAACATGATGCAGCTAAAGATGTTTAACTCTATTGTGACACAGGAAAAAGCAACTAAAAGAACAGCCAATTTCATGGAGTCATCAAATTTGAATGAGCTTTAATGACTCTTTACCAGCCATGTGAAAATGAGTGAAG